>JAZKJV010000459.1:0-457998 GCA_037367405.1 Ottelia alismoides
TGAATCTCTCGATTCACTACATGGGTTTACCTCTGGTGGCGGGGAAAACTGAAGAATGCAGACTAGGATGACGTCATTAGGAGGATGGAGCGTAAATTGGCGTGCTGGAAAGCGATTACCTTGTCCAGAGGTGGAAATCGCGTTCTATTGAAGCACGCGCTCTCAGCAATACCTATCTTTTTCTTCTCCACTAGGTTGTAACCGATGGGTTTAGAAGGAAGATCGAGTCCTTGATGAGGACGTTCTTTTGGTTGGATGGGAGGCAGCAGGTTCCTGGAATGCATTTGGTTAAATGGGATGAGATGACAAGGAACCACGAGGATGGAGGGTTGAGAATCCGTGATGTGGAATGTATGAATAAGGCGCTCCTCACGAAATGGATCATCAAAATTTGGGGGCCTTCAACTTCGCTTGCGACCAGATTAATGAGGAAAATCTATGGGGTCACGAGCCAGTTCGCAGCGAGTAGAGTTCGCTTTGAATCTCCCCTTTGGGCCGGTATCCGTGAGGTACTGCTGCAACTTGTCTCTATGGTTCGTCCCAAGATTGGGAAATGACAATTTCTTTCGATTCTGGAGGGACAATTGGACGGGCGAGGGGAAGTTTGAGTTAGATTTCATCGATTGTTTGCTCTGGCGGCTTTGAAGGAGACTACTCTAGCGCGGTGGAAATAGGAAGTTGGACGTCATTGTTTTTGACGGATCTTTCAGAGCAGCGCTTGGAGGAGTACCCAGTGTTGTAGGAGGAGCTACCTCAGACAAGTTTATTATCCACGGGTAGAGACCATTTTGAATGGAAGGGAAGGAATTCCACCGTGAAGAGAGCCTATGGCGGGTTCAACAGGCAAGTGCGGGAGCAGGAATGGGAGCTGAGGGATGACGTCGAAATAATTTGGTCAGCAAAAATCCCAAGCAGAGTTAAGGTATTTCTGTAGTGTCTGAGAAGGGGTCGCTTGTTGGACAAGGTGCGCAGAGGGAGATTGTTGGGCCAAACGGATACTCATTGTGACAGATGTGAGGAGATGGAGGAAGATTCTGACCACCTTTCTTTTGAGGCGCCCGGGTTCGGCACAGGTGTGGAGGCAGGTGTGGATCACGTGGCTCAAAACGAAGAGTCTGCCTGGGTTTTGGGCTTCCATTAGGCGGGTGGGCATAGGCTCGACAGATGATTATTCGAAATCGTTCGCAGTTCTGTGGGCCATGTGGATGGGACGTAATGAAAAGATATTCAACAATCAGAGAATTTATGAGGAAAATGAAGTCATTTATTGTACTACGCTTTATAATTTATGGTCGAGCGGTAATGTAAATAATTTCTTAATATAATATAAAATAGGCGGTGACCCCCACAATGGGGATCACCCGATCTTCAATAAAAAAGTAGATCTTGAGATGTGGTATTATTACATTTTCCATTTACCACTTCTTAATGAAATTTACATCCCGGCGATTTTAATCAAGGAAGGTCGTATCGATATCGACATCGTTTCAGTCTGCCCGGAAAAGGATAATATCAGGATATATCGCTGATATATTGACGATATTGGTGGAAATGTCGAAAGTGGCTCAAAAAATCCAATTTTTTGCCATTTTTTCAGAAATTAAGATCATCCAAGATATTAAAACAACAAATAACCTATAAATACACATTTATATCACACATATCGATCATTTATAGACATATATCGCATATGTCGGTCATTTTGAATATATCGATGTTAATGTTGATTCCTGCTTTATATATATTGGAAATGGAGTTCGTCCAAGTTCTTAGAATACTAAATGACTTACTAATATAGTCTTAGATCACACATATCGATCATGTATGATCCTTATACCACACATGTAATCATATCGAACATATCATTGGTACTGTTAATTGTTGACCTATAGATATTGGAAATGGAGTTTGTCCAAGTTCTTAGAACACTAAATAACTTACAAATATATTCTTAAATCACACATATCGATCATCTATGACCCTTATATCGTACATATCAGTCATATCGAACATATCGCTGGTATTGTTAATTATTGATATATAGATATTGGAAATGGAGTTCATCCAATTTCTTAGAAAACTAAATAACTAACAAATATACTCTTAGATCACACATATCGATCATCTGTGACCCTTATGTCGCATATATCGGTCATATCGTTGTTACTATTTATTGCTAACCTGTGGATATTGGAAATGTAGTCCATCTAAGTCCTTATAACACTAAAAAAACTTATAAATATACACTTATATCACACATATTTATTATCTATGACACTTATATTGCATAACATATCGAGCATATCATTTGTTAATGTTGATTGTTGACTTATATATATTGAAAATGGAGTTCATCCAAGACTTATATTACATCACATATTATGTATAAACAATATGTTTGAGATATTTTTGGAACCAAACAAATAAAGAGCATAATAGCATTTTTAAAAGAAATAATTTATAATAATATTTTCAAAGGGAGAAGAAGATGAATAAAAATCGATTGGACACCCTCAAGTTGAAGAACCATCGTGTGCACCACCTGTTGCACCATACCATACCAGACGGGGGTCTCGCAGTGCCCCCGACCTGAAATAAAGCATATAAAACATGATGTGTTTTAATACTAGGAGTAGTAAAATAAGTAATGAAATCAAGCTTACAAGGGTATTATTCATTAATATATAGATATCGGTCGATATCCAGGATTTTTTGTACTGAATCCACTCGTTTTTGACCGGATATGGGCCGATATGATGATATATCGCTGATATATCGGTTATATATCACCGATATCCCGATAAATAGTTATACACCCTGATATGGATATCCCCTTCTTCTTCGATACCGATATATATCGCCGATATCCTGATAAATAGATATACACCCTGATATCGATATCCCCTTCTTCTCGATATCGATATATCGGCGATATATCGCGACATGGCCTTTTTATGACGCAAAGTATTCTATCTGTGTTTTGGTCGGGCCAAAGCCCTAAATGTTGGTTTCGGTCACCATTTCGGTATCGACCAAAACAGAATTTCGATGGAATTTCGGTGGAATTTCGGTGGAATTTCGATCGGAATTTCGGTCATTTCAGTTATTTTTTGTACCAGGACCCCATATTTCGGTCATTTCTGTCATTTCGGTCGTATTTCGATTTCGATTGGATATCGATATTCGACACTCTTAAAAGTGATTAAATGCTCTCTCCTCTTCTTAAGAGAGCATTTGTTATGAAAAGATCATATGCTGTTACAAAATCCAAAATGACTTTTCCCTCTTCATTTCTATCTTCGAAGCCATGCCTCCATGAACACTAGCATATCTTGAATCATCTTTTCCAACATGGTTATTAAGATCTCCACCTAGGCAAATCATCTCTCTTTTTGGGATTCCTTGTATATTCTTATCCAACTCCTCTCAAAAAGCTTGTTTAATCCTCTCATCTAAAATCAATTTGTGGTGCATAAACTTGGATGATATTTACATTTTTTTCTTCAAGTACCATTACTAATTTTAGCAAAATAATCAGATCCTCTAATCTTTGCACCTCAACTACACAACCCTTCAAATCCTTATGAACAACTACTCCAATACCATTTTTGCCCTTATCTTTACCTGAATACCAAAATTTGAAGCATGTCTTCTCGATCTCCATCGCTTTCTCTCCAACCCATTTTGTCTCTTGGAGACATAGTACCTGAATCTTCCTTCTTTTTATTGATTCGCCAGACAAAGTGCCAATAGTCCAACTACCTATCCACAACTTTCTTTGAAACCTCTTTTGGACTAACTTCTTTATTTGCATGTGTTCATCATGTGAGAATCCTTGCAAATTTTAGACTACATATGGGCGACGATTTATCGGAACAATCTTTATTTACTCGCATGCGTTTCTCATGCAAGAACCCTTGCAAATTTTGAAATACATCCGAGCAGCGATGTAACGGCTCTTGTCAATTTCTCATTGCATTCAAATGATGTAATGCGTCGCTAGCAGGGAATAAAATGTACTAAACCTTCTCCACTATAAGTAGGGTCGGCTACATAGATTCTTGCTCAAATCCATGTTGAAAGATTCGACTATTTTTTACGCCGGTCGTCGACTACCTAACGCAACCCCTGCAAGAGTGAGATTTGAACCCTGGTCTTTTGTGTGGAAACACCCTGTACTACCACTAGACCATTAAGTGGGTTACTAGCAGGGAATGCTCCAACGAAATCTGAATGTTTGCTTATTCCATGTTCGAAAGATCCGAACTGTTTTGAGACAAATTTCTAAAATAGGATTGTTAAAAAGAACACTATTTAGGAATTTGTCTCTCTTGCGTTGAGTGTCGGCTACCTAACGCGCAATCCTCTTCAATTTACCTGAACTTGGGACCGGCCATGTCTGAGTCAGGGTCACGTGTTAAAGCCATGGAAAAGACCTCTTATTAAAAAAGAATGCGAGACAGGGCTAAGTAGAATGGACTGCAAGTATTCAGATACTTATAGGATCCAAATGCCCCCGTACAGTGTGATCTTACATACCATGCTTCCCTTTTTAGCAATGTCCAGGAAACCTTGCATATCCTGTCCATATTCAACAAGCTGAATAACTCGAGAAATATGTTTGTTCACACAACGATTCTCTTTCTCTCGTTTTAGTTAGTGGAATAATGGTACGGAGTTTCCCCCTTTGCTATGTAGTACCTTAAGTGGTAGCTTGCTATTTCTGGTTAAATTAGCTTATCATTTCTGTCTGTGTGCTGAAGTTTTTTATTTCTTCATAAGGTTCCTATGACGCGTTCTCAGTGCTCTGTTGATTGCTTCCTTTTTTATATTTTTATTGTTTTCATAGACAAATTTTCACTACTGCTTTCAGAATCCTCTTCCTGCCTTCCATGTCAATCAACTGTATTTTGCTCTGCTAATTTAAAAAGAAGAAAGCTTTCTACATTTGTCTTTGCTAGTTTAAAAGCAAGAAAGCTGTCTTCTGCATTTTCTTTACTCATAAGATATTGCTTTCAGACCGGAAACTGAACAAGAAAAGTTGTTGAAGGAAGAGATCGAACATCTTAAGAAAGATATAACTACGATCAGTGAGGTGAAGCTAGGTGTGGAATCTACAGAGCGTGCTGAGGAAGTGTTAGCAGGACTCCGTGAGCAGGTCCTTGTTAGAGAACGAGAACTGGAACAGCTAATACATGATTTGGATGACAAAGTTAGATTTGTTCAGAAAGCTGTCAGCGAAAGGCGACCTGGATCTGGAGGGGGTAGGAGTGGCACCATTACTGACAGACCACCTTCTAGATCAAGCATATCAGAGGACTCAAGGAGCACGGATTTTGCAGAGAGGCCGAGATCTCGTGGTGGTACGGGAGACATGTGGAGTCATCCTGATGAAAGGAGAGGATCCCACACGGGGAGGGAAGGTGGATTCTTTGGGAGTAGAGACACGGGCAGGTAAATGCAATTGACCCAAGGAATTACCTTGGAATGTGGGTATGATTTGCATTTAGTTTTTGATTAGTTATGATTGAATTTAATTGTGAGCATCCACATTTTCTGATAACATTTATAGCTGCTTCCCAATCATTTGGTTTTGGCGTTGGACCTTTTTTTAATCCGGCTTCCATCTACGCGCAACTTCCTAATGCTTTTCTGCGTGCTCAGCAACATGCATTCTTAGCATCTTAGAACTTTTTTTTTAGTTATCGGTTTCAATCATACAATAGAAAGCTGAATTCGGTTGCTCTCCGGTTCTTTACTTATCATTTTCGTTAAAACCATTTCATTATTCGCATCACAGAATTTTATCCTCCAAGATTTCTTCAGCTATGATGTTGAACTGTTCTTCGAAGTTGGCAGTTCAGATTTTGTTTTGCAAGGTCCTGCTGATATGATTTTCTTCATTGTTTATTTCTTGATTTCAGGCCGAAGATCAGAGAAAGGTGGTGAACGTGGTACTTACTGGTTGGAATCGTTCAGGTGGTTTTTGGCACTTAAAATGAGAAATAATAAATTTCTCCTTTTTGGCCATATCGCTAAATTTTGTTTGTGTACCGTGGAGGGTGGCTGGAGATTGTCCATTTGCTGTTTTTAAACTCTGTAATAATCCCGAAACATTTCCGATGTTGGATTGAGAACCTCCTCTTTTGTTTACATATTTAATTGCCCGGCATCTTGACACTCCTTTCCGTCTCGGCGACGTTGAATTCTGGACCTTATTGTAATTTAATGTTAGTTATTGACTTTGTTGTAATTCGGAGACAACTTCTGAGGTCATTTATCATATTTGTGTAGCTTGGAGTGAGCCCATACATCATTTTTTTAGACTAAAGGATGAAAATATAATTTAAGAGCTCAAGAAGAGTTTGATAATATGGTATTATTATTTAGGGGTGTTAATGGGGGTAGATACCTGATTCATTTGATTGTTACCCATCCTGTTCCATTATTATCGGGGTATGGGTCAACCCGATTCGATCCAATGGGTGTCTGAGTATAATGGGTATCCGGTTATTGATAATCGGTGACGGATACTCGTAGGTACCCATGCGAGCACCACCTTCATTAAGCGGAGATTGATTATGTATTAGATAGATGTCAACAATATCAATAATTATTTTTTTTAATTTATCACCTTTGAAATTCATGGTATAATATTTGTCATTCTCGTTCACGGATGCAATTGTTCGAACATTTGATTGGTCTATTTTATCGTCATTGTCATAATTTTTCAACAAGTATTCAAATGAAATCGGGGCAGGCAGAGGAGTTTGCAATATGTGAGATGAAGAAAGCATTTGGGGACTGAATGTTTGATGGGGTGTTGGAGACGGACGGGTTTCAAATCTTTTTTTTATAGAGTTTTGAGAACTTCTGAAGGTTGAGATCGTAGAGTGCTTGAAGAGTTCAGAGAAGGAAGCATGTGTCTCGAGCAGGGACGAAGCCAGAAATTTCTACTTGGGGGGGGGGGGGGGGGAGGGCAAAATTATTGAGACTATATATAAGTTATCTTTGTTACTAGTTAAAAATTTATCTTAATTTAACAAAAATTGAAAGCTCTCCAGTTTCAGCTAGACAGGCGGAGGATGAGGGTGAAAGGGGGAGGCACGCGGGAGGGGGAGGCGTAGGGGGCGGGGGCCACACGGGGCGGGGGCGACCGTCACCAAGATCCCGAACAGGTTCACCGACTAGAAGGCCAGATTCAGCAGAGCCAACCCCCGCCCAATGTGCAGCCTCCTCACGCTGCCGTACTCCTCCTCCGCCGCCGCCTTCATCACCTCGCTCCACACCCACCTGAGATCGCGATCAGCATCTTCCCGTTGTAGAACATCGGCACGAAGGCCCTCACGGGCACTGAGGAGCCCCAGCCTCCGCCGCCCCCTCCGCGAACATCTATCCTGCCAGCAGGAATGCGTGCGGGGTTGCCGCTTTGATCCCCCCTTGTCCCCCTCCAGGATCCTGTGGAAGATGTACACGATCGGGAGGAGCAGGCCGACGACGACACGTGCAGAGGCATATGCGGTGAGGGCACGAGAATCGGTGAGGTCGGGGTCGGATCTGGAGGGCAGTGGGGGGAAGACAACGCAGGGGGAGGAAGAGGACGTAGGCGAGGGAGAAGAGAAAGAAGGAGAGGTCCTCGAGGGGCGACCATACCGCTGGCGGAGGGGACGATGATGACAACGAGGGAGTTGTGCTGACGGAGGGAGAAGAGGCGGAGACAACAGGGGCAGTTTTGTTTTCACTTAATATTTCTCTTTTGTCAAAGTTTTATTTTTTCTTGTGATATTATAAATGTTGAAGTGGATTTTACATCTTATATATAATTTTCAAGATATGGTAATACATTATTCATAATCGTTGATATCAACATCGACATCCATAATTATGTAGATATATATGGAAATACTTATACGTTTTTCCATAACTGACCATTTATATCGTCATGTTCGTATCTTTTGTAGAATGATATTAGTCTTTATACTCTATATGATTATCTTAATGACATCGTCATGATGGATAGCTAACTTGTTGCTTCCACCCCATTTTTCGATGAAATTTGTTTTTTTTTAAAATACCGTCATGTATTTTCATCATTATATCCTTCTAATATATTATTCAAATTTCGTCAAAAATAGACTCTTATGCCTTCATCTAGAACATATAAATTTAACGGTATTATAATTACTGTAATCGACTTGTTTTAGATGGAGGACATAGGAGTTTCTATTTCTGACGAAATTTGATGACATATTAGAGGGATATAGTGATGAAAATGCGTGATGGTATTTTTCAAAAAAATCAAATGTCGAAAAATGATGCAATGGCAACCAGTTGGCTACCCTGAGGGAGCAACCCCATTAAACCCTTATATGAATATATAGATTTAGATATAAATTTTTGTTGATATGAATGTAATATCGATATTTGTATCCATTTGAAAACTGATGCGGATACGGATGTCAGAATTTGTATGATATTGATACGATGTCGTATTAGATACATATATACTACTTGTAAATGGGAGATGGAGGGGCATTATATACAACTTATTATTTTCTATAGTTAATTATTTCACATATAAATTATATTCTATTATAATAATATATTATATACCAAGATTTAATTGGGAGGGCCAAGCCCCCTCCCGCCCCCCCTTGTCTCCGTCCCTGGTCTCGAGAAGGTTAACATGACAATGGTGTTTTTGCTTCCAAAGAAAGATCGCCCCGCAAGAGTAGAAGATTTCAGACCGATTGCTCTCTCGAATGAGATTTACCTAATTGTGGTAAAAGTGCTGGCAAACATGTTCAAGGGGGACATGGACTCCATTGTTTTAGAGGGTCAGTTCATGTTTACTCCGAGACGACTAATGATGGATGAATTGGCCTTGGCGTCATAAATTTGCTTAGAATGGAAACACAAAGGTACAAAAGGGGTGTTGTAAAAGATAGATTTTGCCAAAGTTTACGACTGTGTGGACTAGAACTTTTTGTGGTCGTCGTTGAGGAGAAGAGGGTTCGCAGATTGTTGAACTGTGTGGATGAAAAGATGGATCACTACGTCTTCTTTCTCGGTCTTAGTGAATGGTCGGTAGGAAGGTGGTTTTTTTCCAGCCACACAGGTGTACGACAAGGATGTCCTTTGCGCCCATGCTTTTTGTTCTTGTGGTGGATGCGTTGGCGATCCTGTTCAGGCAAGTGGTTATGGAGGTTGGTGCAAAGGCTTTTGTCTTGACGACATCTCTATACCGCTATTGCAGTACACAGACGACACACTACTTTTTCTTGGTGGTTCGGATGAGATGAGCTGTAGAAGTGCAGTTGTTGGACATCTTTAGTCGTTTGTCTAGAGATAAATCTACATAAATCAGTGGTTATCACTTTTGGGTTACAAAATGAAGATCGGACCAGGGTAGCTGAGCTGCTTGATTGTCCGCCGAGCGACCTGTCGATCACTTATCTTGTCCTTCCATTAGTGGATGGAAAACTCAGAGTTGCTGATTAGGATGTGGTTATCTGGAAGATTGAGCTGAGACTGGTCGGGTGGAAGGTGATTACTTTGTCGAAGGGTGAGAAGCTGATTCTGCTGAAGCATGCTCTGTCAACCATTCTCGTGTTCCTTTTCTCAACTAGGTTGATGCCTAGTGTGGGGGTGAGAAAGAAGATTGAAAAGCTGATGTGAAGATTTTTCTGGTTAGACGGGAAACAACAGAAGTTGGGCGTGCATCTGGTGGCATGGGAGGAGATTACGAGAACCCGGGAGTGTTAGGATTAGGAAGTCCGGGACCTGACATATGAACAGGGCGTTACTAGGAAAGTAGGTGCTGTGCATTTGGGGCCCATCTGTGGATCTTGTCACTAGAGTGTTAAGAAAGATTTACGGGGTGAAAGGAGTCTTGGAAGGGAGGGTCTCTGTTTGAATCGATCCATTGGCAATGGGTACGAGATGTAGTTAGGGATGCCAGTGGGTCGGGTTTGGGGCGGGTATTACTATTCTCAAACCCATACCCGTTTATAATATCATTACCCATACCCGCCCATTTATAAATGGGTAATTTCTAGCAGGTACCCATATACCCATCGGATACCCATGTACCCATTGGGTATCCACATCCTCGACATGGTAAATCTTAAGTTTTTTATAAATGTATACAAGATTTTTATAGATAGACGAAATAGAGTGAGATTGTATAATATGACAATTCATACAAATGTGCAATATATAGAGAAAATTAAATGTTTATATATGTTAAGTATTTAACTCTTTTATGTTGATAGTTTTTCTTTATTAAAGATATAAAAATTTAGTTGAATAAGAAAAAATGGATGGAGAGGAGAAAATTGAGTTAGATATTTATACATGTAGATCTATACATATTATATATGAAATGGATTAGGGTCTAGTTTGATTAAAATGCAACACACCCATCTATCTTTATATATATATTATTTGGATTTGGGGCGGGTTCGGGTTCGGGTACCCACAAGGCAATCCCAAACCCATACCCATACCTGCATGGGTAGTCAATTCAAAACCCAAACCCATCCAAAAGTAAATGGGACGGGTTTCAGGTCCTTAAATGGGGCGGGTTTGGGTCGAGTACCCAATGAGTAGACCCATATTGACATCCCTAGATGTAGTGCCTCTCATTTCACATAGACTAGCGTCGAAACTCGGGGATGGGAGAGGCTTCAGGTTTTGGAGGGATGATTAGACGGGGGACTTTCGAGATGCGGTTTCCTAGAATCTTTGCTTTGGTGACGTCAAAGGAGGCCACCTTGAGGTAGTTGGCTCAATGAGGAGAGTGGATATCAGGTTTTAACGTGATCCTGTCTGATAGAAGGAGGGAGGATTTGGTTAGACTAATGGTTACGGTTTTTACCCCAGACGATTTCTCTCCAGATCAGAGACCGTTATGTATGGACATGTACTGAGTTCTCTGTCAAACTTTTATATGGCGAGATGAGAAATGGTGAAGAAGGACAAGATATGGACTTGTGCCAGGATGTGAAGATTATTTGGGCAAGCATGACCTTGAACAGAATAAAAATTTTCCTCTGGTACCTGAGGAGAGACAACTTACCGAACAAGGTTAGGAGGGCGAGGTTTTTGAATCTTCAGAATATGATGTGTGACAGATGCGGGGAGTGGTTGGAGAACTCGAAGCATCTCTTCCTCTCTTGTGGGACCTCGGTGAAGGTCTGGAGAGAATTGACGATTACATGGGTGGTTTTTCGAGCTTCTGGAAATGATAAGGAAAGTAGGAGGTAGTTCCTTAGATGATGTGGCAAAACCTTTTGCGGCACTATGGGCAATTTGACAGGTGAGAAATGAACTCATTTTTAAAAATCAGATGTTTTATCCAGAAAATATTGTTTCTTGTTGTACGGCTCTCTTGTGTTTTTGGGAGTCAAGGTAAAATATGACGTATAACTTCTTTTGATATAATATAAACGTTGCGCAGTGACTCCCAACTCGGAAACTCACCCTCTTTTTCATAAAAAAATATTTGAATGAAATATTATCTATGGATTATATGATAAAATTACTGATATATGCCATATGGAGATGATGGAATGCTGCCGAAGTGGAGTTATTAATTTTGAATTGGGTACCCGTTGGGTCCACTTTTCCATTAGGGATGAAAACCGTTCATGACTATTTCCATATTCGTTTCTGTCATATCGAATACAAATATGGATACGAGTCGGAGATGGATTTAGGCAATCATATCTTAATATAATCAGATACGAATTCAGATCGAGTATTTGTCAAATACGAATAAGAACGGGATAGTTTTGATTCTTCGGATAGATTGGTTGGAAAGTATCGTGCATGTCTATATTATTTTTAGAAGACAGTAATATTTCATCAAGCCTTCCAAGGCATGTTTATTTGCATTAATCGGGCATATGAGCAATTTAAACAATTTAAACAAGCCAAGATGATCAAGGAGGTTCTATGATTAATAAATAATTCCAATTAACTCCAATAAAAACTATTACATGCCATTAGACAGAGCATTAAACACAATCTAAAACAAGACCAATTTCATCAAATTTGAAGTTCTATAGCTTAAGTTATATAATAAAAGGTCCAAGGGAATAAATGCAAAGATGCATATTAAAATTAATTTAAAAAGAAAAGATAACGGTTTTATCTGCAAATAAAAAACTCAGAGGAGTAACTTTGCAATTATTTGAATTCCGGTGGGGTCTGGGTGCAATTTTCCGAAGGGTGGGCCACGTGGAAGCAACACAGAAGGACCTGGATGAAATACAGGGCCGGCCCTGAGGGTGGTTTTGAGGTGCATGAGCTAAGGGCCCATCAAAATTAGGGGCCCATTTTAAGGTCCATAATTTACTCATTTTTCCACTCTTAGATTTCCAATAATGAAATGATGGTTCCTCTTCCATATTATTTCAACCATAATTACATTTTCTATTCCGGTCATTCTCAAGTTATACCATCAAATCCTCTCTCTATCTCTCACGAGTCATCAAACCTCTAATTTCAAATGGATCAAGTCAACCTCAGAGTCTCAAATCCATCCTACCATTGTAATTGTCATCCGGCAATTGGATTCCAAAACCAGCAAACCCCATTCTCTCTCACGAATCATAGGTTGTATGTGAGCCTTCTGTCTTTGACATTTCAGACTTGCATCTCATGTCCCTCATCAGGTTGCCGAGGCATGGGCATCAGCCGTACGATCACTTTCAAGTTGTTTTCTCATTTGCTTTACAGTTGTCCCCAAGTTTGCCCTCAACATGGACATAACTATGCGCCATCCACATCCAAACCACATATTCTTTCTTAAATTGGTAGTCCTTGAGAAACAACAATAAATATGCAAACTATTATTTCAGATGCGAGGGAAGGTGTCGATAGCTCACATAAGTACCGGCATGATATTGCAATCATCTTAGAAATCTTATAAGCACATCATTCCGTGCACTCTCATGATTTTCGTTAGACAAGGTGGATCCAAGCACCATTGTTGCTAATGGAAGCCCTTTGATTTTCTTTTTATAATCTCTTCGCTAATTCCTTGCAATCTGTTGGTACTATGACAACCACTTGCTGTAGAAGGCCCTCCATATGGAAAGGCGTACGACTGAAAGATCTGCAAGCACTCCTTATCAGAAAGAATATTAAATGGATATGGTTTCACGAAGGCAGGTGTAAGTTCTCTTCTAACATCCTCTCGAGATGTGATGATGACCTTGCTTCCATCACTCTCATATGTAAGAGGATCCCACAATTCCTTCCATCTTTTCGATTTTCCACTCCAGCAATCATACAACACGTTAGAAAAATTTTTGCCCTCCAATTCAGAACGGATCTCAGTCCTTTCCGCTATAGCTCGACCAAGGATTTGATTTGTAGTTCATATCCTATTGTTTGATGCTCGACGGCCATAAATATCCATATTTCTTTGTAAAATTTTAAGAACTTTTTATAAAACAAAAGTTTACTAGTTTTATAAAATTGTATTATACTTTTTTTATGAGGGCCTATGTTTTTTCTTTTGCCCAGGGCCCACGAAATGTCAGGGACGACCCTGATGAAATATAGGACGATAGGGGTCAATGCTACAAGTTTTTTGGTCATGCACCTCCTGTACGTGATGGAGTGGCTCGAGCGAGGTTCAAGAGGTGGCTCCATGTGGCAAGGCGAGGCGACTAAAGTGAGATTCATGGGTCCCGAGACTGGAGGTGTGAAGCTGGAGGCTCGGAGGTGAGGTGACCAAGGATCGTTGAATCAGGACAATTCGATGGCCCCGATCGCTGTTGGGGCGGAGGGCAATGGGCAGAGGTGCAACCACAAAGATGATCGTACTCGGCCTGCTTAAGCTCGTATGCATGAGGCGGAAATGGAGCGGAGCTCTAGCAAGACTCCCCAAGCTCCGCCCTAGTCCTACATCTATGCTAAAGGGCCTAATAGCTCGACAAGCAACTAATGAACAAGGTTGAGGTGAGTGGGAGCAGCTAAGGTGCTCGGAACTTGCTGTCAGTGCAGGTTGGTCAAGGCAGAGGAGACGATCAGGAAGGGGTTCCATACTCCATCCATTGGAAGCATCTCCTCCCTCATGACATTGTACCAATGAATCGAGTTAATGCAATTCATAGTTTGTGAAAACGATATTGGATCCTCTAATATTCCCATGTCATAGTCACATTCTTATAGGTATGTTATAAAATCTGATGAGATTGTAGATTTTATTATCCGATTAGATCTAGTTGTAATAATACCTTGTTGAACACTTGGTGCTATTTCAACTTCAAAAAGGTAATGGCAATGAGGAGTTACCCATCATACTTCGAAACATATCCATTAATGTGTGATTCCGTCTTTCGACGACACCATTTTAATTCGGTTCACCTGGCATTGAAAATTGATATTTGGTGCTTTATCCTTAAGAAATCACGCAAATGGTCCAAGCTTTTGTTCTCCTCCAACATACCTACCATAATACTCATCACCTCTATCCGATCTTACAATTTTGATTTTTTTAACCATCTCTCTACCTTCATTTGATAATCCTTAAAAGCATTTAAAGCCTCTGATTTATCAAATAATAGATAGAGATACATGTAACGTGAGAGATAATCTATGAAGGTGATGAAGTATTTTTGACCACTAAAACATTTTATAGGAAATGGACCACATCAGTATGTATAATTTCTAAAAGACAAGTACTTCTCTTTGACCCTTTAGCGTGTTTGTTGGTATGATTTCCCTTAATACAACCCACACAAACACTAGAATTAGTAAAATATAGAGCACCAATTACTCCATCATTTACTAATCTCTTGATCCTTTTAACGGGGATGTGAGCTAATCTTTTATGTCAAGGCATTGATGACCGTTCACTACTGCATTTTCACTTGTTACCAACTACATTGTAAATAAGGAGATTATTTTAAAATGCGGATCTAAATGCAATTTGTATAAATAATATGCTAAACCACTTGTGCCAATTAACTTGTCATTCTTAAACATTTGGAACTATGTACTTCCAAATGAAAATTTATATCCAAGATTACAAAGTCTAGATATTGAGATTAAATTTCTAGAGAACTTGGGTACATAAAAGATATTTTTCAAATCAAGTACGTGGTAATATTCCAAAATGAGCTTTTACGTCCCAATCACTTCAACTTGTGACGACATGCAATTTCCCACATAGATACTTTGTTCATTTTTAATGGCATCCTTGTGCTCAGAAAATCCTGCATGGAGTTGGATATATGGATTGAAGTATCGTAGTCAATCCACCAAGTATTAAAAGGGACATCAATGAAATTAGATTCATAACATACATGACATTGATGTATACCTTTCTTGACGAGCCCTTCCTTAAACTTAATGCATTCCTTCTTGGCATGTCCAGATTTCTTGCAAAAGAAGCATTTCACTTTCTTAAAGTTAGCATGCTTCTTTTCTGAATGCTTTACCTTCCTTTTCCATTCAATCCCTTTATCTCAAGTGACCAAATGAACACTCTCAACCTAATATTGCTCGAACCTGTTTTCCTCTTATATATACATCACTAATAACTCGTTTAGAGTCCAGTGATCCTTATGTGTGTTCTAGGAAATCTTGAATGGCTCATATTGCAAAGGTATGGTATTGAGAATTAAATGGATGGGTAATGGCTCAGAAATATCAAGTTTAAACATCTTGAGTTGAGCAACAATATTGCTCATCTCCATTATATACTCTCTTATCCCAGTGTTACCATTGTACCTCATAGAAGATAACTTGGTAAGGAGTATGATGACCATAGCCTTTTCTGAAGTTTGAAATTATTTTTCAACAGTTTCCAAAAACTCTTTTGTTGTCTTACATTCGGGAATAGAACCTCGAATATTTTTAGCTATATTTGTTTGCATGATCATCATACTTAATCGGTTAGATTTCTCCCACTGTTCATGCAAATCCTTTATGCTTAATTACTATCCTCTGTAGGCTTCGATGGTTCCTCAATACGAAGCGCATAGTCAAGGTCCATACATCCTAATGCAAGAAGAATCTTCCCTTTCCAATCAAAAAAATTATTCCTATTGAGAATCGGAACATAATTTAAGACATTGAATTGAGAAGACACGAAAGCAGAACTATCTGTAATATCAGTTTCATTGAATAAGACTACCATTTCAAGCAATAACTCAAGCATATAACTTAAGTCAAAACATTAAGTTATTTAAAGTTTTGAAAAATCAATGTATTATCATTACAAGACTTGTTATGGCTAAAGAATTGTAACATACATTTGATTTCCTTAATTAATGAGACAAATAAATTCCTAAAAGATCATTCGATATTCCGCACATGTGGGCATGTAGAATACCTAACGAAAATTTATTTTTCCATTCCATCAATATAGACACATATATGTCATTTGATTAATTCAATTAGCTTTACCACTTAATGTAATCATTGCCATTATATTCCTAGATAATGTGACTACTCTAGAATACACTGACCAATGATTACTCACTAAAGTGAAACGATGTATAGGCATCGGTTGGATGTTGTGGCTATTCCTCCCAATCCAATATACAAAGTATACCAAATGACATGAATAGATCACAAACTTATGTAGATGAAATTTATATGTTCAATTAACTCCATTGCTTAATGTAACTATTGACATTGTAATCTTGGATGTTGTGGCTACCCTAAGATTACTAACCAATAGTTACCCACCGTCAACAATTAATATGTACAATAATCTATCGGATGTTGTGGCTACTCCTTTCGATTCAATTGTACATATTAGCTCGGAAGACATTAAAGGGATTTAATCAAAAGCAATTTCTACTTGTTGCTTTATTACATCATAAGTAGATGCTTTGAGTGGATTAAAAAAAAACTAGCATACTTTAGTATTAAATCCAACGTTGCTTGCACGTTGGAAATTTCTTAATTTTCATCTCATCTTCCGTGAACTTAGGGGGGAAAACGAATAGCTCAAAAAATTTAACCTCTGGAGATCATGTTTCAAACAAGCATCTCTTAATTTCCCAACGTGTGATTTATAAACAAACTTTAAAAAATGGACATCCTCAGTCTTTAAAAAATGAGGAATTTCTATATACACGAAAATCCATGAATGGAATTTAATGACTTGTCAACATCATAAATTAGTCACAAACAAAATAATACTATCATATCGTAAAATCAAATTTTGCAACTCGTAAACTTTCCGTAAGAAAAAAACTGATGACAACTAGTTTCATCGTTATAACTAGCTCTGATACCAACTGATAAATCTATGATATTAATCTAAAATATAGATCTATATTAAATAATTAAAGTACTAACCGGAGACCATCGCGGTGAGATGAAGATCCGAAGCAGAATGGAAGCGATGCAAATGGGGCTTCCTTCTCCTTCTCAATCTTTCTTAAGATGCTTGAGTAACGGATCCTTACACACAATTGGTTGAGGGAGAGGGGACCCCTTGCCATGTATTTATATACATGAATGGTTGTCTCTCCATTAAGGTAACCACCATGTCAAAGGCAACCATTTAAGGGAATGCATCCTTTCACATCATGAGCCACCCATTAAATAATAATAATAATATATAATGATAATATATATATATATATTTATATATATGTGTGTTTGTGTGGAAGCCCAACATCAGGTACCTGCAATGGTTAGATACAATCTGGACGCAAAGGGGAATGGAATGGGACTCCAAACAGGTGAAGAAGGTATAGGACCTGGTGGGTTGTGAAACCTTATATTTTCTTTTTCCTAAAATCTAGAGTATTTTTGACATCCAAAAAATTCAAATATCATGTCATTTCGTAGATCTCGTCAAAATCTTTCCAACGAGCCCAAGAACGTCAAATTCCGACATTCCTACCTCAAGATAACGATGTTTTAAGATGGAGGGTCAATATCCATATATGGATCCGAACCGAGTCCGAAATTGGATCCAAATTCACCTCTCTTCCTATAAATAGAAGGTGATAGGATACTCTCTCAAAGCCCTAGCCACCACCATCCTCCCCTCTCATTGGAGCACCACCGTCTTGGCTAGTTTAGTCGTCGGAGGGCCGTCATCGGCGTAGGAGTAGGAGCTCCGATCGAAGATCCGCGACCACCATCACGTAGGAAAGCTCGAGATCACCGTAGTGCACACCTCCGCACTGCGATCGAGCGACGGAAATACCATTTCCATGTGAGAGGAGATCCCGAGGGAACATCCTCAGAGGTAATGATAAATACCCCCCTCTTGCTGTTGGTTTCACGCGAATCTCAATCCTATATGCTTGAGTATTTTTAGAGCCTTAGCTATCTTTATACTATAAATCTCAAATTGTAATGATGTTCCTTCCTCTTACTGATGGTTTCACATGAGTATTGATTTTTTTTCATCGTTAGAACCTTAGGTGTTCTTGTTGCATGATATTACATGGTTATCTCTACAGTATCACATAATACACTTCCAACGATATTCTTATCATGATCCTCGATGGAAATCATGCTTAGACATATCCAGAAAACTTAATCCTGTAATCATTATATCAGATATTTTCTTGCATATATTGTTGCAATAATATAAAAGTAAGGGATGCTGGGTTTTATTTGAATTCATACGTTTGGAATAAGATATATATAGCTCCTGTTTGGGCATTGATGAAGCTACGTTTCATCATCTTTATTCTATCATTTTGGCCTTAAAAACCCTAGTAAATGCGTGTAAATAGCATTAATTCATGCATTTTAGCATTCATGCATAGGTGTGTAAATACTGTATAAAATACGGTTTTTAATGCTAAAATTATAGAATAAAGAAAAGAAAAGAAAAAAAAAGAATAAAATATTGTAAATATTTTATGACCCGAAACCCCGAGACCTAGGCATCTTGATGAATAGGTCGACAAGGAATAAAGTAGGGAGAGATAAGGTCAGAAATACAGAAAAAATACCAATACAATTCCTTTTATTTTATTCATTCTTTATTCATTTTTGGGACCTATTTTTGGTTCCACTTTTTGTGCATCAAGTAAAGAAACTTTGTACATGAAAGTTGTAGATAATAAAATAAAGAAAAATACAAAATTGATTTCACAGAAAAATAATGTACAGATAAAAAGTTATGGTCTGAATAAAAATCCAGAACCCCAACTTCCCAGACCCGTATCTCACAAATGAAAACTCCAAATGCAGCATACTCACCTTTAATTGTATATATAAGAAAATAAGCTATTTAATGGCGGTGGTTTCGCATTTGGCGGAGCTACGGTTTGAAAGTTGAGTTTTGGACCCCTATTGTATACTTGTACATATTAAAATATTCGATTTATTATTTATTTGTTATTTTTATAATTTTATATTTTTTATAATGTTGTAAATATTACTTATAATAATTATGTGCATTAAAATCAGAATAAAAATGCAAAGAAAAATAAAAATAAAAATGAACATATAAAGAATACATAGGTACATTACCTATATATATATACCTATACAAAACATACTTGTATTTTATTAAATATACAAAATATTTCATAAAAATAAAATAAAAATATATTTGTGTATATAAAAGTATTTTATAATTTTATAAAATAATAATCAAAAATAAATAAATCAAATATATACAATTAAAAATAAAGGAATACAATATATAGATATAGATACCTATAGGGGTGTAAATACAAACTTGTAAAAATATGTCTCATAAAAATAAATAAAAATCATAATAAAATAATTTATAAAATTACAAATATTTTTTATTTTATAACCTAACATTAATAAAATCGTTTACTATTTTAAAATGAATTTTTAAATCATTTTTTCAGGCTTTTTCCTGGTTGGTCCACGTGGACCAACCAGGGGGGCCGGAGAGTTGACCCGCGGTCAACTCTCTGACCCCAGCCTGTTCATTGTCAGAGATGCGTTTTTGGCATTTTTCTCCGATTTTTGGAGACCACGCCTTTCATCCTTTGATGTCGAAGTCTTCACGACTTTTGAAGATCTACCATAGGGCATACTCGCCCAAGCATTTTTTCGACCTTTGGGTCGTTGTGCCACCCGTGACACGCCCTCGAAGTTCGCTCCAGAGCCTTCTTTCAAAAACGACCCAACACCTCCTTTGTCATTTTGAACCCCATTTTGATCCATTTTGGTCCCCCTTGCTTGTGCTCAGGACTGGTCTCGGTGACAGGGAGACCTCCAGCCCTCTTGGGAGGCGATTATGTGTTGATTGGGTGCTCCACCATTCCCATCTCTGGCCGCTGCCGTCGAGGTCCTTCCTCTTGGTGTCTTAACCAATCGAGGTGATTTTATTCCATTTTTCTTCGCCTTTCTCAAGCTGTAGGTTGTTTGTTTACTGTGCTCTTTTTATATGCGGTTATTACGCGTCAATTTCTCCCTTAACCCATTGCCGGAGTTCACGCCGGCGAACCATCATCATCACCCCCTCATATACACCATATCCGCCTCTTTGTCCGCCCATAACATCTGGGTTCTGCATACTTGTGGCTGTTGCACTTTCTTGTGACTTGCAGGAACCCAGGAGAGGCAAGCGTGCCTCGTTTTTGGCTCAAGGAACCGCCCAGGTCGCCGGAGGAACCTCAACTTACTGGATACCAACTGCTGACCTTCGGCCCTATTTAGATCACCTGGGGGTTCCACCGGGGGCGCGGGAGTACGCTCATGCTACCAGCGGGGCTCGGGGAGGTCGGGAGCACAAGCGCCATCGATTCCTAACTCGCCGCCGGCGAGTTCCTCGACTGTTCTTCCACCTTTGTCGAACGCCGTTGGATCTGGACCTGCTGCCCAGTTTGTACAGGAGGCGTCCGATCTACTGGAGCAGCCAGCCGTAGATCGCAGCTTCAAGACTTAATCGCGGCCATTCAAAGCCCAAGGGGCATCGAGCTCGGCTGGGTTGACGCGCGGCGAGTGAGATTGCGTGCATCGTTGGATGCCTGTGCATGGGTACTTTTGCGCATACTACCCCGCATTTATTCGCATTTATTACGTAAGAACATAAAATCCTTCATTTGTAGTGTTGTATTCTTAGTACTTTTGCACTCCAGCCCCTTGGAGTTTTGGAGATTACAGTTGTGCCCCCGCCTGCGTGGCTCACGTGTGCATGCACGTGAGCAGCGCAATTTTGCGCGGAGGCCCCTCGGGCATTTTTGTTATTAACCCTAGTCCAACAATTTCTTATTTCAGTTGTAAGTTTCTGGAAATGTTGCAAAGAGGCCCTCGCATTTTCTTGATATTACATTAAAGCCCCTGCACGTGTGCCTTTTCTTTTTGTTTTATCTAATTTTTGCATACATCCATAGAACACCAAAAAAATCACCAAAAATCACATTAAGCTCCTGTTGTAGTGTAGTTTATCACCATATTTTTATTTTTCATAATTATTGCATTTTATTATTTATTAAAAATAAAAAATAGTCATCCTCAGCACTGTTTGCATTAGAAAATCACTAAAAAAATATAAAAACTCTTCAGAAAATTCCCAAAAAAATATATTTTGTGTCTTTTAGTTTGTTTTAGATCCCAGCCAAAATTCATAAAAAAATACAAAACCAAATTCCTAAAAATGGCAAAACTCTAAAAATCTTCATAAAAATTTATAAAATTCAGAAAAAAAATCCAAAAATAGTGTTTTCTTTTCCTGAATTTTCTTTGTTTTATTATCTTTAAGTGAAAATTAATTTGGAGAATTTTTGTTACTGTTTGCTATTTTATTTCTCCATTTTAAGTTTCAGCCTTGCATTTTTGTCACGGTTTGCTTTATTTTGCTCATTAAAAATACCAAAAACATCCTTAAAAATTCTCAAAAATCACAAAAACAGTAAAAAAGCGTAAAAAGACCAAAAAGACTTTATTTCCTAATTTGTGAACATTTTTATCTATTTTTATAAATACCGCTTTCTCCCTTTTATTGCATAGTTCATATATTCCAATATTGAAAAAGAAAATAAAAAATGGGATATTTACCCAGCGAACCCTGAAATCTTTCAAAATTACCTCTACGACCTTTGAAACATCGATATTCCTCCCTAAACCCCGTAATCTTGCTAATCCTTATCCCACAGACCCTGTGGTTAATTCCCATCCATTTGCCCCGTTAAAAGTGACCAGATTCCGTTATCTTCTTTACATGATACCCATTTTATTTATCAAATTTACGGCAAGTGCCATTCCCTCCCACCCTCCACCTCCAGGACCCCCCCAGCCGCCTGCTCGAAGACCCGAACCCCCCGGCCGTCGTTCCCGGTCGTCGTTCCCAGATCACCGCGCGATGAGACGTTGACAGATGAGTTTCCGGGATGGGTCAAGCGCGGGGAGAGGAGGCTCCTCCAGATGCCGGTGTCCAGCATGAAAGTGGACTTCGTGGTCTCCAAGGATGGGAACGGGACGCACACCACCATCGAGAAGGCCGTGAAGGATGCCCCGCAGAACAACACGAGGAGATTCGTGATCTACATCAAAGCTGGAAGGTACAATGCTGATATGAAATTTGTCTCGTTGTTTGTTTCGTGCGGTTATTGGCTTTCTGGGATCAAAGATGCGATCTTTAATGTCTGTGTCCGTGAGCTCCTGTAGATATGATGAGAACATAAAGATTGGGAGATATAAAACCAATCTGATGTTCGTTGGGGATGGAAAGAGCTCCACCATCATCGCCAGTAGCAGAAGTGTGTACGACAATTTCACAACATTTCGCACCGCAACCTTTGGTGAGATTTTTCTTTTTAAGGGTCCCACCCTCCACCTCCAGGACCCCCCAACCGCCTGCTCGAAGACCCGAACCCCCCGGCCGTCGTTCCCGATCGTCATTCCCAGATCACGCGCGATGAGACGCATGAAGGAGAGAGTGTGGAAGAAGAAGGAGGGGGAGAGAAGAAGAAAGGAGGGCCCTTGGATTTGCTAGGGTTAGATTAACTCAACTTAAACCCAAACAAGTTAACTTAAAAAATATCAAATTAACGGTAGGGTCTATAGGGTAAGACGGAGCAAGATTACGGGGTCTAGGGAGGAATATCGATGTTTCAAAGGTCGTAGAGGTAATTTTGAAAGATTTCAGGGTTCGTTGGGTAAATATCCCTAAAAAAATATATAAAATATAAAAAGAAAAATATAAAATCAGTAAATTAAAAATCAAAATACAAAAATTATAAAATCAAAAATTAAATAAAAAAATATAAAATTAAAAACCCACAAAAAATAGCTTAATAGACACTTGATCACTTTCACACACATTTTGAGCATTTTTTGCCCCGTCCTACCTGTCTGCTCCCTGTGTTCGACCTCTACAATACTTGCACCTATACACATCTTGTTGTAGAGTTATAATAAATTTTAACTCCGCACATTTACTTTCATTGCTTGATATATTTGTCGTGGGTTAATTGTTGTTTGAATCAGGATTTTCGAGCGGTCACCGCATCGACTGCGGTTTCGCCTTGTGAAACCGTACGACCATCGGAATTCCCGGTTCAACAAATGGCGCCGTTGCCGGGGAGCAATATCACGTAGTTCGGGTTTTTGCTTGTGTTTGTGATTATTTGCCTATTCTTGCCTTATTCATTTGCTCTTTTATTTGATATAATTGTTTTACTTGTCTAATCACCCTCTCTTGTTGACTTTGTGCGAGGAACCGCGGATCGAGGGAGGCGCTCTACCCTAGGCGTCTACGCACCCACGTGAAGTCGGCGTCAGCTTGCCGACCTAGCATCAAAGGAGGCTTGGAGGATTTGAGAAGACAAGCACATTTTTGAGCATTTTTGTGCATTATTTGTGTAATTTCAGTGAGATAGAGTCTGACTCTATTGTGTAATAATACAGGTACTCGGACTCTTGGACTTTCGGGCCCAATTTCCAAGTGTTTGTACACTTGGGGGCTCACCGCGGTTTTTACGGTTTTCACCGCCATTTTCATTTTGTTTTCCGGTTTTATTTTCCTTACTTTGTGTGATTGAGCCCTTAGATTTAGGATTGCTTGCGATAGATTAAGGCCAAACACCTAATATATCTTGCATGTACCTATAGCCGCGTTTGGACTTAGTCAAATTTAAACAGTCGTGTCATCATCTTTTAACCCGTGTGCCGCGAGCGAGCCCCATCAAGCGCTACTCCTGAACTCGAGTGTGTCGAGAAGAGGAGGGGTAAGCCAAGACCGGACTCTTAGGTTAAAGATAAGTGGCCGACTTGTGGTTCTTCACGATAATAGCAATTTCTGCAACTTAGGGCGATTTCATCGGCTTGCATTTGCATATAGTTAGGTTTCAATTCTGTTGAGCATCCCTGCATGTAGAGTGCTGGAGGCAAGGTGAGCATTTATGCTTTAGCATTCATCATCGTTTTGCCGCTTGCATTGCTTTTCCACTCCTCTACCTCTGATTTTGATCACCAAGGTGCTAAGTAAAATTGACTTCTCGATAGGTTCGTGCATTTCTTACTAAAAATCCAAAAAAAAGTGATAACAATAAAATTGGGACTGTTAATATTACTTGACCCTAAAAACCACCAAACATAAAAATTTGTCTTGGGGCGAGTAATCCCCTCATTGTCTTCGTTTTACTTGCTCGCGCACCCACTAAGGATTAGTCCCCAAATCCCATTGAGCCCCTAAGTGTTTGTGTAACTTTTGGACTTCTCACCTAAACTCTAAAACAGACAAGATAAAAAGACTGCTCTTGTGGTCTCTACCGAGTTGAGTAGGTGAATTGAGGGTTTGTCTTGTTTTCATTTTTGTTTGTGACTGTTGTGTGCATTCTAGATCGTCTCTGTGCATTTGCGCCTTTTCTCCACTTCTCTTGACTTGACCATCGTGCTCTCCCGATCATTGTCTTTTGTTTCCGAGATGGACCCCTGGAGCGTATTTTATCTGGACTTTGCGGATCCCTCGTTCACTCCAGCCGGTCCACCTCCTTTTTTCTAGGAGGACTTTGCTCCTGACTTTTGTACATATCCGCCTCAGCCACAGTATCAGGACTCGGATTTCTACCCACACCCACCTCCACCTCCGTATTTTCCACCTGCACATTCACCCGAGACTGATCTGTTGGAGTCACCTTTCATGGAATCCACCCTTGAGCACTTGACCCAGATGATGGATCATATGAGACAGAGGATTGACCACCTCACTAGCACAAATAAGAGCGACCATGATATTCCACCATTTGATGATATGGGTTCATTCGAGGATTTCCATGAGAGCTTGCAATCGCCAAAAATACAAAAAAATGAGAAAAATTCAAAAATCCAAAAAGAGATTGGGAGACCTTTGATCAAGTCAGACTGTGAGGAGAGCATCCACTTGCCAGATCCTTTGACTACACAATCTCTCACATCCTGTCCCACCTTTGACCCCGAGGATGCCGCTATACAGACTGCTCCTGGCATGCCTCGTGTATATGCTGATTCCGACTTCCTCCCTTGTATGGAGGAGGTCCAAAAATTCAAAAAAATACTGATTGAACCCGAAGTGGTGGCCACCATTCATGAGATCATCCGTGCCCCACTTCAGCAGGCCATGACCGATTTATCTGCTCCTCTTCCCAAGAAGAGAAAGCGGAGGAGCAGATCTGAGCGTCATATCTTGACCATGGCCACTTCCCACGCCATCACACACCGTCCCATTCCTAAGAAGAGGAACACTGCCACACCTTTCATTAGCTGCACTATCTCTGACCATACTTGTGATCATACTCTCCTCGACGGCGGTGCTTCGATTAGCATCATACCCTTCTCGCTGGTACAGTCTCTTCACTTAGGGCCTCTCAAGAAGACCAGGATGATAGTTCAGTTTGCTGATGGATCTATTAAGAGGCCGAAGGGTATCCTAGAAAACGCCGTCATCTCGATTCAGGGCACGAGTTACAATGTTGATTTCGTTGTTTTGCCCATGGAGACCTCCACAGGGGAGCACTCTCCAATCATCCTGGGACGACCATTCCTCGCCTCTGCGAGGGTCGTTATTGATTACGGATCAGGAGAGATTCGTTTCCGTCCTACTGACGAGAGCGAACCATTGATCACCACACCCACTACTGACCAGAGACCTGCACCTGATGTGACCACACCTATCTTGGCTGACCTCGAGGACCATGACCTTGATGATACTATCAGAAAATTTTGTTGTCTATTGGATTCCACTGAAACCCGAGAATTCCTCCCGGTTGAGGAAAACTCGGAAAGCATGGACCTCGACGTTCCTTCTTCTGGGACTTGGCGCTGTGTTGATGACATCCGCGGGATCTACACGATTGACACCATTGAGCGGAGGGCGGATTTAGAGACTATACAGGACGGACATGCTCTGACTACTTCCACTGATGAGTCCGCTCCTGTCCATGTAGATACTGATGAGACTAAGGCCGAATTTGATTTAGTTGCTTTTCTTCAGAAATTCGGGCCTTTTAATAAGAAAAATGATCCAGTTGAAATTATAGAGGACGACCAGAGTTCGACTACTTCCACCAATGAGCTCGTGCCTTTTGGTTTTGACCTGGATGACTCCTCGCAGGACGACTCTGAGTACACTACTTCCGATGATGAGGAGTTCGTCCCATTTCACTTCGATATCAGCGAGACTCCCAAGGCCGGACCTAGTCACACTTCTTCCACTCACACGTCTGTGCCTTTACACCCTAGGGCCTCTGAGGACCTTCACTCTGTCGACCCTGATCGGCTTCCGTCCACGGTGGACCCCGATGTCGACCTGCATCACACCAGATCCATTCCTCAGCGGTCCCGCAAGAAGGTTCGCTTTCAACCTTCTTAATCATGTGTACATCCATCTCTGTTGTATATTCACTTTTGTGTGCCTCTGTTCTCTCTTCTGTATTGCTCGTCCACCCATTCTCATGTTTGCCTAGCTTAGGACGTACTTTGTCCTAAGTATAGGGGGGTGGACGAGCCGAGTGTTCTTTCATCGTTCCGTGTCATCCCTCCTGTCGTTGCCTATATTTAGGGCTTCTTTCACCCTAAGTATAGGGGGAGCGATGCGTACAACCTCACAATCTCTTCTTCTATCTTGATCTCTTTTCTTCTTTTCTTCTTTTCCTTTTCTATCTTCTTTATCTATCATAATGGTGCTGCCCGTGTAGACAGTTTTCCATACTTAGGACGTACTTTGTCCTAAGTATAGGGGGGTGTGCACCCCGAGTATTTCCATTCTTTGATCCTCTCCATTGTCTCCTCTTCTTGTCTATACTTAGGGATATTTTACCCTAAGTATAGGGGGAGACAATCTGAGTACGATCTGTTCATTCCCACCCTTGACCCTCCCTGCTTTGTGTACAGTCTGCTATACTTAGGATTATTTGATCCTAAGTATAGGGGGGACGGTCAACTTCTCATTCATTCATTCATTCCGTTATTTATTCCTTCATTCTTTAGACTTGCCTATACTTAGTACGAGTTATGTCTTCTCTTTTCTCTCTGATCTATGAGGACATAGCTCAAGCTAAGTATAGGGGGGTCGTATATACTACGTATATACTTTAGCCATAACTCGTACTTTCGTAATAAATATGGCTAATAATTCTTTAAAACTCATTAAAATTCCTTAATAAAAAGGTGTTATCATTCCTCAAATTCTTTTTGTATATACTGATTAATAAATCAGGTGAAAATGTTTTTTGCAAAATGTTTGAAAAATAGTTTGAAAACCTTTGTGAACATCTATTGAAAACTATTTTGAAAATATTTTGTTACATGTT
Organism: Ottelia alismoides; assembly: GCA_037367405.1. NCBI lineage: Eukaryota > Viridiplantae > Streptophyta > Magnoliopsida > Alismatales > Hydrocharitaceae > Ottelia > Ottelia alismoides. The sequence goes on from JAZKJV010000459.1 coordinate 27,717, forward strand.
TTCAACCTTTGTAAAAATGTGTGATTTGTAAAATTCATTTTCTTTATGTGAAATAAAAGATTTGAAAAATGATTTGCAAATGGTTTGAAAAATGATTGCAAAAATCCTTTGAAAAATCCATATATACTATTTTTAAAACCTTTGCAAAATGATTTTCAAATGTGTGTACATGTTTGTAAAAATGTTTCTAAAAACTATTTTGGACTATAGTTTTCAAAAATTGTGTGAAAAGTTTGTGTCAAATAAGTTTGAGGAATACTGACATCACACCAAAATCCACTATATAGATGTACTTATAAAATTGACCACTTACCCTGTAAATTCTTAAAATCCATTTCTTGTAAATATAAGAAGCACTCCCGTGTACATATTTTTAACCTAGATTTTAGACAAAATCTTTTTGTTTTCAAAAATCTCAAAAACATTTGCAAAACTAAAATCCAAAAACATCTGAAAAAAAAACCTTTTTGAAAAATACAAAAAATGCATGCATCATATTTTTAAAAATCCATAAAAAGTTCAAAATCTTTGAAAATTGCATCACAAAAATATTTTCTGCATTGCATTGCATAGCATGAGCATTTTGCGGATTGAGTTTGATAGTTGAACAAGTCTAAGTAAAACCCGGAGATTGGAGCTTGATTGGACCTTAAAATCTACCTAATAACAGGAACCTTAGAGGAACTGGGTTTGAGGTACTTCAGGTCTAGTTGACTTAATTCTTTGAGGATCACGGGACTTGGTTCAATGGATTCTTGACTGCCTAAGTAGAGTATTTCAGAGCACACGCACGACTCTTGTTGATAATGACCTAACTTGGACACCTGCACCTTTCACATAGCTCTCCACGGATGAGGTGGTAAGGAGGCAGCTTCCGTTAGCTTGGGGTAGCATATGAGGGTAGTACTTCTAGGCGGAACCTCTCTTCTTCTTATAGTGAAGGAAGTGCACCTCAACTTGGTCTAGTGGTGATGAAGGCTAAAGACAGAAGCCGTGGGTTGCAATAAAGCTTCAAAAGAGGGATAGTCTACTGGCTCAAGAGGAAAATTTCTTGTATATATGCTGCACCATGTAGATATGTTGTACAGATGCAATTGAAAAAAAAAAGAAAAAAAAAAGAAAAGAAGAAAAAAAAGGAACTCCAAAAAAGTGGTGGGTCGGATTGAAAATTTAATAACCCCACCGGAGTGTATATAGTCCAATAAAGCAAAAGCTTATGGTATCCATGTCACATCTCATGAAGCTTGCAGCGGGAGACTTAGCTACACTGGTTGAGCTTCCAAAAGTCTATACTTCTTCCCCCTCTTCTTGAGCCGGTTGCACTTGAACTTAGAAGGGAATACCCCGCTTCTCGAGGAAAGAGTTGCTAGACCGAGGCATTAGAGTTACCAGGTTGGGGGAGGTTGTTTCTTTGTCACTTCTGAGGTGGGGAGCTCCATATCACTTACACTGTACGAGTCAGACTCATAGTCGTAAGAGTTTGCGTATGAGTTGAAGTATTTCTGACCTGGCTATTGAGGAGACTTGGACAGAGTTTTGGGATTCTCAAGGACTGTTGGATTTCAAACTTGGTTCTCATTAAGGTTCCGACCGCACTAAAATTCCAAAGGTCCGACTTAAGCTCCAAACTTTGATTTTGTGAAGACAAGTTTGATAATTAAACTTCATCTAATTTTCTTCTTTTTCTTTTCTTTGTTTTTCTCTTTCTGCACTTATTGCATAAGTGTTTGCTAGGGACTAGCAAAGGTAAAGTATAGGGGGATGATGAAGCTACGTTTCATCATCTTTATTCTATCATTTTGGCCTTAAAAACCCTAGTAAATACGTGTAAATAGCATTAATTCATGCATTTTAGCATTCATGCATAGGTGTGTAAATACTGTATAAAATACGATTTTTAATGCCAAAATTATAGAATAAAGAAAAGAAAAGAAAAAAAAGAATAAAATATTGTAAATATTTTATGACCCGAAACCCCGAGACCTAGGCATCTTGATGAATAGGTCGACAAGGAATAAAGTAGGGGGAGATAAGGTCAGAAATACAGAAAAAATACCAATAAAATTCCTTTTATTTTATTCATTCTTTATTCATTTTTGGGACCTATTTTTGGTTCCACTTTTTGTGCATCAAATAAAGAAACTTTGTACATGAAAGTTGTAGATAATAAAATAAAGAAAAATACAAAATTGATTTCACAGAAAAATAATGTACAGATAAAAAGTTATGGTCTGAATAAAAATCCAGAACCCCAACTTCCCAGACCCGTATCTCACAAATGAAAACTCCAAATGCAGCATACTCACCTTTAATTGTATATAGAAGAAAATAAGCTATTTAATGGCGGTGGTTTCGCATTTGGCGGAGCTACGGTTTGAAAGTTGAGTTTTGGACCCCTATTGTATACTTGTACATATTAAAATATTCGATTTATTATTTATTTGTTATTTTTATAATTTTATATTTTTTATAATGTTGTAAATATTACTTATAATAATTATGTGCATTAAAATCAGAATAAAATGCAAAGAAAAATAAAAATAAAAATGAACATATAAAGAATACATAGGTACATTACCTATATATATACCTATACAAAACATACTTGTATTTTATTAAATATACAAAATATTTCATAAAAATAAAATAAAAATATATTTGTGTATATAAAAGTATTTTATAATTTTATAAAATAATAATAAAAAAAATAAATCAAATATATACAATTAAAAATAAAGGAATACAATATATAGATATAGATACCTATAGGGGTGTAAATACAAACTTGTAAAAATATGTCTCATAAAAATAAATAAAAATCATAATAAAATAATTTATAAAATTACAAATATTTTTTATTTTATAACCTAAAATTAATAAAATAGTTTACTATTTTAAAATGAATTTTTAAATCATTTTTTCAGGCTTTTTCGTGGTTGGTCCACGTGGACCAACCAGGGGGGCCGGAGAGTTGACCCGCGGTCAACTCTCTGACCCCAGCCTGTTCATTGTCAGAGATGCGTTTTTGGCATTTTTCTCCGATTTTTGGAGACCACGCCTTTCATCCTTTGATGTCGAAGTCTTCACGACTTTTGAAGATCTACCATAGGGCATACTCGCCCAAGCATTTTTTCGACCTTTGGGTCGTTGTGCCACCCGTGACACGCCCTCGAAGTTCGCTCCAGAGCCTTCTTTCAAAAATGACCCAACACCTCCTTTGTCATTTTGAACCCCATTTTGATCCATTTTGGTCCCCCTTGCTTGTGCTCAGGACTGGTCTCGGTGACAGGGAGACCTCCAGCCCTCTTGGGAGGCGATTATGTGTTGATTGGGTGCTCCACCATTCCCATCTCCGGCCGCCGCCGTCGAGGTCCTTCCTCTTGGTGTCTTAACCAATCGAGGTGATTTTATTCCGTTTTTCTTCGCCTTTCTCAAGCTGTAGGTTGTTTGTTTACTGTGCTCTTTTTATCTGCGGTTATTACGCGTCAATTTCTCCCTTAACCCATTGCCGGAGTTCACGCCGGCGAACCATCATCATCACCCCCTCATATACACCATATCCGCCTCTTTGTCCGCCCATAACATCTGGGTTCTGCATACTTGTGGCTGTTGCACTTTCTTGTGACTTGCAGGAACCCAGGAGAGGCAAGCGTGCCTCGTTTTTGGCTCAAGGAACCGCCCAGGTCGCCGGAGGAACCTCAACTTACTGGATACCAACTGCTGACCTTCGGCCCTATTTAGATCACCTGGGGGTTCCACCGGGGGCGCGGGAGTACGCTCATGCTACCAGCGGGGCTCGGGGAGGTCGGGAGCACAAGCACCATCGATTCCTAACTCGCCGCCGGCGAGTTCCTCGACTGTTCTTCCACCTTTGTCGAACGCCGTTGGATCTGGACCTGCTGCCCAGTTTGTACAGGAGGCGTCCGATCTACTGGAGCAGCCAGCCGTAGATCGCAGCTTCAAGACTTAATCGCGGCCATTCAAAGCCCAAGGGGCATCGAGCTCGGTTGGGTTGACGCGTGGCGAGTGAGATTGCGTGCATCGTTGGATGCCTGTGCGTGGGTACTTTTGCGCATACTACCCCGCATTTATTCGCATTTATTACGTAAGAACATAAAATCCTTCATTTGCAGTGTCGTATTCTTAGTACTTTTGCACTCCAGCCCCTTGGAGTTTTGGAGATTACAGTTGTGCCCCCGCTTGCGTGGCTCACGTGTGCATGCACGTGAGCAGCGCAATTTTGCGCGGAGGCCCCTCGGGCATTTTTGTTATTAACCCTAGTCCAACAATTTCTTATTTCAGTTGTAAGTTTCTGGAAATGTTGCAAAGAGGCCCTCGCATTTTTGTGATATTACATTAAAGCCCCTGCACGTGTGCCTTTTCTTTTTGTTTTATCTAATTTTTGCATACATCCATAGAACACCAAAAAAATCACCAAAAATCACATTAAGCTCCTGCTGTAGTGTAGTTTATCACCATATTTTTATTTTTCATAATTATTGCATTTTATTATTTACTAAAAATAAAAAATAGTCATTCTCAGCACTGTTTGCATTAGAAAATCACTAAAAAAATATAAAAACTCTCCAGAAAATTCCCAAAAAAATATATTTTGTGTCTTTTAGTTTGTTTTAGCTCCCAGCCAAAATTCATAAAAAAATACAAAACCAAACTCCTAAAAATGGCAAAACTCTAAAAATCTTCATAAAAATTTATAAAATTCAGAAAAAAAATCCAAAAATAGTGTTTTCTTTTCCTGAATTTTCTTTGTTTTATTATCTTTAAGTGAAAATTAATTTGGAGAATTTTTGTTACTGTTTGCTATTTTATTTCTCCATTTTAAGTTTCAGCCTTGCATTTTTGTCACGATTTGCTTTATTTTGCTCATTAAAAATACCAAAAACATCCTTAAAAATTCTCAAAAATCACAAAAACAGTAAAAAAGCGTAAAAAGACCAAAAAGACTTTATTTCCTAATTTGTGAACATTTTTATCTATTTTTATAAATATCGCTTTCTCCCTTTTATTGCATAGTTCATATATTCCAATATTGAAAAAGAAAATAAAAAAATATATAAAATATAAAAAGAAAAATATAAAATCAGTAAATTAAAAATCAAAATACAAAAATTATAAAATCAAAAATTAAATAAAAAAATATAAAATTAAAAACCCACAAAAAATAGCTTAATAGACACTTGATCACTTTCACACACATTTTGAGCATTTTTTGCCCCGTCCTACCTGTCTGCTCCCTGTGTTCGACCTCTACAATACTTGCACCTATACACATCTTGTTGTAGAGTTATAATAAATTTTAACTCCGCACATTTACTTTCATTGCTTGATATATTTGTCGTGGGTTAATTGTTGTTTGAATCAGGATTTTCGAGCGGTCACCGCATCGACTGCGGTTTCGCCTTGTGAAACCGTACGACCATCGGAATTCTCGGTTCAACAGGCATTGGATATAAACATCAGCACTTGGAATTTGATGGCTTATGGCTGACTGTGGGGAGTCACACCCACATATGAGAACCCATATGTATGATAGTGTTTTCGCATGTGAGATGCATATAGGGGATACGTGTATATAGAGGACATATGTAGAATGCATGATACATATCATGCATACTTGATGCGGCTCGGATCCGATTGCAGATTGGGTTGTCAATTGTAGAGAACCGCAAAGAGATACGAGCTTTTTCATCAAACAAAGATCGGTTTAAAACCTTACACTATTTCTTTAACCAGGTAAGTATGCCTGGGTCGAACTCAAGGAGGAAGAATATGATACTTTGATTTTTTATGTGAAAGTATATTTTTATGATTAGTTTATCTCTTTTTAAAGTGATCGGAGAAAAGCGATATTTTTTATGGAATTTCGATTTTTAAATTTTTATTTTATTTTTATATTTTTTCAATTTTTATTTATTTTTCAAAGTGATATTTTTCAAACAATTTACCTATAATATAATATATGAAGAATAGGTGAAATATATGTGATATTATATAGTAGGTAAATCGATCGAGCAACGAGCTCGATGAACACTCGAAATCAAATCAAAACGGAGTCAACATACGATAAATCAAAACACGATGAAAAAGCGACGAAAATACACAAAAATTACTGAAAAATCTTGCGGAGGTAGTTGTGTAACTACCCCAAGAAAAACTACGAAAAATAATATCAAAAATACGTCCAAAGTCACCTTACAATACATGGGTAAAAATGTAAGAAAAAGAAAGAAGGTTTCTGCAGTTTGGTCGTCTGTCAGGGACTAAATCTTAAAAAAAATATGATATATTTCATTTAGGTCCCCACGCGGGGACCTAAATGCAATATCTGGAAAAGCTTTGAGGCACGCTGCAATTCTGGAGATCCTTGGAACTTAATATGTAAAATTCACACCCCTTCAGATCGGACGGTCAAGATTATAACGTCAGAATCGATCTGGGACGTCCGCAACTGCCACGTGTCGTCCAACTGTAATCTCTGGTGTTCTTGGCTTGTTCTTCCGTTCTTGCGCAGGTAGCTGACGGGTCGTCTTCTCCGATTTATCGTCGGCGATTGGCAACGATCTGGGGCCTCCGACGGGGGTGGCTCCTCCACCCCTCAAGCTCGCCCGCGGTGGACGACGGTCGGAGAAGGCTGAGAGCGGCGGCAAAAAGTCGAAGAAGTTGGACGGTCACGCTGTTCTCGAGGTTCCTGGAGTTAGTTTCTCCTTTGAATCGCAAATTTCTTGATGATTAAGGTCTCCAGATGACTCGAAATTGCTCCAAAAAGTAAATAGATATGCAAAGATAATAGATATATGCTCGATTTGCAGAGAAATCAGCAAAAAAATTAAATTTTTGCGAGATCAAAAATTGCATTTCTAGAATTAATGAACCGTGCATGAGAAATGACAAGAAACAAGTCGCGATTTGGTTTGATAGTGAAACGATTGTGATATTGACTTTGAATGAGCGTTTAAGATGAAGGATTAAACATCCTAATGACGTGCTTAATCACGCTAATGGATGCACGAAGATCGAGAAAAAATTCGACGAAGATGGATGAATAGATCTGGGAAAGTAGAGGTGTATTACCTCTGATGATTGCTCGACGGCCGATCTTTGCCAGAGCTCCACGCGCACGTGGCGACGATGCAAGGCGGAGTGGACGCCTTGGAACCTCCTCCGATCACCCTCCTTCCACGCGAGCCAACGACGAGGAGCTGTCACCTCCTTGGATGGTCGGAATCGAGAGATGAAGATTGGTGTTCGGCCACGAGAACAGAGTTCTGGGTGGTTAAGAAAAGTTGCTATAATCCGCGAACTGAGGATATTTATAGAGAGATTTTGTGATCTTCAAGTTTAATCCAAGGATGGCCGAGTGAGGTGGTTGTTAGGAGAATAGATCCAAGGGTTTGGATCGCCTGAAGAAGTTGTAAAATGCGCGAGGAAATTGGTTGAAGATGACCAGTTGAAACAGAAGCTGTACCAGCTTCTTGGAGAAGAAGTACAAGGTGCTGACACATGTCAGCACCTGGTTCGCCAGATTTGTGAATATCTTATAAATTCAATAATAAATAGTAAATATGTTATTTTAAATAATTATAAAAACAATAAATGTAAATAATTAAATTATCTAATTTATAAAATAATCACTTTTTATAAATAATAATTATAATACGAAATATAAATATTATATTAATAAATAAGTATAGATATGTAGGTTTTGGATTTTTAAATTAATAAACAGATAATTAAAAATTAATTTTATATTTTCTTAATTATTAGAATAATAAATAAGAGTTGTGTAGATTTTTAGATATTTTAATAAATTAGTTTACATATATTAATACATACATGTATAAGTTATCCCGTTCATTTTCATTTGTAAATTAGGAATTTGGATTTTATTAAAATAATAAATAAGCTCCAAAAAATTTGAAATAAATCATGATGAAAATATTGTATCATAAAAATAATTAGAAATTATAAAATTAATAAAAGTATAAATAATATGGTTTATATAAAATAAATAGCCCAGAAACCCCGTTGTCATTTGGTCCCAAAACCGACTTTTTGCAAACGGACTCTAAATTCAATGAAACCACCTCTATTAATTAGATAATATTATTTTATGACTTTAAAGGTGAGTAGAGTGAAATTGGAGTTCGTATGAAGAAGTTATGATGTTCGGAAGTTGAGATTTTGACAATTTAAAAGCTGGATTTCTTAGCATATATACAGGATAATATTTTTAACTTATTTTTATATTTTTATATACATTTTTAGAAATAATTAGGAAAATAGTTTGGTGAAAAATATGTACATATGAAATAATTAAAAATCAATGAAGATTGGATAAATAGTGAGGAATGTGTGAAGTGTAACTTAATTTATTTTTATGGTTTTCTTTCCTTATCTCCCCCTACTTATTGATTTGTCGACCAATCCATACTGACTTGGTCTCGGGGTTAGGTTATAAATATACTTTGCAGCTATATTTATATTTATAAGCCATATTGTACATATATACATATTTTACAATATGCCTTTTTTCTTTTTCTTTATTTTTATTCTTTTATTTATTTACATGTTTTTGATGCTTAAAAGTGCATTTTTATTCATGAATGAGGTTTTATTAAAAGATAGGAATTAATGGATATTTACACGTATTTGTTAAGGGTTTTAAGACAAAATGCGACAGATATGTTAATGAATCATGGATTCATCAATACTCGACATTAGTCTATTCATCGTTGGCATTAACTTGATATATTATACATATTGTCATCATGCATATGTTGTTACACCTACGTATAGAGTTGACACATGCTTGAGAATAACGGATGAGGCTGTTGGTGATTGGGAGTGGAAGCGTTTCTTTTCATGAGAACAATTAACCGATGATAATTACTGTGTATTTACGTTTTCTTTAAATTAGATAACTGATGGCGTGAAAAGTTAATTAGAATTTATTTTGACAACATAGAAATCTTCCAACAAGGAGAGATCAAAATCTGACCAGTCACAGCAAGTGCAATGTTTGGTAAACAAATATATAAATAAAAGTCAAATATGTTCTTCCTATCGATACTTATATAACATGGATTTTTTTATCAATCGTAGCATCATCGTGGACACACAAGATGATTATCAACTACAACAGAATCATAAGGATATGCGATCATTACTTTTCCTATAATGAGTAGCATAACCAAATTTACGATTAAGTGCAAGGATGGGGTGTCTATCGTGTATGGACTAGTTTAATGATTCTATATGGAATAACCATCTTTTTGTTTAATCATAATAGTAATATTTTATCATATCCTTGTTCAGTTTCTAAATTACCATTTTGTTGTCTTCTAGATATCGTCATAAATATTTTTAAAAAAAAATAATTAAGATTGACTCATTTTACTCTTTTGGGGGATCTCAATCTTCATATGTTAAAGAATAATTTAATTGGACTTGACAGATAAAGTCAATACATCTACCATTGTTGTAAATTTACAGCTGGGCCACAAGTAGCAATCGCCAATCTGATAGATTCGAATTTACAAGAAGTAGCCAACACAAATCTATGTTTTCTGATAACTATCATAACATATGTGATTTTGTTCATGATGATCGGGTAGATGGAGATAGGCGTCTCAAGGGATTGAGCATGCACCCTTGGGCCCCAGGTAGATGGCATGAAGGTCGCGACCCCAACGGACGAGTTGGGTGACGCGTTGCACCTAGCAGCCCGATAGCAACCGGAGTCGCTCGACGGAGTTGGCAGGTGACGCGGTTGGCGTTCTTGGTTTCGCACTCATACACAATATTAAGATTCGGAGTAGAATTAGGTGTAGCCGCATCAAATTCTATTTCGAGTATTATTATGGTGAGAGGTGTTCCGGGATGTGGTTTGATGTTGGAGATTTGGGATTGTAAATCTTTTCATATCTGATCAAGAAGAGATCCTTGAGAGATACTCAAGAGAAATATCAAGTTCCCGCATAGCGGAGGCCTGCGAGTCGCGTACTTGCATATGCTAAAATAATACAAGAAATGATAAATGATCGGATCCTTGAAATTATAATTGTATGTCATTGTGGACAATAACCAGCTTGTAGAAATATCAAGAACATTGTGGTAGTACTTAATGATTATTTTTATAAATAAATAGAATCAATGTCATTGAATGGAAATTAGAATGACTTGGTGTTCTTTCTAAATTTTTACAATACATGCACATGCCATTGAATAAAGTTGAGTATGCATTCTTTTCTTATCCCCATATTAGTCATTATAGTGTTTGTCTCGTTACTGGGCAATTGCTCATAACTTTACCCTCGTGTGAACCCAACAGGTATACCTGAGCAGCAGCCGCCACAGTAGCGATCTTTTGATATCGGACCTTCTACGCAGGGTGCGTTCTACTTAGAGTAACTTATTTACTTCCGCATTATTTATGTTATTTTTGAGAGGCATGTAATGAGATATTGGAGAACTTCTTCTACAAGTTTATAGTTATGTGATGTATCTCATTCTATGAACATGGACTTGATGATCATTATCAATGAGAATGGATGTTGCATTCTACTTTCCATTTCACGTTATTCTCCTGATGTTATTTATATTTCAAATGTTAATCTAATGTGCATAAGATGGTTTGTTGAGTATCATAGATCGTGGGCGTATTTGCACCATAGGTCCGACGCTCCTGTCCCGTCGGTTTCGGTAGTCGGAGGAGTGGGGCGTCACATGGGTCTCCTCCTGTGAGAGGAGAAGAGATGGTTGGAGGCGGACATGGTCTGACTAAGAGAGGGGGTGATCATATCAAGTTGAAAAGATGAGAGAGGTTACACGATGTATGGTGAAGGTGATCGAGGGATAATTGAACTAGAGGTGTTGTAGTATGGAGGAACAAAATCGGAGAAATTGAATAAAAAGAAAAAGGAGAAAGGAAGAATATGGCTGCCTAGGTGAGGATGGAGATGTTCGCCTAGGTTGGAAGCTCGGAAAGGAGCGTCGTGTTATCGCTATACACTGTGACAAGGAGAAGCTTAGCGAGCTCAAAGAAGTCATGGTAAGGTGACTGGTGGTCACTTTGGATCACGATGGCGAAGAATGTGGTCGTTGTTTGACCTTGGGCTCTTATCGATTGTCACTAGAGAAGGGAAGGGAGCTATCATTCTCTTGCACAAAATGGTGGATAACCGATGTACGGTTGTGGGCAGTGAGGTTTTATGGAGAGGACAACGACTTAAGGGTTGGTTTTCAGCGAATGCAAGATCGCCCAGACTCGTGGAGTAGTGAGAGTAAATGGTTGGTGAAGCGGTTGGGTCTTTGGGGGCATCAGTAGTCGTAGGAGCGAGTTGGAGCGAATACATATATTATTGGAGAGAAATGGTTGAAGGGCCAACGAAGGTTTGATGTGGGGGAGGAGGTCTGTGGGAAATTGAGAATGAACTAAAGTTGTTGGATCTGGGGATCCAACGATCCAGATGGCGCGTGCAGGATCCTTTCAATCATAAGATCCAACGAGAGAATGCAATTACTGGTTTATTCCCTAGTGTTGAGGATTAGGTCTTGAGGAGAGTCTCTTGGACTGGGACTTTGACTGACGTTTCGACTTGACTCTCATAAATGTAGTTGGAACTAGAGTCATTGGATCTGGGGATCCAACAATCCAGATGGCTCTGGTCAATGGGTCGGCGATGTGCAGGATCTGTTTAGTCATCAGATCTAACGAGCGAATGCAATAACTGGTTTATTCTCTAGTGTTGAAGATTGTATCTTGAGGAGAGTGTCTTGGACTAGGACATTGAGTAGCGCTTCGACTCGACTTTCATAAATGCAGTTCACACTAATATTATATCTCTATATTGTATGTATACATAGGGAGTTTGATAATTGGGAAAGTTAGATTCCTTTTCACTATGGCTTGCTTCAACTTAGAATTGTAGGATCACTAAAATCGAGTATTCTCAATGAATCAAGTCCTGAATATTCGCATGCACAATCATGGATTAATCCGGTTGCATCATTCTTTACTTTGACAAGAATGGTTTATGTATAGAGGGATGATAAATCTGTGATTTATTATATTATTTATTATTTATTATCTTCCTTACTTGAATTATTCAATAAAATCTAACCTTAATTAACTAATATTAACAAACTAACCCTAATTACTGTATATAATTAACCATATTATTGTGATTTATTTTCTATATTTCTTAATTGTTAAAATTCCATAAAAATTAGATAAATAGTGTATATGTTTATTTTGACATTAAATACAAATTAAAAATACAAAAAAATAACAAAAGAAATTAAAAGAAGCATTTTTAATTCATTAAAAATACTTATAAAAAATATAGGTATGTACATATTACTGATTTTGACCTTTTGATCAACATGAAACGTGTAGATCTCCTCAAGATCTATAACTTTTATGTTGATCACTTTTTCTAATTACTTCTATTTATTTTATTCTTGTCTGATTTTTTATCGAGCCACGTGCCTCTTTGTGGAGAGCCCACGTGGCCCGACTCTTCATTAACCCACGCACACCCCTCAACCGTTAGATCGTTTCCCAAATTCTCTGTCATCCACTCCTGCTCGTGCCCCCACCATTTGATCTGATTCCAGATCTAATCGTGCCATCTCCTTCTCGTCTTCCCCTGGACCGTTGGATCACCCGATCCAATGATCCCCAACCTTCGTCTACCTCCTGTAATAGCTGCTTGCCCCCGATCAACTCGCTGCACCACCTCCATATCCTAATTCTCCCACTCACTCCACGCTTTTGTTTCCACATCTGCACCCCCCTCGACATATCAACCCTCGTAGCTCAAGTTACTCGACGGTTACAAATGCATCCATCACTTCCAATAATTGTCGAGACCACCTTCAAAACCTTCACCTCATGCTCTAGTCACTCTGGTCCACCATTCCACACATGAGATCTTAGCGATCCTCCTGTGACAGAAGAGGAGGGAGTTGATGCACTATAATGGCCCCTTCTTGCATGTGAGACCCATGGCCGTCAGCCATGCTGTAGTACCTTCTAGGTAGCTGCTCGAGTCCCCTGATGCGGTCGGCCAAGTCAAGCGAAGTTCGGAGCTTCTCTTGGAGCTCAGCCCAGACCAATGCCTCCACCCATGGTGACTTCGTCGATCTCCATGTAATGTTCCCTAACCTTCCTAATGTTTTATCTTATTTATTTAGGCACCCACATGCCCTCCCACCTTCGATTGAGCATTCATCCACCTTCACCGGACACCCCTGATCCTCGCGGGGGTCCCTAACACCATCTCCCCTCCTCCAGAACCTATTCCACCCTGGGCTTTCTTCTCCGACTAAGACGGAGAAGAACCCAACTAGGGCCTCTACATTCTCCACGTTGTCCTCCTCTACTTCACCTTAGTACGCACCCACATATGCTTCGGCTATTTGCTAACCCATCGTACAGGTTTCTCCTTCGATGTCCGGATGTCGGTCGGGGCTCCGTTCTTGGGTTTTGCCTCCGGCGAGCGAACATGATCTTCCACTTCTAGAGGGTTTCGCGCCTCCTTCTCCACTAGACCTTCGTCGCCATTGATCTAAGAGTCTTCCTGGACCACCCATACCTGCATACGAGAGCAGAGGAGTTCCTGGTGTCTCGTCGGAGTTCTGCTCGCACCGCCTCAAAATAGAGGTGGGGAGCACCAGGAGCTACAGGTGCCTTTGAATGGCACCCGTCCGATGTCCATCCAATGACGCATGACATGCCACGTCGTACGCCTCGAAGCGAGGAGGCTTGATGGGACCGAGCTTCTCCTAAGTCACCTCGAGGACCTACATGGTCCGAGGCACCTGCATCGGCCCAAGCCTTCGCCGAAGCCTCCATCCACGTACCCCGCGCATAGCTCGGATAATTTCTAGCTACAACCCCTCTCTTCTCCAGAATCACAATTGGGTCCTCGGCGCACATGCCTCACGTAGTGCACTTGTGTAAATTGCATAGGGGTCCTTATGGTTTCTTCAAATTACAAATAGATCCAAGGTGTGCGTGCTTCACATGGCGTGCACGGGAAATTTACATAGGGCCCTGCCATCTTTTAAACATTGCAAAAATGCCCTTCAGGGGCCTATTTGTGATATTTTGTAAATAATTTACTATGTTTTATTTGCCTTTATGCCCTTGGACTAATTCTTTTATAATTCAAGCATATGGACTCCAATTTCAGCGATTTCAGGTTCATATTGACACTTATTTTATTATCTAGTTAATGGTAACGTTTTTTTTAAGTATTTGACGAACATTCAAAACGTGACTATTTAATTTGATATATTATGTGTCTTGTCCTTATTCATTCAACTGCCTTTGGTCTCAAAGTTATGCATCTAATTTTCATGAAATCATTTAAGCTCAAGTAATTGACTAATTTGAGGCGCATTTGTGTACCTTATCTTGTTTACATATCATGGCATTTTGTTGCATATCCTTTTTAATTTTAATTGTATTTATATAGCATAAAACCATATAAAAAACGTTGATTCTTTTCATGTATCTTGTTTTGCATCACATTATTATGCATTGTTAACCTAGATAGATAGATTATTCACTTACCAAGTAAAATATTCCACAACATTCAAAATTTGTGGTTGACGAATCATGTTCCAGCTCCTATATTGCAATTACCTATTCTTAAAGAGGTGGGATTTTTGTTCATCATTATGCCCCTAACTTCTTGCAGATTTATCACTCGTTCCCCTCCATTAGTTGGATCGTCATGAGTTGGACCAAACCATGGTTTATTGAAACCATGGTATGGTTAAGAGATACATAATGGTTAGAGTGTAATTTTCTTGAATTATGAATCTCAGTATGACTTCTTTAAAAATTTCTATAGGTTTATCTGACAGTTAAGAATAGAGATGATAATCTAAACCATCCATATAAGACACGTGTATAGATCTGATGCAAATTGGAGCTACGGCTCATGTACTTCCTTTTCTTGAGAAGAAAGAGCTCCATGTGATATTGGCGTTCTTTCCAAGCGACAATAGCTTAGGTGCACCTACCTCTTGTGAAGGCCACATACCTCCTACACAACAGGGACGTGAATCAAGATGGCCTTCCATGTCACGTATCAACTTAGGATGATCACAAAGAGCACATACACTATGGTGAGCAAAGGGTAGAGGACCAATACGACCAACGAATCCATGAAGCAAAGATGTTGAGCAGAATCCATTGTTCGAAAGGAACCTGCTGATTAATCTAGACCACGATAACCCGCAAAGAAAGAGAAGGTGGTTCCAAGATTCGTCAAATTAGGGCAATGGTTTAGTCCTACAAAGAGCAGAGAGAAGAAAGAAGCTCCAATTAGTGATATGGTCGTAGGTGGTAGGGGTTTGAAGGCGAAGGGGGAGACACAATGGAGATGGTGATGGTAGTTGGGTCAAGAGTTAAATTTGGGTTCCATACTCCTTTCCTTGGATAGTGCAGATGAAAGGTTGCAGAAGATCCAAGGGGTCCATTTGGTAACTGGGTTATGTGGGGTAACCTGGTTTACCCCTCTATTCTTGGGTTGCCTCCATGACAAATCATAGTGACATCACATCAAATTTCAGACAACTACTATTCACATCAGGTTACCCCAACTCACTCCAACCCAGTAACCAAACAGACCCAAGGGATACTGGTAACCCTCGGTCCCCCATGTTATTTGTTCTTTTTCTCAAACTAGCATAGCAGATGGAAAGAGGATGGGCAACGATGGCAACTCTATTTGATGCTCATGCTCCTTAATCTCCCGTTGTACCTACAAGGTGGTGACATCTCAATAAGTGGAGGCTCAGACCAGTGGTTACACAAAGGGAGGTAAGGTGGTGGTTTCGTCCACTCAGACGAGGGAAGGAGGAGCAACCTCGAACCACCATACATGATCGAAAGGCGAATGGGTTGTAAATGAGTGAGTGTAGAAGCGTGATGGTTGTAGTGAGGTGGATTTGAAGTGAGACAGAGGTGTTTGGGGGGTTGTGATCGATAGAACAGTAGAACAAATAGTGGGTCAAAGTAAGGGAGGAGGGGTGATGGGTAAAGAAGAAAGTGTTGAGATAAAATGACATATCTACCCTAGTAAGCTATTCTAATTACCCTTCTTTTTCCAAAGTCAGCATCTGTTTGGGATGTGGATGGACGACAACTAATCCGAGAGGCACAAATGATAAAATTGTAAGAAGACAATGGCACAATTGACATTCTAAAAAAGGGGCATAACATATATTGCAATATCTAAGAAGGGTACAAATGATAAAAACCCTACTATCTTCACCTCTTTCTGCTGTTTTGACATGGTAGTGGAAGGAAAGGAACTCCCATTGTTTTGGTGGTCTCTCTAATCAAATCGATGCAATTTGCTTTTGTATCATGGAGATGCCATGCTTATAGACTCGCAGTCATATTTTTTGACTTAACTGCACCCTACTTAATGTCAAGGTTAGCTTAGATTAAGCCGTTTTATGATTCTTTAAATGTGTCCAACTAAGCAAAGAAACCAATTTTGTTAAGGGCATGCAAGGGTCATGTGCGTAGAAGATCACTAAATACCTTTGTCGAAACATCTGATAAAGAACAATCGGGGAGAAAAAAAACTCTTAATTGAATCATAAATGAAGAATTCGATGCGGCATCTTAGACCTGGATCTGACTAGAATAATCCCTGTGATACTTAGACCGAAGTCGTAATGAAGAATATTGTTCATGATACTTTATTGGATTTAGACCCAATTAGACTCTATCCAAAATGTTAAAGCTCAAATTGCCAAGTAGCCATCCTCCACTTCTATAACTCATACCACTTCTAGTGAGTATTACACACAGGTTATATTTGAGATATTACAACTTCTTCCACTTATATTTGAACACCATGCAATATGATTCTCCCTTGTTCCTAGTTTCAGCAACAGTTGCGTGCTTCGAATAGGTTTTTCCTTCTTAATTATTTGTAGAGGTGGCTCCACCTCTCACTATTAGAAGGAAGCCGCTCTGAAACCATTCATAATGTCTAGAGTCTACATCCTTATTGAAGCTGACTTGTACCATGATGATATGACTAGCGGATTCAATTCTTAGTCCGGAGTTTCGATACTTGTCGGATGATTTTGTATTTAACATTGTCAGAATCTTGGCCACGCCAAGCTTTCAAAATGTTAGGACATATCCTAGATGCAAGAATTGTCTAAGTCAGAGCTATCATTCATCTACCTTTGTTTGATCTTCCTGTAAAATGAACTCATTTCTCTAAGATCAGATATCAGAACAGGAAATCTTTATCTTCGAGCCAATCTATAGGAAAGAAATTTCTCATGGGCCAGGAGAGTTATGATTTTCATAGATATATTTACTTAAACTTGAAGAATGCATAAAATCTGAGAAAATCATGAATCAAATTTAATTTTACCGGGCTCAACTAAAAAGTGCATAGAAATCATAACATGTATAGAAAACCCTTGCATTATTTTCAAATTTGATTGCATACTGTAAGCAGATTACCTGGCAAAGAATTCCATAGAATATAACCACAGTACGAACGGGGCCTTACATATTTTATCTGAAAGGAAATTTTTTCTTTAAATGATCTCCTTACTTTATAATGATCATGTGATGAAGCTAATACCAGATGTCAATTAATTGTTTATTCTCAAAGAATCAAGAAGGAACATCTCTTGTTTACACTTCATGGGAATTGACACAAATCATTGATCTGCAAATTGGGTCATCGGCAAAATCAAGTAAATTCTCTTTCCAAAGTTGAGTCTTCACCTTACTTTACAGAAAAGGGATGTGCTCACAATTCTGACTCCAAATCAATAGCATCAAGTATGAAGAAACCTTTGAGCCTCGGTTGCGGCTTTCAAGTGCTGAAAACCATTTCAGTGCTCATCATCCTGTCCACACCAAGAAGGGTCAACCGGTCATCATACACATCGATATGGCCAAATGCGTCCGAGCCTGGTGGGCACTCCAGCGCAGCCTCAAGCGCACGGTGGTGAATCCCATGAGAATCAATAGAATGTCCTCCAATATGATCATGGCCTGATATGCACACCTTCACGCAATCATACTTGTAAACAACATTCATCACTTCATCATAGTTCCACAAGAGACACTCATCTGCGGAGGCTTCCCGATTAAGCGGAAGGTGGCAACATATGATCACCTTCTGCTTGCATTTTGTGGCATGTTGAAGTACTCCATCGAGCCACCTCAGCTGCTCTTGCCCAACAGCACCATTGAACTTAAGGAACCTCTTCTCCAGCCCCACCAATCCCTCCGGGCTGTTCTTGTTAACATTAGGATTCTTCTCTTGCAGTATTCTCTTGGCTTCCAGATGGTTGGGGTGGTTTTCTGGCCAGCCTATGGCACTAATATCATAGCCATCAAGAACCACGAATCTGTAATCCGGGACAGGGGAGAACTCGTAGTACGCGGGTCCACCGTGAGCAGGGAGATTGAGGAGCACATTCAGCTCGCTGCGAGGCAAGTTGTAGAGGCAGTGGTTGCCAATCATGTGGTAGACAGGTCCCTTAAACTTTGTAAATTCATTGAGAACACTCTTGACTGCAGATAGGGACTCCTCCTTTGGACAGAAGCCATCAATTATATCACCAAAGTGGATAGAGAATTGGATCTTCCCATGGTTGTTCCAATTGCAGACTGCCCTCTTGAGTACCTGAAGGCTGTGCCGGTAGTAGCGAGGAATTCCGATGAACGACCGGCCATCGGGTATATCGGCATACTGAATGTCAGTTATCACTCCAAAGGAGAAAACAGGTTGCTCAATGGATCTGATGAGTAATTTATCAAGAGATGCCATCCACTCTCCAACTTACCACCTCCTTGATGATCTGCATTTTTCGGAAAAAAAAGAATAAATTGTTACCTCTGAATGCCATCAAAGGATCTGTCAGGAGCCATCACGCACAACAATCATGAATTATAGACAGGATAGTAAATTTTCCACTGCTCACGTTTTCATTAAGGATAGCGGTGCAGCTTGTTGCCCGCTTGCTTTCTTTTTTTTTGACATAAACCTTTCCTACTTATATTTCCATTTTAAAAGAAAAATAAATCTGTGAAAAAAAATAAGGATAATCAAAATTTTCAAACTTCCAAACTGGCCCTTTCAACCTTTATGGTATAAGAGCAATCTCTTCCATATAACAACGCTTATATGAGATGAACAACAATTCGAACCTGAACACCAGCAGGCCCCCTTTGGCGATGGAGACTGGGCGGTGGCGCTGGGATAGGAGGCGGCGGGGTTGTCGGCGGCGGAGGGTGGAGATGGGCTGAAGGGGCGAGAGGAAGTTGTGGCGGAGAAGGGCTCTTCTCTATGGTCGACGTGCGGTCCTATCCTTCTCCTCCTTCCACGCCCCCATCCGACGCTGGAGAGATGTGGTGGAGAAATTTGCGTTTTTATTTAACTAGCTGGTGACCCGCACTTTGGAATATTTGAATTTCACATATATTTGCCAACTATGTGTTTAAACAATATTTAAATATTGTAACGGGATAATAAAATATATATTCGATAATTTCGTATACGTTAGTTTATAATAGTTAAAGCCTTCGTTAAGAAAAGAATATATACTAAAATCATTGTAATAACATTGATTTATATATAGCTTCATATATTTTGTCGTTGTCGTTGTACATCATGTAATTAAATATATATTTACAATAACATATACGTCGGATAATCATATTATAGAATTGACTTTGCGAAGGATAACATACATCAATGTGGACTCATTTTCTTATCGTATTAGTAGACTAACTCTTTATTAATCATCGTTCATGTCTCATGCTAATATGATATTCTAGCATTATGGGTCAAACTTTTTAATAGTGCTTTGCACAAAGAAGATAAATCGTTTCGATCATTTTTTATTTCAATGCTAATGAATATGTATATTTGACATCGAACATTTATAGAAGTGAACCTAACATTATATTTACCTTCATTCATTCTATATAATTTTGATATAAATATTTGTTTATACCATGATAGCGTAATACTAACATTTGATTTTGCTGTAGAAAATGTTTGACTTGATTATATCCGTTGTTGTGTATATAAGATTTCTATATAAAAATACAATCCATACTTTATGTCAAGTTAAAAGTATTATATTTTTTAGATTAAGATGATACATATTGAGCTATGAAGTTAAAATCTAAACTTAAATGCATTTTAATTTTCAATTTCGAAATAATGTGGACGGATCAAGAATTCTCATTCTGAGCATTCATATATCTTGATTTAATTTGCAATATACGACAATGAAAATTGATAACGATGAAACAAAAAAATGATACCCAAATGAAATTAAAATCTACCTCGTTTTTTCTTTAACATCTAACGCAGATATATTTTATGATTAGAAATTTTAAATGTTATTCATATATTTCGGTGTGATCATAATTTTATGATTAGAACTTTTAAATGTTATTCATATATTTTGGTGTGATCATAACGTCGTATATTACAATAGCAAAAAAGTTAAAAAAACACGTGATGACTTCCACTTAGATATATTACACATGAGTAAATGAAATTAAAATCTACCTCGTTATTTCTTTAACATCTAACCCAAATATATTTTATGATTAGAAATTTTAAATGTTATTCATATATTTTGGTGTGATCGTAACATCGTATATTACAATAGCAAAAAAGTTAAAAACTACATGACTTCTACTTAGATATATTACACATGAGTAATATATGAGAATATTAATATGATTAAGAAATTGTTAAGAAATTTAATCGAAATGAAAATGATATGTAACTATAACTTTTTTAGTAGGTGGGTATAGATAGATTATTTTAGATGGGGTTTTTATGAGGATTATAGATGGGTGCATTGAGAGAGAAAAGATTGAGAGGAGGATAGAGAGCTAGTGGAGAGTGAGAGAGTGTGAGTGGAAAGAGAGAGAAAGACATAGACAAAAACAACAAAGATCATTGGATGGAGAGGGATAGACAAAAAAAGAGAAGACCCACATCCATTTGAAGATATCCTCTCCCACATCAGACCACACGTGGCAATCAATGGAAAAAAACTGAGCTTTTATATAAGGTATATAGATATTTATGCACATTAGCCAGTAAACTTTTTGAAAAGATAAAATGCTCTTGAGCTATAAAGTGGATCGTCTGCTGGAGGGATGTAGATCCGTCGAATGGGAAATGCATACCCCCTGATAGGGAGCCGGGGCCCTACACATTCCCCATCCGACAGATCCCCTGCACTACAACAGGGATCCCCTACAACAAATGATCCACCCGCCTTGAGTTATATTCCCTGATTTAACAATATCCTTGAACTTCAAAAGGTCACCATACAAAATCTATAGATTGCTTCATTTTAAATATTCAAACTTTAATAAGTGATATCACAACTTTAGTAACTCATATAAACTTACAAGTAAATGTGATATTATAGTTTAAGTAAAGTAACTCTATATACGACTTTAGTTGTGTGTGTGTGTGTGTATCAAAGCTTCAGTAAGTGATATCATGTCTTTAGTAACTTATATGAAGTTACCAATGGCTTATAGCTTCGGTAATTCTTTGATTATAATTTCTCTATCATCGATAATTCTTAAAATACGTTTACTATTTTTCAACAATTCCTTCGTAATATTCGATCCCATTTTAGCAACCTTTGGAATCATATTCCCAAGCCTTCCTCTTTCCATAAACGTATAACATTTTTAAAAATTCTTATAATTTTCAAATTTGTTTTCTTTCCATTATGAATTCGGTTCTTATTTTTGGAAGATCGAAATCTAGTAGCTGGAATTGTCGACTCATCCCACCTCTCAATGGTATATGGTCCATTAGATAATTTCCATATATATATATATATATATATATTGACAGATTATATTGACTTTATCTTTAACAACTAAATAGATGAGAGTTAATCACAAGGATCTTGATGTAAGAGTTAGTTAATTTATATGATTTCTCAGATAATTACTAAGAATACATGATTGGAATTGTAATTTACAATGATATTTTTGACAATAAGATGTTTGCCGGGCGGACTCTGTAATTTCAGAAATTTATAGGAGGGATTTGTGTAAACTATTTCATTTAATTTTTAATGTTCACAGTAACTATTTCCGGCGATTCCGATCAAATTTGTACCTGACTTCTTTTAATTATGGGATATTTACCCAGCGAACCTTGAAATCTTTCAAAATTACCTCTACGACCTTTGAAACATCGATATTCCTCCCTAGACCCCGTAATCTTGCTCCGTCTTACCCTATAGACCCTACCGTTAATTTGATATTTTTTAAGTTAACTTGTTTGGGTTTAAGTTGAGTTAATCTAACCCTAGCAAATCCAAGGGCCCTCCTTTCTTCTTCACTCCCCCTCCTTCTTCTTCCACACTCTCTCCTTCTTCCTGCAATCCCCAGCACCAGATAGAAGAACAACATCCCCGTGATGAGCGTGCCGCGGGATGCAGGTGACATGAACCCGAGCGCCGCGAACGTGATGGTGACCAACAACCCTCCTGACTCTCGCACGCCTCCTCGAAAGCCCGATTGACGGATCCGCCGGGACGGCCTCCAGCACCCTCTTCCACCCCAATCGCAGGAAGCTCCTCGCGAACGACCTCGCCTTCTTCTCGTGTGTCGACAACCACTCCTGCCCGAGGAGCTTGGCGAGCTTGCTTCTCTCCCGGACCCTGTTCACCACGTGCTGGTGATTGTTGGCGAGGAAGAGATACGACTGCCAGGCTTCCTTGTACAGCTCCGCTTTTACGTCGAGCTTGCACAGCAGAACGGTCACGAGCCACGCCAAGCGAGCTGCACCTGAGGACAGAATACCAGCCGGAGCTTCCACCTCGGTGTGGTTCGACCTCTTCGTGGCCACCGCTGCAGCCGGTTCTGGAATAAGATCTTCGAGACAAGGGAGAGGATCATCCGCATACAACTCAGCGAGGATGTCACCGTAGTCGGCGAGCAGCACCAAGTGGTTCATGACGGATTGGGTGAGAACGTGGAGGCCACCCCCCTGAGGCGCATGCTTGGACGAGTCCCGGTGAACAGTCGATTCGAACTCGGCGAGCATGGATTTGATGGTCTGGGCGAGCTTGTCAAGCGACGCCGTCACCTGCGATTGCACCATGTTGGTCGCTTTGGACGAGAACGCCGATTCGATCTCCGGAGTGAGGTCAACGATCTTCCGGTACATGTTGAGGTAGCCGAAGATACTCTCCGGTGCCCTCTTGTGCTTCAAGGTCACCACGTAGGGGAACTTGAAGAACTGGATGGCGGCCTCTCTCGTGATCTCCGCAAAGCATGTGTCACCCATGGACTCGGAGGGGGCGAAAACGAAGTCGCAGAGGAGTCTCTCCACCGTGAAGACCTCGTCGAAGACAGCATCCGCCGCGACAAGCCACTGCTTGATTCTGAAATCCAGGGACTCACAGTTGAGCTTCTGCACGTGAGAGGGGCACAGGTGCTCCAATCCCAGACGGGAAAGGCTCTCCTCGACGACGACAAGCCGCCGGAGCTTGTAGGCCTCCAAGCACTCCCGCGCGTATCCGCAGGAGATCATGCACTCCACGACTGCGCGGAGGTAATCTAAAGCAACTGTCGTGGATGACTCCTCACCGTCCGATCCGTAATCCTTGAGGTACGATCGGAACGTGGATGGTGGGGGCGCGGGGATGACGGGTGAGATGGCCTCCATCTCCACCAGCTCCTTCTTGAGGCGGTCCATGGCGGTCTCCATGAGGATTTGTTTGTGGCGGAGGGAGCTCTCGCGGAAGATGGAGGTGACTTGGGTGTGGGGTGAGCGAAAGGTGTTGGGGTCCCATTTAGTGATCATCTGCTCCGCCCGGACGATGCTGTTCTCGGCCAGCAGCTTCGGGAAGGAGTAGTCGGTGGTCTGCGCCGCCATCGCCATGGGAGCAGAGCAGATGATGGGTAGGTAGATGGAGATGAGAGTTGGAGTTGGAGTTGGAGGGAAGAGAGGGAGCCCATCCCCTTATATGGAGCCCATCATGGCGTGGACGGCGGTTGCGCAGGCGGCGCCCCGGAGGGAGGGGCGGCAGTCGGCGGGGGCTCGACTTGAGGCTTCAGGCGGCGCAACGGGAGCCGGGGCTTCGACGAGGACGACGGGGAGGCGGCGGTGGGAAACGGATGTGAGGAGGGAGGGGTGGAATGGCAATAACTGTAAATTTGATAAACAAGATGGGTATATTGTTACATTTAATAACGGAATCTGGTTAGTTTTAACGGACAAATGGATGGAGGTTAACCAGAGGGTCTGCACGGTAATGGTTAGCAAGATTACAGGGTCTAGGGAGGAATATCGATGTTTCAAAGGTCGTAGAGGTAATTTTGAAAGATTTCAGGGTTCGCTGGGTAAATATCCCTTTAATTATCAAATAGTTACAGGTCACTCACATAAAAATCCCCACACCGATGGCGTCTCTCCGAGCGCGCAACAGATGCAGGCTCTCCCTCCGTCCTCTCTCCGCCGCGTTGGCCGTTTGCGGACCCAAAGACCATGGAGCTCGAAGCAGAAGCTCGAGGAGGCGAGGAAAGGGAGGGGCGCTTCCTCCTCGGCTCCCCGAGGTTCGAGGACATCGGCAATGGACGGCTGAGGTGCGCGGAGACGGGGCACGAGCTCCCCGCCAAGGATGTCGACGCCTACGCCAAGAGCAAGGCCTGCCGCCTCGCCATGATCGACTCCGCGCTCTCCAGGAAGAAGCCCCCTCTTAATATGTTCAAGGCCGACCCTCTCTGCAAGTAACTACTCGCTGTTTGCGGTGTTTTGAGGATTAGGTTTTTTTAATTCAACGTTCGGTTTTATTGGTAACCAGGTCAAAGCTGATATGCAAGCTCACGGGAGATGGTGTGAACAAAACGGAGGAACATATCTGGAAACATGTCACTGGAAGGAGATTCCTGAACAAATTGAGTATGCAATAATGCTCTTACATGAATCTATCATTTTGAAAATTATACTATATTTTTAGTGATTCAACATAAACTAAACAGAGAGAATACGGGTTTAAGGTACACGCCACGAATAGTAGAGCCTCATTCCCGATCTTTTAAGCTACAAGATTAATAGAAAAAACATGCTGCAATTTGGAGTACGTGGTTTTTGCTTTAACTGAGTAATGCATAGAGATGACTCCTATGTTTTTTTGAGATGCATTAAATCATCCCATTTTCTTTCAAAGAAAACATCCCATTTTCCATCCTTTTCTTTTTTAGAAGAAAATGAATGACTCTTGGAAGTTGGTAGCCAGTCATCTACATGTCAACACGAGCAAATGAACTTTTGAATGTTGAATCGGGGATAGTAGATTGAGGGCGGTTTTGGAATGAATGAGCTCAAATAAGCCTTACATCTGCTGAATGAAGGGAATGGTTCCATCTTTCTTCGAAATTAAGATGGTCACTTCCCATGACAGGGCTTTGGATATACTAGATTGAGCCATTGGCAAGGATCCTATATGTTTGCCACATTGTCTTCAAATATATCTTACTCCTAGACGCCGCATTATCCTATTGCTCCTCAGACAACCAGAGAGCTATTGTGAATTCTCCCCGTTGCCCCATTTGCTATAACTATTTGTACTGAAGTGTTTGCTGAATTGTTCCTCCTTTTTAGATGGTTGGAATGCTCTTGCGTAAAAGCAATACAAAAATAAACAAGGTATGAAACAAAAAATTATCAAAGAATGAAGCCCCTTTCATTTCTGTCAAGATTTGGCGAGACCTCAAATGCTGATTTCAGTGTTGTTTTGTCAATATCTTGAAAGGGGAAATTTTGGAGAATATGAACAGATTCACGGAATTAGCTTAAAAAATCGATTGTTTCAGAAACTATGGTTCTTAGTGTTCTTCGATAACAAACAAGATAGAACATTTTTTTTGCTAAAATAAAGGTATAATTAGAAGATTTTTAGTGCTATTACTACTATAACAACCATGCGTGCTGATACAAAGTAAGAAATATACCATTTAACATATGCATTTGAAGCTCACTCTTAAAGAAGTTTACTCTTAAGGAATGCACGAGTAAGAAACAATATAGACGGATAAAGAACTTTTCACCTCACTGTGATATATAGGAGATGGAGATGATATGGCGATTGACGAAGGTGGGCGATATAGACAGAGGGAAGGCTGGTGGGTACAACGACATGGAATGGATACATGTCCATCACCGATGTTGTCATCCAGAGGGAAAGGCGATGCTTTCTTTATCCCCTCCTCAATGGTGGTGAGGGGTACCTAGCAAGTGGTAATTGAAGGATTTTGCTATCGTTGTGGGATGAGGGGACATTTACAATGCTTTGTGAGAGGAGGCAAATTCCTTAATAATGTCCCGAGACTACATAGGTCCCTGAGTAATGGAGAATGTTTTTTTACTTGAGTAGTGCATCAATATCACATGTTTGAGATTTCACACTCATATCGCATTTTTCAAATGCGACATTCCTTATACGTTCTTTATCTTTGGCTTAAAAAACATATTTTTTTATAGTGGATGTCGCATTTAGGACATGCGACATCCATTTTTTTTGTTTGAAGTCCAAACTTTGCAATAGTGCAGATATCACATTTTTCAAGTGCGAGGATATCTCAACACCAATGACTTCACTACAAGGTAGATGCCATTTAAAGGAAGAAGAGTGGAAAGGCGGGTCAAGCTTCATCTACAATGGACAATCTAAGACATTCATATTGGCTGACAAACCTCTTCAGAGCTTTTTGATGGTAGACATGGACAAATCTTTAGTGAAGGAGGGTTGTTCCTTCCTCGAGAAGGTAAGAGCTTGCTTGGGTCCTTCATTTGTTGAAGACTTGCCCTAATAGGTTGGGGTTTGGTAACAACCCATGGAAGAGGAGGTGGTGTGTTTGTGGAATCGTGGGATCCCCTGGGGATTATGACATCACATGGATATGTTTGGGTTTTTGTGATGCGATGTTGGACTTAGAAGTCCAATATCTGTGGAGCTATAAAGGGTGTCGATCACGTGTCACGGTTGAAGCATCATTAGTAGCGTGGTGACCTATGTCTAGGTTGTGAAAATTTTGACGTTAGGTTTGTTGGCTCGCTTTCGAGTGACCCTCATGATGCGAAGGTTCTCATAGCTTGGAGACCTAGTCTATCTCTCCCACCATGGGTTTCTCTCAAGCATGACGATCCTCTTCCGACCTCGTACGCCCAACCACCATACGCGTCCATCCCTCACGCGAGCCCTTGAGAATCCAACCACCTCATGCAACCCTTGTTTGGGTAATCCTCTACGTACCCATCATGTGCACCCCTCTTTCCATGCAATCCATTTCATCGCCCAACACCCTGCATGGCTGTTCCAAGCTGCCATGTAGATATTAGAGGGATCATGTAGGTACCACTCTTCTTGAAAAGGGTTCATTCAAGAAAGAGAAGGTGCTCTTGGAGACTTTGGGCTAGGACAATTCACATTTGTTTATATAAATCCGACCTTTAGGCCCCAGAGCACCTACAAGGTAGATGAAATGGTTGTATATCTAAGCATGTATACACAATCTCCCTTCTATGACAGTATAGGAAACGGTCAATGCATCTGACCTGCCTTAATGGTATGTTGGTAGTGCCGTGTGCCTACCACCCAAAAGACCAGAGTTCAAATCTTGGGATGGGTACTTATGCATGTTTCTCCCTCTTGTTTAAAAAAATCAACTTATCTTCATGTCCTTCTCGAGCTATGCACGTCCGTCCTAGTGGAAAGCAAAGTAGATGCTACTCCATCTCCTGAGAACATCAAGGATCCTTGTCTCAACATCAAGATGGATGGGACAAACTACGAATTGTGTGCAATGTCATTTATGGGTATCATAGAGAGTCACAACAAAGAATACAAATTGACAGATCCCGATCAAATACCTAATCTGGGTGCCAATGCTACATAGAAACATGATAAATGGGCATGAGTATGGTTATCGAGTACTCTCACGACTGAGATTGCCATTGAGATCTTTGCATCATCCCTCCGTGAAAGTAATGTGGGACATCCTAGCAACAACATATTCACAAATTAAGAACGAGACAAAACATCTTCATCGTCAACATGACATATTATGACCAAAATGATGGTCGTCCAATCATTTTACTCTAGTATGAGAGGTATGTTTGAGAAACTTCATATCTACATGCCTTCGATTCCTATTATTGAGCGACAACTTGCATACAGGATGTCAGGAACACCACAATTGTTGGTGTCTTCTTCATTGGTCTTCATCCAATCTACACCACAGATCCTAGCCTACTTCTATCTAATGCCTTTATTCCTCGTAAGGAGGAGGCATCCATTTATCTCAACAGAATATCAGTGCCATCTTCAGATCCACCCTAAATTCCCTCTACCATAGTTGCTTCATTCCTTCACGAGGCAGAGTAGGATTTGCTCAGTTTAGAGGATGTGGCATCCGTGGTCGAGGCAATGGTCATCCTTCGCTGTAGTGTAGTTACTGCAATCGTCTAGGACATTTGAGAACACATTGCTATACCTATCATAAGCTTGGTTGTCTTGATTTTGCATATACAGTTGAGCACTCAGAGAGTTATGACACCCTCTGACCAGAAATATGTATATCTTGTCTCCTGTCTGAGGGGGATTATGGGACATACACCTTCGACGATCGATGCTCATCCTTCATTATCATCTGACACATCTACCTTGGTAAACACCTCATCACCTTCTTCGAGCATGCCATGTATCTCTCCTATAGGACACCTGATGACTTCATCTGAGCTGATACTGAGGTTTACTTACCACCTCCACCTCCTGCTCTGTCTACGTTGGTTGAGACCCTACCCCGTACATACTCAAGAAGACCCAGAGTTGCAGAACCCCTTGTTCTAGTGGCTTCCTCATTATTTAGCACATCTTAGGTAAATGCCGTCAATGCACATATGGTACGTGCCCCCTCTCTGGTCATCTTTCACTTGATCATCTCTTATTGTCCGCTGTTAGTTTTCTACGCACACATCAGGAGGCACTACAAGATAGCCATTGGCATCTAGCTATAGAAGAGGAGATGTGTGCATTACAATCGAGAACCGCCTAGACCTTGGTCATCGCCCTTGCTCATACTTTTGTGGCTTGATGCAAGTGCGTCTTCACGGTGAAGCATCAAGAAGTTGGTAGCGTAGATCACTATAAAGCCCAACTGGTGGCAAAATGTTTCACCCAGATGTATGGGCTGAACTACAAGACACCTCTCATGTCGCACGTATCTTTACTCGTCAGATTCTTCTCTCCGTTGCAGTCGTCAAATATTGACCACTATTTCAACTAGATTTCAAGGATGTTTTTTTATATGGAGATATGCATGAAGAATTATATATGTAACAACCTCTCCGTGTTTGTTGTTGAGGAGTGTCAGAAGATATGCATGCTCAACAAGGATATTTATGACCTTAAGTGCCCAAGAGAATGGTTTTAGAAGCTTTCTAACTTGACAAAGCAGCATGGCTTTGCCATATCGACTGCAAATCGTTCATTATTCGTACACATGACACTGAGAGGCACTGTTGTCATTTTGGTGTATGCATACGACATCGGTGCTACAAGGGATGACCTTTATGCTGTTAATGAGATAATAGTATTCCTTGGATAACAATTTATCACCAAGGACCTTGGGAGCTTCAATACTTCCTTGGTGCAGAGTTTGCTAGATTTCATAGAGGACTTGTAATGCGTCAAAAAAAGTATGTAAATAATCTTCTAGAGAATGGTAGACTTTAGATGTGCCATTTTCTTATGGATACCAATATGAAGATGGAACATAAGATGTCGATAAGAGGAAACATATATAGCTCATTAGGAAGCTTCTTTATGTGACTATCATCTGAACCATATATCTTCTTTACCGTGAGCAAAGTAAGCCAGTTCATGGTATAGTAGACTTTAGATGTGCCATTTTCTTATGGATACCAATATGAAGATGGCACATAAGATGTCGATAAGAGGAAACATACATAGCTCATTAGGAAGCTTCTTTATGTGACTATCATCTGGACCATATATCTTCTTTACCGTGAGCAACGTAAGCCAGTTCATGGAATAACCATGACATGCTCACATGGATGCCTTCATAAATGATTCTCGGGCACCTAAAGTCCTCACCATGTACAAGGTTGCTCTTCAACAAGAGGACATCCCATTGTATAACAAACTGTGTAGATGTAGGCCATGTTGACTGTCCTCAAGACAGAAAGTCAATCATGAGGTTTGTTGTGCTCCTTGGCAGCTATCTTGTCTCGTGGAAAAATAAGAAGCAGACCGTCGTAGCTAAATTAAGCGGTGGATCTAAGTACATGACCATGACTCTTGTTAGCACTGAGATGATGTGGGGCAGGTCAGTTCCAACGGATCTAACAATTGAGGTACCTCTTTCTATGCAGCTTTCTTGTGTCAATCATGTAGCTTTATTCATTGCCAACAATCATGCGTTTCATGAGTGAACCAAGCACACTAAGGTAGATTGTATGTGATACACATGGACTTCATTTCTAAGGTTCTATCTCCCATGTCAGTTCGATAGACATATGGCATACGTATTCATGTTAGGGGACCATTCCAAAAGTCTTCATCCAAGCTGAGCATGCAGACATCTACTCCAGCTTGAGGGGGAGTGTGATAGTAATTAGACTTTTTAAGTGATATGAAATATGTCAACGATTTGTTTCCTTTTCTGTGTTGCCCAACTAAGCAACCTCTTTTTATCTCTAGGGTTTCCTCTCCAGTGTTCGGAAATGTGGTCCATGCGGCCGCATATGCGTATTCGGTCAATTGACCGAAGCGCATATGCCATATGCGGCAATATGCAGTCAAAACACATATGCGGTCTACATATGCGGTCTGCATATCTGGTAGGATTTATGTTAATCCATGACATGTTGATGCACGTTAACTTGATTTTTTTTCCGAGTAACTCTTTTATCATCATTTACATTGATGCATCTTTTCATTATTCTTGTATATGTTGCATTTGAGAATATAATGTACGATATTTTTCTCATATCCATTTTTTCCCATTGTTCTCACACTTATTAATGAATTGTATACTGCTTTATAAAATTTTCTATCTAATGAAATTTATTCTAATTCTTAAAATAAAACATGAAATAATTGCCTAACAGTCTGACACTTTACATTTTTGTGCTTCTAATAAAATTTATATGCAAATACAATCTTCCCCATACTTTGTGTCAACATATTTTGTCTGTTGGAGATACATATATGTGTATAATTTTGGATGTATGATGTATATGCATGATTATTCTTTAGCTTTTGTTATCTATAGGATCTGTATATACATTAAATGTTTTCTTATGGAATTCATGTGTTCCCTGTTGAATCCAAATTTGTATATATATATGCATTAAATTCAAAATACACACTAAAAATTAATCAATTTATAATATCATGCTTTTTTATCTTATTGATTATATTATCTTATTTGAAATATTTGATTTTGGATTTTGTTAGATCATCAACTTTTTTTATATAATCATGTTTTATTATTTATTTTATAATATTTTAAATCAAAATATTATAAACCACATATACTTCAGTATACTACTCCGCATATCTGCTTACTCGCTTTAGACAACATGACCGAGTGAATATCGTATATCGCATTTCTGAACCTTGTTCCTCTCTAAATAAAGCGAGTCGTAGAGCACGTAATAAATAATTCTCCTTTTCTCTCCGGCTTTCCTCTTTAGGGTTCATGATAGAAACCATCATAACAATGTCGTGGAAGTGGGGCATCATTATCACAATGGTTGTTGCCTCAACGGTACAACCACGATTAGGTTAAGCTGTGCCAACCTCCTTACTGACAAGATCTTTAAGCGCCACCATTGCAGCTCTCGCATTGCTATACCATCCTGCACATCAAGTTGCCATTGTCTCATCTTGATCTCCATCATTTCTTTGGGCACTTATCTTTATGATAGGTACCCTTTTTCTTTTAAAAAATATCTTCATCATTGCTTCAGAGCTTCACCTTTATGGTGCCTTTAATATGTTGTCGTCTCGCTTTGATTTTCGTCGTGGTTTTATCAGACAATTATCATAGATTCCCTTCATCTTCAAGAGCCATGGTTCAAAGAATCCCTTGGTCTCATATTTCATTGCCTTTTGATTTGGTTCTAGTGTGGCATTATCTTACCATCTTTATTATCAACGTTGCATGCTTGTTTTATTTAATCTCCATGGCCTTAGGTTGCCTATGTTTCCTTTAACATTGTAGCACCATAAAACACCCCTAAATATTATTGGCCATCACCGTCGAAGATATAGATTTGTCTACTTTGTCCATAAGACTCTCTAGGGATCTTATGAGCTCATACCTATTCTTCTTTTTCAATAGGGTTCCACAGATGGAACACACTATTGTTGTCGTCGATGCTCATGAACTTAAGAGAGCAAAAAGTTGCTATATAAATCGACTTCTGATGCACATATCTCGAGATTTGCAGATAACTTGAACAACAACAAAGCCTTTTCCACAATTAAGTATGGTCGAATACATGGATTTTTTTACCTCCATTTATATCTATTTTAGGTCATTCTTAGGCTTAAATCCAAATAACTAAAATCCCTTCGGATAATCGCATTCCATCACTTCTTGGGCCTTCCTCTCCCTCTCTTAATCGACTCAACATCCAAATCTCACATCTTCTAGCCGGTGCATCGATCGACCTAATTTGCAAATGGCCAAACCATCTTAAGCGGTTTTCTCTCATCTTATCCTCTATCAGATGTACACTAACTTCTTTATGATCCTATCATTCTGAATCCGATCTTTTCGTATATGACCACACATCCATCTTAGCATTTTTATTTATGCTAATGCCATTCTTGTTAGAAAACTAGAATGCGGAAGCATAATATCAGAGATAAAAAATAAACATTAGAAACACCATGATTTTTATGTGGAACCCTACTCTCTAAGAAGCGGGATGAAACCACGGAAGAATGCCTCAATGGGTTGATGTTGCATTCAACTTTCTTATCTAGTACAATGGGTGTGGGGCTTCTCATATATCCCACTGACTCTCCAAAATGGCACAACTAGTAGATGTGAGACTAAATATAAGAGGGTGTGATAATTGGACCCCGAGGGATCCAAATACCCACCTACACATGATGCATATTCCAACACTCCCCATCATGTTGGAGCGTGCAATGCTCAGCTTGGATACATTTTTTTTGAAGCCAAAAGAGGGGGAGACACACGATGGTGTTCGCCCCAAAATTTATTTATTTAGATAACGAAACAAGGATGGGAGACAAAAGTGAAAGGTACAACAACAATCAACTATAGATCCCACTCATCTACCAATCTTGCGGCATGAATCCCCACGTTTTCCTTGTAGAAGCGTTGCCTAGAGAAGAGGATAACATTCTTGCCCAGCCAAATGGCCCACATAATGGCGCCCGGATAGACGAGCTCCCTCCGAGATCTGTTCTTGTTAGCAACCATGGAGCCGCAGAAGGAGGTCAGATCCGAAACGCACAGCCAGGTCAACCTTGCCTCCCCCTAGAACGGGATCACCTTAGGGCACTTAAAGAATAGATGCTCAACGGACTCAATCGCCTCGTCGTACAGAAGGCACCTATTAGAGATGGAGCCCAAAAGCCTAGCGCACCGGTCCCTCGTCATCAGCCTTTGTCTATGGAACAACCACAAGAAGAAACCAATCCGCTCGGGGAGCTTGAAAGCCCATAAAAAGGCACAATCACGAATCACAACCTCCGAGCGAGACGGTGGAGGCCTGCAAATCGTCTCGAACGCCTTCTTAACCGTGAAAGGACCCGCATGCCATCCCCAATGGTCCCTTTCCACTGTAGGACGCCCCACATCCTTGATAGAATCCAGCAACGCGAGGTATTCCTCGAGCCTCTGGTCCGAGAAATTAGATGAGAAGGTGGGGAACCAGTTACCCTCCGACCAGCAAGACGCTACCGTCGCATTTTTATCCTCCGCAAGAGCAAACAAGCGCGGGAATCGCACGCATAAAGGCCCCCCTGTCCAGTCATCAGACCAGAAGGCGAAGGACTCGCCATTACCAAGAATCGGCCTAAACAAAGATACGCCTGGAGAGGACCTCCACCACCCCATTCCAAAACTGCGTGGGAGAATCCATGCGAGCACCTGGCCTCGGCGGCGCCCCTCCTGTACCGTAGATTTTGCGCAGAACGGTGCAACAGAAATCCTCCCCAGGGCCCCAAATTCTGCTTGCCCACTTAAGAAGCAAGGCCTCGTTCATTTGATCCAAACTCCTACCCCAACCCCCCTCCTTGTGAAGCGTAATTTCTTCCCATCCAACAAGGTGAATGCCCCTCAAGTCCTCCCCATGCTTGCCCCATAAGAATCTATGCATAAGCTTCTCAAGCCGATCACGAATCCCCTTCGGCAAGCGGTGGTTGGATAAGAAGTAAACAAGCATGGACAAAAGAACCGCCTTTAGGAGGACCAAACGCCCCCCTCGACAGAATGGCCGATTTCCACCCTACCAATCTTGCCTTCACCTTCTCCACAACTCTGAGCCAATCCCGTAGCCTCGCTCTTCCCACCGTCAACGGCATCCCCAAGTAGTCAATCGGGAGGGAGTTGCAGTCCGACCCCAGGGCCCAAAAACAAGCGCTAGCCTCATCCACAGAAAGGCCGAACGGGATGACCTTCGATTTATCAGCATTCTTGAACAGATCGGACAGTTCACTGAAGATATCCAAGGCCGCGGCCATGCCGGTGGCCTCCGCAACGCCCACTCAAACTCACAATACAAGACACTATGGGCAATATCAACTCAACGCATACAAAAATACTGGTTGATGTCAAGTATGTTACTTCTCATGCCACGCATGTGTGGAGGAACGACAATGCTGGAGCGTGAGTCGAACTGGATCCCCTCATCGAAGAATGTGTACTCTGAACCGCGCCCGTCAGAGCCACTGAAATTGAACGAGTCTCCTCGTCAGGGTACTCTGATCTGCCACATGTAGAAGACTGAATCTTGTGGACAACTGCTCCATCTCTATAGGGTCGAGCTAAAAAAGTCGTAGAAGCATCCTCGTCGGAGTCCACGATCGTTGGAGAATGGAGTCTAAAAAGTCTCCTCGTCAGAGAACTGGGTTTCTCCCATACTGGCTCAGAGAATGGGATCTCTACTTTGGAGTCCCTATGAAACCATATGAAAACCCTTGCTCACAATGACATAAAGAATGAGATCTCTACTCTAGAGTCCTTATAGATCACATGAAAACTCTGAGACTAAAAATAAAGTTGAGGACCACACAAATGATGATCGTATACATAAAAATGTACTAAGCCTTCTCCCACTACAAGTGGGGTCGGCTACATGGATTCTTGCTCAAATCCATGTTGAAAGATTCGACTATTTTTTACGCTGGCCGTCGACTACCTAACGCAACCGCTGCAAGAGTGGGATTTGAAGATGATCGTATACATGTGCGAATCAAATTGAAAACTCGGAACCAATCTGAACGTCGAGTATGAATCTGAACTGTAGAGTCTGAAATCTAGTTGGTTTGTGTTGGAGTATAAGTTGTATGCGCAACAGGGTAAATGGATCCTGGAGAAGATCCATTTACCCCATCCATGTGTTTAGTCCCATACCGCCTAGTGGTGGGACTTGGAGGCTCTGGAGAGGCTATATAATGATGCAGCGTGGGCCCCGAAGATAGGGCCAAATATTTATTTAATTTTATTAGTCAATTTTATTTACGTTTTTAGGTTGTCAAAATTGTCTAATTAAATAATTGAGATCGCTTGTGATCTCAACGTTTATTTCGTAGATTTTAATTTGAATTTGGGTCAATTAATTAGTTAGAGTCAATTTAGGCAAGTCGGTTGTCAATTTAAATTAGTTTACTATTTTTGTAAACCCATCTCTCCTATATAAAGAGAGGGTAGTCCCATGTTTTTATACAGTTCAGATTATATGAAAAGTTGAGTTTATCTCATTATTTCTCTCGCTCCAATTCTCCCTCTCCCAACGTGATCTTCACGATTCCTCTCCAAAATCCTGCGCAACCGGCGCGACCTTCTCTTCTCTCATCCTCTACTTTCTTCTTCCACCAAATTTCCACCATCAATATTTTTATTTCACCGTTGAAATTCTTAATTTGCATCATTTGGTATCAGAGCATGGAAACCGAATCGTTCCTACGATTCGACGATCGTGTCGACTATTGGAGGATCCAACACGATTTGAGTCGTCTCTCGCATGGCTCGCATTCACGCTCGCGTTCGAAGAAGTTCAAGAAACGCATTATAGCATCCATGAAAGTCCAAGCATGGTTGGATGCGCAAATCGAGGAAGATTCGTTCGTCGACAACGAAAGTCAGATCGCTGTAGCCGCTGTCCAACCCGATTTAGAGGCAAAAAATGAAGGTATTTTCATTCTAGATGAAGATTTATTTGATACAACTCATGTGCAACCAAACGATGAAGAAAATGGGCCAATATTCGATGAAGATCTCACGGAAGAAGAGTTCGAAACGCTCGATTTCTCCTCAACCGAAGTTGCTGTCCAGATCGTTTCGGAAGAAAAAGGCGACGACATAATGGCTGTCCAGGAGGATTCGGACCAGCCCCCAGCCTCACCGACGGACCCTCCTGCAACCCCGCCCACCTCCGTGCAACCAGCGGCCCCTCCCGCGACCCTCAATACCCCGCACCCGCATCTCCATCGCCTCCCTCCCCACCCTCCTCCCGCAGATCTCCCCACCGCTCAGCCCCTCCCCGTGATCCTCACCTTCCCCTCGCGCCACCTCGCCCAACACCCCTCCTCCCCGCCAAGCTTTTCTCTACACCGCCTCAGACCCCTTCCAGCGCCGCCTCGCCTCCGCACCCCTCCTCCCTCCACCCCCCCGCCGTGCTCTCCCCTCTCCAGCCCCACTGTCGCCAAGCCCAACCCCCAGCGCTCCCCTCGCCGCCCCTCCACCACGCGCCAACCCCTGACGCGCGCCCCGCCTTCCCGCCTTCGCGTGCCCCCAAGAGCGCGGCGCTGGCTCCGCCCGGGTCGAACCACCGCCACCGCGCCGCCCTTGCGGTCGCGAGAACCCCGACCCCGCACGCATATGTCGCGAGAGAGACTCGGTGCCCTAACCAATCACCCGAGGTGGAGGGAAATCAAATCCCTGGAAAAGGGGAATGGGAGATTAAGTGGGAAACGATAAAAAAACCCAAACTTCCCATATTGACGAAGAGTTCAAAAGCCACAGGAAAGAAAGAAAGAGTAAGGGGATGCGAAAATTGCGGCCACACCCCTGGCGGCCGAAATCTTTAAAAAATAGGGCTATAATTGGGAAATCAGGGGTTCCTCCTTACGCAAATAGGACTAGGGCCTTGGGTTTTCCCTATATAAGGATCCCATGGCTTCAATTTTTAGATACATCTCCTCTTCTCCTCTTATTGTGCTATTACTTCACTATGGATGCCCCGAGAGCCATGTTTTTCATGCCCCATCAGTTCTTCGGTCACCACATGGAAGAAGCCACAATCAAGAAGACACCGCCATTCGCGCCACACATGTTCTTCAACCACGACTACCGCGGCATCCACGCCCGCGTTTGGGCTCCGTTGTTCGCCCCACACCAGTTCTTCCAGAAGACGACGGAAAACACCGAGTCAGCCTCCAAGCCGGAAGATCACGCAATTCGTCAGGAGCCGAATTTTAAAGCGGAGGAGAGTTGATGCAGCGTGGGCCCCGAAGATAGGGCCAAATATTTATTTAATTTTATTAGTCAATTTTATTTACGTTTTTAGGTTGTCAAAATTGTCTAATTAAATAATTGAGATCGCTTGTGATCTCAACGTTTATTTCGTAGATTTTAATTTGAATTTGGGTCAATTAATTAGTTAGAGTCAATTTAGGCAAGTCGGTTGTCAATTTAAATTAGTTTACTATTTTTGTAAACCCATCTCTCCTATATAAAGAGAGGGTAGTCCCATGTTTTTACACAGTTCAGATTATATGAAAAGTTGAGTTTATCTCATTATTTCTCTCGCTCCAATTCTCCCTCTCCCAACGTGATCTTCACGATTCCTCTCCAAAATCCCGCGCAACCGGCGCGACCTTCTCTTCTCTCATCCTCTACTTTCTTCTTCCACCAAATTTCCACCATCAATATTTTTATTTCATCGTTGAAATTCTTAATTTGCATCATATAAGGAGCCCCAGACCTCCTGTATCCATTGAGAAAAGCAATAGAAAAACACACCCCTTAGAGGGCTTCTCCCGTGGTTTCATCCCGCTCCTCACCGAGTAGGGTTCCACGTAAAAATCCCGTCTTCTTAATTTCTGTATTCTTGTTCCATGTTTACGCTTTCGCTTCCGATTTTTTAACATGGTATCAGAGCGGGTCGGTTCTCGAGGATTTCAAGCTCTTTATTTTTCCGAGATTCGTATTTTGAAGTTCCATGTTCTTGAAGATTTGTTTGTTGAAGAATATTGCTCCCGTTCTCCCTAAGGTGATCTCCAGGTGGCAGATCAATTCCTGTTTGTGTTCACGGCTATTTGAGGTTCAAGTTCGTTCGCTAGGAAACCCTAGCGGCGCCGTAGCCGCACAGGCCTCAGGCAATCCAGGCGGTTTTCA
Source organism: Ottelia alismoides (assembly GCA_037367405.1). NCBI lineage: Eukaryota > Viridiplantae > Streptophyta > Magnoliopsida > Alismatales > Hydrocharitaceae > Ottelia > Ottelia alismoides. The sequence goes on from JAZKJV010000459.1 coordinate 66,439, forward strand.
GACTAGCAGTCCAGGCAACGCTTTCTCGGCCTCCAAGTTCTCGGCGCCTTCTCCAGCCGCGCGAAGCAAAGCCATCCAGGCGGCAACGGCGTTATCCAGGCACGCGGGCCCTTCTCTCCCACGCGCACAGGCGATCTCACTCCGCATCATCCAACCCTAACGCAGCAAGGCGGCGCCTCCTTCGCGCCTCCCAGACGATGGCGGCGCGCTCCATGCGCAACATCCAGACTCAGATCCAGGCACGCACAGCCCCGGCGCGAGCCCAGCGATATCCGCGGCGCAACCCCCGGCGTGAGCCCATGCGCGACATCATGGTGCGAAGGCATCTCAGGCGGAGGTCTCGCCCTTAAAGTGCTCTTGGTGGAGCTCTGGTGCTCCTCTCCTTCCCCCGATCTCCGATTTCTCCAAGGCGGCGAGGTTCCATCGCCAAACCCGCCATCGGCGGCGCAAAGGGGGAGCGCCCCCATCTCAAAGCAGTGGCGGCGCAAACGAAAGACCCCATTGGGGGTGGCGGGCTTTAAAAAAAATGATTCCCCGTGGGAACCCTAGGTGTCCAGTAATTAAAAAAAATTATATGGGATTATTTATTGTAAGGTTCAAAGGCTATGACCCTTAAAAAAATTGTAAAGCCCAAGGGGCTGCGGAAAAAAAAAGGGGAGAGCGCCTGCAGAAAAAAGAGGGGGAGAGTAGTTTCCAAAAAAAGGGGGCTGCAATATTTATTATTGTGCCATGTGGGCCGAGTTTCCTTTAGTTTAAAAAAAGGAAGAGAAGGGAGATGGATTTTGTAAAGCCCAAATGGGCTAAGCTTTCTTTGGGCCCAAATGGGCCATGTTTGTTTGTTAAAAAAAGTAGAAGAAAAAAATGAAAAAAAATGAAAAAAAGAAGGAAAGAGGCGCATACAAGAAAACGTCGTACACCAAAAAAATGCACGAAAAGCCGTAAAAAAATGAAACGGCTTACGAGAAAAAAAACCATTCAAAAAAAAGGAGTGACGGCTTAAAAAAATTTGAAAAGCCGCAAGAATCTCTTTGAGTATGTTTTCTCCCCATTATTGTTGTCTTCTCCCAACTTGGTCGACGTCCATGTTTTCCGACAAGTATGGGAGAAAGGGGGAGTATATGTAGAGTCACAGGTCTTCTTCCAGCCATATTCAGAAGTTCGAGATTCACAGGCAGATTTCCAGACCATTCAGATTCCAGACTCTACAGTTCAGTTTAAGACTCGACGATCATTGTCTTCCGAGTCTCCAGTTTCAGATACGCACGAGTGTGCGGTCAATTTCAGATGAGCATATGCTGCCATCATCAGTTCGAGATCCCCATCATTCTTATTGTTGTTCGGCCAGAGTTTTCATGTGAGCCATAGGGACTCCAGAGCAGAGGACCATTCCCTTGAGGGCAAGGGTTTTTCATGTGGTATCATAGGTGCACCAGAGCAGTGCACCATTCTCTGAGCCAGATGGGAGAGACCCAGTTCTCCGATGAGGAGACTTCAGGCGCAAGTTCAGACTCGATGGCCAGGTTCCGAGTCTTCAGTTGACTCACACTCCAGCCCGTTCGTCCTCCTCCCCTGCACGGCATGAGAAGCAACGTCCTCGACTGCAGCAATGTGCGCGTTGGGTTGATATTGTCCGTAGTGTCTTGTAGCGTTGAGTTGAGTTTCTTTCTGTTTGTCCAAGCTGAGCATTGCATGCTCCATCTTGAGGGGGAGTGTTGGAGTATAAGTTGTATGCACAGCAGGGTAAATGGATCCTGGAGAAGATCCATTTACCCCATTCATGTGTTTAGTCCCATACCGCCTAGTGGTGGGACTTGGAGGCTCTGGAGAGGCTATATAAGGAGCCCCAGACCTCCTGTATCCATTGAGAAAAGCAATAGAAAAACACACCCCTTAGAGGGCTTCTCCCGTAGTTTCATCCCGCTCCTCACGGAGTAGGGTTCCACGTAAAAATCCCGTCTTCTTATTTTCTTTATTCTTGTTCCATGTTTACGCTCCCGCTTCCGATTTTCTAACAGTTTGGAATCTGGAGAATATGAAAACGAGCTATAGAACTCTACACAGTACTCCTTTCTCCATACTTGTCGGAAAATAATGACATCAACCATGTTGGGAGAAGACAAGAAAATGGGGAAAATGAAAATCAATAAACCATCGCAAATTTTTCCTCGAGTTTTCCCTTTTTATGAGCCGTTCCAAATTTTTTACGCCTTTTCTTCTTCTCTTTTTTTCCATGTATTGCTTTTCTTCTGTACAGTGCCTTTTCTCAATATTTTTTTAAACAAGATCTTTTTGACCCAAATAATGGGCTCAAATACAACTCAACCCAATTCGGCTTAGAAAACTATGGCCTCTCTCTATCCCCTTTTATTGAAGATACGACCCAAATGGTCCAAAATGATGGCTTTAAATGTTGCAACTCCCCAATTTTCAGCAACCTAACTTGGCCTTGAACTAATTGCACCGCCTTTTTTTTAATACAAAGGTCCCATTGGGCATAAGGAAAATAACCCCTTTCGTTACTTAAAAAAACATGATAGCGTCCTAGTAGGGGAAACGTCATGCTACCTCTTCGAAAGAAAAAATAGGGTTCTCTTTGGAACCCATGCCGCAACAAATCTCTGCTGAATATTGGAGAGATTAAAGGGTGCCTCAGCTAGAGAGGGGAAGCACGTTGTCACCTTGATGTTAGATGGCCACAAGTGCTGCTGTACGAGGTGCGGAGGGTCATAATGGCGTTGAGAAATTTCGAGCTAGGCGACAACAATGGGTACTTCATCTCAAGGAGGCAGTGCGTTGAGAAATTCCGCGCGAGGAGGTGGTGCTGAAGATGCGTCGCCTGGAGCTGCGACCCATCGAGGAGAAGAGATCACCCCAGTTGGTTCCCTCATGTGAGGCCTGCACTTCTCCGCCTCCTCTTCTTCGGCTGGTGGTGCAACATCGCCGCCTCATATTCTTCTCGTGATGTTGCCGCCTGGTTGTGTTGTCGCCTGGACTTGTGCCCTTCTTCTAATGTAGATCTTTCAATCGCATGAAGAGATTCGGAGAGGGTAGACGACACTGTTGCCTACCGTTGGATCTTCATGTGCATGCGGGGAGGAAGCAGATCAGGGCCCCCGCACTTCTTCTATGAATGGAGGTGGGTAACAAGACCCTCCAACCTTTTCTTCTTCGCGTAGGGATGCAAACATGAAGTGCTTCTTCATATCATCGGTTCACTAGAACTCGTGCCGACAAAGTGTTAGGGTTTCAATAAAACCCTTGGAACTTTGGAAGCACGAATATTCAGAGCTTTGATTCTTCAGAATTTCGACGACGATCTTCAAAAATATGCAGAAATTACAGTTTCTACAAAACCCTAGAATTTCTCAAACTTGGACGAATCACAATCATGAGCAACTATCCTTCACGATTAAATCTTCAACAATAATCAAGAATCGAATCTCGAAGAAATCACGAAAATAAACCTTGAGAATCGAACCCGCTCTGATATCATGTTAGAAAACTAGAATGCGAAAGCGTAATATCAAAGATAAATAATAAACATTAGAAATGCTGGGATTTTTACGTAGAACCCTATTCCTTAACGAGAGGGATGAAACCACGGGAGAAGGCTTCAAAGGTCTGATGTTGCATTCAACTTTCTCATATGGTACAACGGGTGTGGGGCTTCTTATATATCGCCCACCGACTCTCCAAGTCCCACAAATAGTAGATGTGGGACTAAACATAAGAGGGTGTAGTAGTTGGACCCTGGAGGGATCCAATTACCCGCTTACACACAATGTAGGAAATATCAATATCGATGTTGTATCGGATCGCCGAAAAAGGATATATCAGGATATATCGTCGATATATCGACGATATCAGTGGAAATGTCAGAAATGGCTCAAAAATATGTTTACCATTTTTAGAAATTAAGATCATCCAATATATTAAAACAACAATTAATCTACAAATACACACTTATATCACACTTATCAATCATTTATACCCCACATATTGCACATATCGATCATATCGAATATATCACTGTTAATGTAGATTTTGGAAATGGATTTAATTCAAGTTCTTATAACATTAAATAACTTACAAATATACACTTAGATGACACATATAGATCACCTACGACCCTTGTATCGCACACATTGGTCATATCGAACATATCATAGTTAGTGTTGATTGGTGATTAATAAACATTGGAATTGGAATCAAAATAGGTAAGATAAGCACACTTAGAACAATTATTTTGTTCATGGAAGACAACAAATGGCATTGAAATGAGTCACTTGATTCAAAATGTACAAAATGATTAACGAGACAATGTTTTTTTGTATAAAGCTTTATCTATTCACAAAAATAATGAAAAAATGTAAATTAATGCAATATTGTAAAAAAGATTACGTAGTTATGAGTGTTTAGAACCAATAGTTCCGTGGAGGGCAAAGTAGAAATATCGACATCGTATCGGTTCGCCCAGTCGAAAATTACGTAAAAAAAGATTTTTCACGAATTAAGATCATCCTAGATATTAAAACAATAACTAAAATACAAATACCCATTTAAATGTAAGAATGAGGTCTATTTAGCACACTAATATACATTATATCACACAAATTGCTAGGTGTTAATGCTGACAACTAAGCTAACTAGTAACTACTGACTGCTGAGATGTATTCTGGACCTGTTATTCTAACTTGATCATCACTAGACATGGCTATTAAGATCTTTTAACATTAATCTTCTCTTCTACACCTTCAGTCCACCGTCAAACCTCCTATAATTCCTTCAAGACTCGAATACCCATCTCCAAACCCCCCCTCTCTCGAATCCCTCTTTGGAAACCCAATCTCATGATACCCCTCTCTCTCTCTCTCTCGAGCGATACCCCTCCTATGCCTCCAAGCTCTTCTGTTGTCTTGAATCTACTTCGTGTGAAGATCCTCTGTCGTATGAAGCTCCTCTGCACGAAGCTTCTTTCCTGCACAGCTATACGTGAAACTCCTTCATGCGAAGTTCCTCCACACGCGAAACTCTTCCTCTTTCGGTAACCCTAAAGCTTGAAAGCATATTAAGTACCTATTTATTTGAATGGTTGTACAACTCTGCGTGAAACTCCTCCACGAGAAGCTCCTCCTTCATGTGAATCTCCTTCGCGCGCGACACTCCTCCGTCTCTGATAACCCTAAAGCTTGAAAGCATATTTAGTACCTATTTTTTTGAATGGTACCTGTCTGATTATTTTCTTTGATTGAATATCATGTAACTAGTTTGTGTGCAAACATTTCTATTGATATTTGGTGGAGAGATTGTTTTGAGATCTAGCTAAAACTCATTTTTAGATATTCTAATAGGCTACATTTATTCATAAATTTAGTTCAATGTAGTAACTTTTATATTTATTATTTATTTTTAAATTTAAAATTAAAAAATCGCTTAAAATCACATATACCCTGCATATGCCCCTCCTACCTACCGCTTAATCACTATTCGGTGACCTGTCCGAATGCATACACATACACTTTCCTGAACCTTGGATATTAATACTTGAGGCCGTGCTAGGCCCTCAACCTAATTTTTACATCAAATTGACAACAGAAAAAATACGATGGTGGTCCTCATGCATGCTTAGATAAAAACTTTATGTTGCATTGAGGTCATCATGAAGTTATGATTGTATATCCTGATTATAATTTTTACTGTGTTTGGAAGTCTGGTAAATAAGTTGACCTTGACGGATTAGTTTTCAAGATGCGATCCTTGAACACATCATCAGACTTCGAGACAGACGTTTTGGGTGATAATTAACCATACCATACCGATATAACATAAACATCCAAATCTCCTACTGAGCAACCAAGTGAGGGAAATGATTCTTAGGGTTGCTCCAAAGTCTATCAAGAAAAGGAAAAAACAGATATAGTTATGAGAACTCGGTTTACATGTGTAGGTTGCCAAAAAGACCCATCCAACATTTATGAAAAATCGCTGAAGTTATTGGATCCACTCATCTTTAGGTTCATCATTGACAAGTGCAGGCTTCGTCACACATTGCTTCATTCAAGCAATCGACTTTGTGGAACCAACCACCCAGATGCACCCATGAGATGTAATTTCAAACATTTAAAAACTCAACCTTTCAAAGGTCAAGGGCAATGCACAATGATTTCTGATGCCATTGAGAAGGATTTTTGCAATGATCATCCCTCACCAAAAACAAGTGAAGACAAACTTGAGAGTTGCTACATACAAGAAGGTTGTATATCGCAACTGTAATCAAATAGGTAATGATGGGACACATATGCCTTCGTTCGTGACGGAGCTGTCGGATCAATGGTTGGACGAGCTTTGGAGGCTACACAGGGAACTGGCTAGCCTTAAGGATCTTGCAGATGGGAGGGATCATTTCATTTGAAACGAGGGCAAATTCACGGTGAAAAAAGCTTATAGATTCTTTGAGGAAGACCAAAATACCGTTCATGATGAGGTCTGGATAAATAGTAGAATCCTATGGTGAAGCAGGATTTCGAAAAGAATCAAGGTATTCCTATGGCTTGTTAGACATGGGAGGTTGCTATCCAAAGCACGTCGGGGCAGAATAGTACAAGACGGGGGCATTTATTGTGATATCTGTGGCATCGAGGTGGAAGACCAAGATCACCTTCTCCTTGCTTGTACCCATTCGACCTTCTCTTTATGTGTACCCATTCGGACGAGGTCTGGAGGAGAACAGGGATTTCGTGGCTTGATGTAGGAAGTGCAACAAACTTCTAGATCTCCATTCGGGGTAAGGGTCATAAGGATAGCTCTCTCCCCTTTGCGCTATTATGGGCTATTTGGTGTGGCCAAAATGAATGCATATTCGCGGTCAGAATTTTTATCTTGAGAATATTTTGGAGCATTATAAGGCCTTATATGCAGCCTGGACCCTCGTATCTAATTTCTTTGTATTAATACATTTAAACGTTGTTGTGGGTCCCATCCATGGTTCTAAAAAAATGCCAAAAAATGCCTTTGAACGACTGCCTCAGCTGGTTTTCGAGAGGCGATCGCCTCAGCTGCTCGAGGCGGTCATCGAGGCGGTTTTTGATTTTCTTAGTATTTTTTATGCAATCATTTCCTATTGGAAATTTTAGGTGTTTATAAAGATCTAGTTGTTCAGTATATAATTATACAAGATGGATGCTTAAATTTAGCCATTTTCATGTTCATATTTACCATTGAACTTATTCAATTATGTCAGCAAACTCTTACCATTATACCCTTAAACATACGAATCCACAAATATCATAGAAAAATTACCCTTTAACTTATTTTTAAGTAGTGATTACATAACGAGCTATGTAATATACGTAGAAGGACATGATATAATTCAAGGGGAGTTTATATACTACTCCCATACAAAAAGATCCATATATCCGAGTGGAAATAAAACCCTCAATAAAAAATTTTGCCGAGAGCGTTGCCCCCACATCCCCGCAGGGGAGAGCTCACGTACTCCCCCCCTAGACCCCCAAGCTAGCTGACTGGGCATCGAGACCCTCATCTTGTTGGGGTATGGTATGGCAGGAGGGAGTTCATACAACTGTTCTTCAACCAGGATTAGATGGTTAGAATTCAGGGGAGTATCAACAAACTCATTCTTTGATTGGATGGGAATTCAGTAAAAGAACATATGCATTTGTATGTCTTTTCTTTCGATGTTTCATTATATATTGTAGCGATATATATCATATGTTAGTCATAAAATATATAATTTGATTAGTATATATTTTTATTGTAGTTTTTATAGGTAATTATCCTTATAAACTGAAGCTTACGCCTTGACTGTCTCGAGGCTACGCCTCGCCTCGATTTCAGGGAAACCGTCTCGTTCTGCTTTTAGTTTTTTCAAACTTTGGTCCCATCTCGGGATCCCACCCTGTTCTCTCTGAAAAATCAAATAGGTAATGTTGCAAAAAGGAATGGACTGAAATTCTTATACACTCAACTTCGTAACATTTCTGGTTGGTTATAAAAGAAGAAAAACATCTGTTCAATCATTTAAATCCGCGACTTCCATAAAAAATTCCATGTCAATTGCATTTTCATTGAACAACTCCCGAAATTCCTTGTAAAATTGAATTGGTAACTCATTTTTTGGTGAATATTTTTCACCTTGATCCCTTGCACGCCGCCAAACCTCTTCCTCAGTGCTCTGTCACACCAACTTCGTTTCTGATCCCTCTGATAGTTGTGTCACTTGTTTCATCTTGTTTCTTTATTGTTTGTTTTTCTTACTCCATGCTTGAGTTAGTGATACTTTTTCTTTCTTGTTATTTTATATGAAGAACAAAAGGAAGAAGATAAAGATGCTTCTTCAACAATAAAAAAGAATAAGAACTCCCCTAGGAACATGGATTCAAGCACACCCTGTTCCAAAAAGGTCCAAAAGAGAAACAAAAACAAGGATGATTGTGTGAAAACCGATGCTGTGGCCAATGGAGATGCTCCAGAAGTGGAAGCTATCACAACTGGAGGTAGTTCTGAAGAACCTAATTTATGGATGCCTCCTGTTGGTGATCGCTGGGATTTGGTCAATGGGAAGGACCGGTGGGCTTTGAATATGAGCTCAGGTAAATCATTAATATCATAATGGCATGCTCATTCATTTTGTCGACTCTTGATTTCTGTACAAGGATACAATTACTTGTTTAAATCTTCCACACAGGATGATCCTCACTAGCACTAACGTAATAATTCCTGAAGGTGAACGTTTTAACTTGTTAGATGTTGTAATTAGCGGAAGACAATATGAGTAATTATATACTACTCTCACTTTTTTAATGTAATTTTTGTTTTTAGTACTTAGCATTCTTTTTCTATATTCAAGTCAATATTACAATGAGATATTAATTCCAGTTGGCACTATAAGAAGAAGCTGGCCAATGTAATAATACTATAGACCTGACGTAGACAAATGTTGAGTACCTTTGTCCCGATGCGCCCTGTTATACTAAGTTCTAAAGTGCTGAAGCCCAATAATTGGATGCATTTTGTATGGCTTTCCCTTCAGCGATGCATTTGTAATTTTTTGCCTAGCTTAACTTTCCCTGTTTTTTAGATTGAAACCTTCTTTCCTTTAATGGGGTCTAAGTGTTTGTCAGTAAATCCGGACAACCTCTGTTCTTGAAGAGAATTTTATGTAAGATGTCAGAATCATGTAATGCATCCATCATCCTCGTGCTGAAGCTATTTCCATCCAACATTTTCGATGATATTTTTTATGAGACTGACTAGCAGGAACTCCCAACTTCAATTGTTTGTCATATGTTCAAGAAATCACGATTATCTTCCGTTTGTAGACCATGTAAGTAGATTTGATGTTAATATATTTCATGTACAATTAAATATATGAACAATTTTCTAGTTTATATCATGTAGAAAGTTATTCTTGGTTAGTTTTTGAAAAGCCAAAGAATTATACTTAGAGTTAGTGATCATCCAAAGTTTTATTCAACAAGCCAGAGAGTACATTACAGTTCTCCAAAATCTGCTAACAGAAGGACATGAATTGAATCCCATTCTCGATGTAAGGTCTTACAACAACAACGCGAACAATAACAAGAAAGCCTTCTCCCACTTTTAGTAGGGTCAGTTGCATGGATTCTTTGCTTCCATTCAGATCTATTTTGTGCCATTCTCGAACTTACATCCAAGTATTTAAAATCCCTTCGGATAGTCTCCTTCCAACACATCTTGAGCCTTTCTTGCCTTCTCCTAGCCAACTCAACATCTCAAATCTCGCATCTTCTACTGGTGCATCAGTAAACCTTCTTTGCAAATGACCAAACCTCCTTAACCAGTTCTTTCTCATCTTATCCTCAATTGGAGCTACGCCAACTTCTCTAATTAAATCGTTCAGAATGTGATCTTTTCGTGTATGATCACACATCCACTATAGCATTTTCATTTCTGCCACCAGCATTCTCTGCAATCTTTGGTTCACAGACCTCTTGATGCAAGATCTTGCCAACCAAAAAATGAAAAATGATATCATTTTCTGTTTGCTTCAGAAACAACACATACCATGGCGAGGGGGTTGTAATATTTCTTTTACTCATGCAGACCACATCATTCTGACCTCTTTTGTCTCTCTGAAGTTGTGTTGGAACATATCAAAAGTGAAAGTGTCAAGGCAAGGAATTTCAAAATGCCTTCTAAGTCCCTAGTTAAAGGTAGGTGAAAAAGAGGTGATCAACATCTTCGTCTCCTTTGCAATATAAAAAAAAGAATGTCACATTCCAGAGTCCAATGTCTCTGCCAAGAACACAAAAGAAGATGCTTAATATGAGAAACCTATCCGTTATATAGTAGTGATGATAGTTAAAATAGTACATAAGCAATGTTTGACTAAAAGGTGAAACACAAAAATTATCTCACGACTTTCTCTCAAATTGGAGCATAAAATATCGTACATGCTTAGCTTGGACACATATTGATTGACTAGATTTTCATGGAGCGGGACGAAACCACATGAGAAAATCTATAAATGACTTGACAGTGCATTACACATCTCAATGAACAAAGTGAGTTGTAGGACTAGGGATCTTTAAATAGCCCAACACAATCAAGTCCCAACACTATCCAATATAGGTTAAATTCAAATCCCATATATGCAACTTAGTTCCTTTATTATCTCAACACTCTGCCTCAAGATAAACATCGAATGCTCAGTTAGACAATACAACACAACAACATACATAGAAGTATTGGCTCTTAGACTTGACTTTTGAACTTTAAACTACATTTTATTATGCTTGTAAATCCATGAAATCCACAATTGCTGTGCTATGCACTGCTCTGGATACAGAAACTGAAGTAGGCCTCTTCATTGGAGACATTTGTTAGTGTCCATCACCATATGAAAATATGAACAAGGTTCCCTCATGAAACCTGTGTTAAAAAATGAAGAATGCGGAAGCGTAATCAGATATACAGAATAAACACTAAAGAACACCGTTATTTTATGTGGAACCCTACTCCCTAAGGAGCGGGATGAAACCACGGGAGAATGCCACTAAGGTCTGATTATTTTATTGAAGTTTCTCATATCTTATAGATGGTGTAGAGCTTTTTATATAGCCCACACCGAGTCTCCACATCCCACAACTGGTAGAAGTGGGACTAAACATAAGAGGGTGTAGTAATTTGATCTTGGAGGGATCCAATTACCCACCCGCACATGACACATACTACAACACTCCTCAAGCTAGAACGTGCAATGCTCAGCTTGGACACATAGAAAGGAATAACTCAAACTCACAATGCAAAATTGTTGGCTGTTGTCGAGGACGTTGCTTCTCATGCCGTGCAGGTGAGGAGGAAGAAACAAATTGGAGTGCCAGTCGAACTGGTTCTCCTCGTCAGAGAACGTATGCTCTGTACTGCATATGTCAGAGTCACTGAAATTGAATGAGTCTCCTCGTCGAAGTACTCTGCCCCGTTAATGTAGAAGACTGAATCATGTGGACAACTGCTCCATCTATGAAGGGCTGATTGAAAAAGTCATAGAAAACATCCTTGTCGGAGTCCATAGTCGCTTTAGAATGGAGTCTGAAAAGTTTCATCATCGAAGAACTGGGTCTCTCCTATACCGAATCAGAGAATGGGATCTCTAATATGGAGTCCCTATGAAATCACATGAAAATCCTAGCTCACATGACATAGAGAATGAGATCTCTACTCTGGAGTTCCTATGGATCACGTGAAAACTCTGAGACCAAAAACAAAGACGGGGACCATACAACTGATACAAAAACTGTACGCATCAACCTAAAGACTCGGAACCAATCTGAACGTCGAGTCTGAATATGAATTGCAGAGCTTGAGATCTGGTTGGTCTGGAATATGAAGAATCTGATATCTAAATCCGAAATGTAACTATAGAAAATACCCCCCCCTTCTCCCATACTTGTCGGAAAACAATGATATCGACAAAGTTGGGAGAAGATAAACAAGATGGGGAGAAACAAAACATTCTCAAATGATTTTTTTCGTGGCTATTTTCCTTTTTTAATAGCCATCTCCTTCTCCTTTTTTTAGCGTACGGTCATCTTTTTAAACCGTCCAAAATATTTTAATAGTCATCTTTTTTTAAACCGTTCAAATTTTTTTGGGCTTTTCATTTTTTTTTCAAAACAATCCACCTCTTTTTTTAAACAAGCCGCCCCTTTTGTTTCGGGCCCTCTTCTTCGTCTTCTTTTCGAACACGGCCCAAAGGGCTTAAAAGAGCAGCTCTATTTTTTTATAACTTTTGACCCACTTGGGGCCCTTCACCCCTATTTAGGGTTCCCGAATAGGGAGAACCCCTCTCACACATGAGTTGCTCCCAACTGGGGCTTCTTTGTTACCGCCGCCTTGTGTGGTGCTTGTATATCTCCGCCTGGAATGAGAAGGAGCTAAGAAGGCTCTGCCTTTAGTTGCTCGCCTCTTGGAGCTCGGACTCGCTGGAAAGGAGAGGAACTGCAGCCTGGAAATGGGTCATAAGCTCTGCGTCACCTGGAGATGTGGCAACGATCTAGAGGGCGAGGCTGCAGAGATCTGGAGGAAGAGTAATGCCTAGAGTCACAGCCGATAAGCCGATCATCGGGGAGGGGCAACTGCTTCTTTACCGCACCTTGGATGATGCGTCGCTTAAATCTGATGGAGATGTTGTCATGGAGGTGCATTATTGTGCCTGGGATTTCGCTGGAGTAAGAATCATTGCTGGAATGCACGATCTACTTGGAGAAGGATATCCTTCAAAGATGGATTCTCCAAGCCTAGGTTGTTGCAGCAGGATCTCGCCTGGAGCTGTAGTTAGGGTTCCGGTTGAGGAACTCACACGATTTTTTACTAGTGAATGAGGACTTGGGGGGGGGGGGGGGAGGGGGTTGGACCCTAGTCCTTTAAAGTGGGCCACCAGACCATTAGAGGGCTTTCGAGGAACTCACATTATTGCTCATGAACCGCAAGAAGTAGGGTTTCAAGAAATTGAACCATGAACTTGATCGAACAATAGATTTGCATAAATTGATCTTTCAAAAATTTATGACAACAAAAAATTAGGGTTTCGAAAAACCCTAAAAACCGAAACTCAAACTTGAATGATCTTCAACAATAAATCTTCGAAAATCAACCAAGAATCGGCTCGCTCTGATACCATGTTAAAAAACGAAGAATGCAAAAGCGTAATCAGATATACATAAAATAAAGAACAACAAGATTTTACGTGGAACCCTACTCCCTAAGGAACAAGATGAAACCATGGAAGAACACCACTAAGGGTTGATTCTTCTATTGAAGTTTCTCATATCTTACAGGTGGTGTGGAACTTCTTATATAGCCCCCACTGAGACTCCACATCCCACAAATGGTAGATGTGGGACTAAACATAAGTGGGTGTGGTAATTGGATCCTGGAGGGTTCCAATTACCAATCTATACATGACGCATACTCCAATATTATGAAATAGGTTTCTATCATAATAGTATATTAACGATGTAAGACTAAATGGAAAAGCATATATACAATTATCTCAACACCATCCCTCAAGAAGTAGACATACCTTGATTATATGTAAGACTAAATGGAAAAGCATATATACAATTTTATTAATGCTTATATTAGACATACCTTGATTATCGATTCCATGCTAGAGACTTGGTGCTAGTTGCTCAGTAGATGATACATGTGGTGTTGTAAGAGGACCTCTCTGGACTAGATCATGACGGTAGTGGTAATCGATCTTCACATGTTTAGTTCTTTCATGGAAAAATATTATTCTTTGCAATGAAAATGATAGATTAATCATAACAATGCATCTCCACGTGTCCCATGCTCTCAAAGTTCAAGTCTCATAAAATAGATATAACCTATGCTTTCTTGATTGCAGTTTGAGTCATAAAATTGTAGGCAGTTTCCTTAGTGGAATGAGCCACCATATTATATTTCTTGCTTCGCCGTGTAACAAGATTACCTCCAATAATTATGCAAAACCTTGTTGTAAATTTCATGTAATAGAGTTAACCTGCAAAGTTCGCATCAAAATATCCCAATATTTGTAAAGAGGAACCCATCTCAAATAGAAGCCTTTTCTCATGTACCTCCTTTAGATATCTCAATACGGTCATCACATCGTCGAGACCAATAACTTATAAACTGGTTGACACGATTCACATTAAATGATACACATACACGCTTAATCACAATAACACCGTGAAGCTCACCCATTGAAGTTTTGTATTGTATACATCAACCTCCTTTGATGTATCCTCTTATAACTTGACATCCAGGTCCCTAGGTGCGGAATTGGCCTTGGACCTAAGCCTCCATGTCTTGTCAAACTAGCCAAAAACACAAATGCATTGTGATAGATAATTTCTTTGAGCCTGCAAGTGACCTCAATGCTAAGAAAACGACATAGGATGTGGAGCTCTTTGATGACGAAGTGTTTATTCGACACTTCCTTCATAATAGAAATACGACGTATATCACTTCCAGTGACAACAATATCATTAACATATGCAAATAAAAATAGCGAAGCCTTCTCCCACTATAAGTAGGGTCGGCCACATGGATTCTTGCTCAAATACATGTGAAAGATTCGACTATTTTTTACGCTGGCTGTCGACTACCTAACGCAACCCCATAAGGGGGGGATTTGAACCCTGGTCTATTGGGTGGTAGGCACACTGCACTACCACCAGACCATTAAGTGGGTTTATTAACATATACAAATATGATCACAACTTTATTAGAATAACATTATACAAATAAGGGGTGGTCAACACCAGATTTGATAAATTGCATCCTCTCTATGACTTTGGAAAGCTGGTGAAATCTATTTTTAGGATTGTTTTATCCCATTTTGATTTGTGAAGGAGACAAGACTTATGAGACTCCTCAGCTACAAAGTTATATGGTTGCTCTATATGTATACCTTCATGTGGAATGCATAAGAGTATCATTATAGTTGCAAGGCATGTTATGAGAGATAATATGTCGTAGTAGATCAGAGTATAATCCTTGGCCAAATGCAAGATCTATTCCACTCAAACTCTAGCATGGTACTTGACCGTAAAGATCCATTTGTAGTAAGGAACTAGTGCATTAACTAGAGTATCAACTTAAGTCCATGCAAGCTTGTAAAAATCACCTGACTAGACCGACCAGTCGAACTGATTTATCGACTCGGTGACATGGCCGACTCAAATAAGGGTAATTGGCCTTTAGTCGGGTAGAGAGACTAGTTGGGCCAATTGGTTGGTCGATTAAGCGGCCGACTTTTGCAAGAGGATCCATATATCCTTTTATTTAGGATTTATGTTAATGACACTTCGAAACCCTTACTCTCTCTTCAAAACCCGATACCCAATTTAAGGTTCGAAACCCTCTCCAAGCGACAATAGGAGATCATCGCTCTTCCAGTCGTCGCACGACCACACCTCCTCCGATCGCTCGGTGTTCCTCTCCTCTGAACGCAGAGAAGCTTGGCGTTCATCTCCTCTTGTTCTAGCCAACGCTGCCGAACAAAAAGGTTAGGGTTTCCTTTTTTGAAGTTTTTCGAATATCAGATTTTTTGAAGTTTTGGGCTCACTATCTGGATTTGTTTTAGATTTTATCGGATATATCTTCTATCAATGCTACACCAAAAGGGATGCAAACGGTTATAGATATATCCATATCCGATCCGTCACCATATCTGTTTTATACAGATTTTAACATCCATATCCGTATCCGTTTTAAATGGATACAGATATGGATATCGTTTTGATATCCGCAAACATCTGTATCAGTATCCGTATGTCCGTTTTCGTATATAAATGTTGTCATAGATTTATTTGTAACCCTATATAACATAATTTTATATATTCTTTTACCATATTTGTATAATTTTTATGATACAAATACATTTAGTAAATTTATATCATGTGTTTTCCATCTAATTCGTATATATTTAAGTCGAATCTATGTAGTATTTCTAACATTACTCGTATGCGATTAGTATCCGTTTTACATCCATGTCCGTTTTTAAGAATATGGTAAGATAGTTTTAATATCCGTCAATATTCGTATCTGTATCGTATTCGTATTCAAAAACAGATAAGGATATGGTAATGTCTATATCTGTATCTGTATTCGTCCGTTTGCATCACCATGCATAGCGGAGTTTCTCTCTTCTTATCTTTGGTATAAATCATGATTTTTAGCTAATATAAATAAATTAATTCAATAGCGATATGGGCCTTGTATAACAATTATGTTGGAAACTATGGAAGCTCCAATATTTGTAAACATGAAATAATTATTCTATTGGTTGGTATATTATCTGAAATGCCTAAAATATGGATGTTGACTAGAAAAAAATGATTTATGGAATAATGACACAACTCTTACAAATGGTAATTTGTCCGTACCATATAAACAACGGAAACTGTATTTTGAAAATCAGACTCTAGACTTTAGAAATATTTCCTAAAACTACATGATTGTGTCTATTTTTATGCAATAACAATCTTGTAAATCAGACTCCGGACTTTAGAAATATTTCCTAAAGTTTATGATTCAAATATTCTAAACTAATCCTTCCATTTGGTTCTTTTAACATGAAACAAAACTAAACAATTTTCTTAATGTTTGTTCCTATTTAAATGCAATTGTTTGTTCTTATGTGAAGTTGTAGCTTGGTTTTGTTTGTTATATTTTTAGTATAAATTTTATTACTTGCTAATCAGATAGTAATTAGTAGCTTTACTAACTTGTTTATGACTTTATGACAAGTTTTAACTTGTGAGCTTCTGACAATGTAGACGGACACACCCCTCATGATTGTGGTTTCTGATAGCGCCTCGTCTTTCTATGTACCGTCGGGATCAAGTGATCCTGCATGGCAATTTGGATACCTTCAAACCGTGCAAATTCAAATATAGTTACTTGTAGGTTGTGCAAGAAGGTGGTGAAAGAAGGGGTTTTTAGGTTCAAGCAACATCTTGTTTACCATAAAGGCAACATGGCTGTATGTCCTGGACGAAGAGATGAAAAAGATGATGATATCATACTTATGGCCTCAGATTTCGACGAAATTCGATCGAATTTCTGTTTCGACAGGTTACCGAAATTTGACTGAAATGGCCAAAATGATCGAAATATAGGGGGCTCGAGTATAAAAATGACTAAATGATCGAAATTTCGGCCAGTCACTGAAATGGTGACCGAAATCGACATTTAGGGCCCTGATCATACTTGGATGGCGCCGATAGAAAGAAGAGTCAGAAAGCTGTTGAGGTTGCTGGGATGAGAGATGAGATTGATATCAGCATCACTTGAGATGCTGGATCTGCGAAAAGACATCGATCTTTCGAATCTCTAGAACAAACCTTTGTCGTTCTTAGGATCATGTCAGATGAGTATAAAAGATGAATTATCCAAGGATCATCGTGAAAGGGTTGTCTCCTATGACACCGGCGATTCCTTTCAATGCATTGACTACGAAGCCATTCAAGCAGATGGTGGAGGCAACCGGGATGTATGATTCCGGTTTCAAGACTCCTTTGATGCATGAGACTAGCAGTTTATTTTTAAGAAGGCAATCAAGAAAATATATGATGACGCGCAATGTCATCGAATTACATGGAAGAAGACATGATGCTTTATAGTGACTGATGCATGGATGGACATACGAGGGCGGAGCATCACGAACTTATGTGTCAGTTGCTCTTTAGGGACTTCATTTTTGAAGTCCATAGAAGCTTCTGACGAGATACACACTGCCGAGTACATCTTTCAACTGGTGGATGAGTGTATAACTGAAGTTGGCATGGAGAATGTTGTTCAAATTGTTGCGGATAATGCATCGGCAAATGTAACAACAAGTAGATTGCTGGTCACAAAATATCTCAGATATGGTGGACTTCCCGTGCTGCTCATCCCATTGATCTTGCTTTGGAGGAGATCAACAAAGATTGGAAAGTGAACACAATTAAAAAGATGAGGACACTCTCAATTTTTATTTATGCTCACTTTAAAATTTTGAGCTTGATGCGAAAGTTTACAAACAAGAGAGGCATCACTAGACAAGGGCAAATGAGGTTTTCTACCACTTTTCTCACTTTTGAAAGCATTCTAGAGAAAAAAGACAAGCTCTGATTGATGTTTTCGTCAGGTAGTGGAGGACCTGCAAATGGTATAAGACCAAAAAGGGAGAACAAGCGGCGTCCATAGTCTTCAGCGCTACTTTTTGGAACCACACCATATTAGCAAAATTTTCACACCTTTGGTTCGTCTATTGCGTTGGTTGATGCAGATCGGTGCCCATGCATGGGCTTTGTTTATGGAGGGCTTGCAGAGGCAAAGAGAGATAGAGAGAGAGATAATTGCAGCTTTTAGTAGCGTGGAGTCATCTTATTTGTGGACGCTATTATTTCCAAAACCAATGGCAGGCTTGACACTCCATTGCATCTAGCGGCTTACTTTTTTAACACATACTTCTTCTACATGAGTGTGGTGGTGATGCAAATATTGTGGTGAAGAGAGGTTTTATGGATTGCATGGAAGATTTTTATCCATATTTAGATATACAAGATGCCATCACCACAAATGAGCTTCTTGATTACAGACATGGTTGTGTGGGGCATTTGGCAAGCCATTAGCTACGAGACAGAGGAAGAGAAATGACAAAAATTTCGATCCATTTTTTATTTCAATTAATGGCATTTGGATCATCTTTGATTTCATCGATTTAACCAATTCTCTATTTTATTAGCTAGTTGATGGTATAATTATGGAGATGACACATCACATTTGAAAGACATGGCCATCAAGATCTTGAGCTTGACTTCTGCATCCTCTGGTTGTGAGCGCAACTGGAGTACGTTTGACTTGGTAATGACTCTACTGACCTACCTAACATAAATACTAGTAGTAAATTTATAATTTTGATATAGTCACAGTTTTTGTAATGTTGCTTATAGATCCATACCAAGAAGAGAGGTAGGTTGGAGATAAAGAGGCTAAATGATCTTGTGTACGTTCGTTTCAATTCCAACTTGATGGAACGTCAGCTTGAGAAAGGAAAAGATCCTCTTTCCTCTCATGATCGTGCACATTTAGGTGAATGGATTGGAGAGGTCAATGTATAAGCTCAAGATGAGGTCTTTCCAGGTTTCGGATTGACTTGGGGTGTAGTGGCTCATGCAAGTGGTGCTTAAGAGAATTTGGAGCTGAGAAGAAACCAAATAGGTGAACGTGGCGAAGGAGCTTCATCTTCGAGCTCAAACATTGCACCTATAAATAGGAATTCGTAATTCTTACACGGAAAAAAGAGAAAAGTGAAGGAACGACCCCTAACTTTGTGAAGGGGAGGTGAAGAAGAAGAGGATGAATTTCTACGTGAAGATATAGCTGAAGAAGATGATGATGATGAAGACGATGAAGAGTCTGATTTGGATGATGACCTTGATGGAGATGAATGATTTTTTACTTACTGCTTAAACTATTTTTGTGTTGACATGTTGTATTTGTTTGTGAACATTAACTAATGTTATGTAGCCATCATTTGTTCTTAACTTGCTACTTTTTCCCTTCAATGGCTTCTTTTTCAACTCTTATAGAAGTAAAAATTGTTAAATCTATATAAATTTATGATTGAGTATATGTATAAAAAATAATTTATATATTTAATTAATAAAAAAATTCAAAATCGACTAACGCCTGACTAAATTCGATTAGTTGCCCGACTGTCGGCTAATCCTTAGTCAGTGACCTTGCCGACCGAGTACCGACTGTCGACTTCTGCAATTTTGAGTCCATGTACTCTAGAAATCAAGGCATACATCTTTCTTGCACAGTCCCTTACCGTTGAACATCATGAGAGGCCTCCTGAAATGTTTGTGGGATAGTGATGGTAGAAATGTGATGAATCTCATATTCACCTTTTTTATTCTTTCATTTTGTCCAAACTTCTTTGCAAAATACTTGTTTATAGTCATTGTTGAAATATGCGAAGCGGAAGCAGAATCGATAAAACAAGAAAGATAAACATGAAGAACAAAGATTTAACGTGGAACCCTACTCCCTAAGGAGCGGGATGAAACCATAGGAGAAGCCCTCATAGGGGCGTATATTCTATTTAATTTCTCAATGAGTACAAGAGGCGAGGGGCTCCTTATATAGTCCATCAAACAAACCGGAGTCCCAACACTCATCCATGTGGGACTAAACATTGGTGGGGTAATTGGATCTTGGTGAGATCCAATTACCCACCTATTACATTCTCTAACATTCCCCCTCAAGCTGGAGCTGAGAAAGCTGCAACTTGCAACAAAAAGAAAGTATACAACATGTCTTCACGATACATCACAAGAACACATCTGTTGCTGGTAGAAGACCTCATACGAGGACAGGTCTGCGGCTTTCAGGTCATCGGAACTTATCTCTGTCATGCATGCAGAACCGCTGTGATATCAGGTCACCGTAACGTATCTCTGTCGTGCCTGCTGGTCACCGGAACACATCTCTGTCGTGTCTGGAGAAGAATCGTTGCCGAAGAAGTCCAACGCTAGAAACTGATCGGATTATAACAAAAGAAGTATATGCCCTGATGAAGAATTTGATGCTTGGTGAAGACGAATGATCAAAGAAATCTAGAGTGTTGGTCTGTCAGTCGTGGACGTGCAAATGCCCTGAAGAATATGTCATTTCTGACTCCCCTTTCTCCCATGCTTGATAGAATAAGAGCGTGAATCAAGTAGGGAGAATAAAAAATACATGCATTTTTATTTTAAATCATCTTTTTCATTTTATAGCCATTCATTTTTTTGCTATTCTCTTCTTCTTTTCTTTTCCTTTTTTATTCAAGCCATTCAAAAAAATTTACGGCTTTTCCTCTTCTTTTTTTCAAAATTTTTGTTTTTCTTCTTCTTCTTATTCTTCTTCTCTCTCTCTCTCTTTGCAAAAATTTTATTTTTCTTTTTTCTCTCTCTTTTTTTAACTCGGAAATGAGGCCTCTCTCTCCTCTTTTTTTCTTCGGCCCATTTGGTCCTTTTTTTTACATTTTTTTAAAAAACAAGGCCGGCCCACTTGGGCACTTATAATGAGAGAAGAGAATTTTTTTAATAACGTATGGGCTTATTTAGGGTCCTAGTTGGGAACCCTATTCTTCGAAGGAAGGCACCCTCCCTGGGGTTTTACGATGCAGCGACGACATGAAAGCGTTGATCTGCACCTCCCTGGAGATCGAACAAGAGGGCGAGGCTCCTCCTGGATCGTGGAGCTCGATTAAAAGGCAGATAGGGCGAAGCGATCTGGAGGTGCGCCGCTGGAGGGCGAGCCAGCCTGGAGGGTACCGCTAGTGGGAGAAGCGGCCTGAAGGGCGGCACAGGAGGGTGAGGCGGCTCGGAGGGCGCTGCTGGTGGAGAAGATGGCTTAGAGGTGCGTCGTGAGAGGGCAAGGTGGCCTGGGGGGTCGCGGGAGGGCGAGGCGACCTTGAGGTGCGTTGCGGGAGGGGCCTGGAGGTGTTGTGCGGCAAAAGGGACGCTGCCTGGAAGAGCGAGACCTGCTTGGAGGTGAAGCATCATCTGGAGGATTCTTCTATCTGAAGAGCCGCACAGTGCGGCTAGGACTCCTGCTGGACTGCAAGAAAGAGGGCGGAAGAGCGTCATGCTACACAACCCTGTCAATGCGCCATCTTGTGAGGAAGAGGGCTAGGTCTTCTGCTCTTCGGCCTGCACGAGATTGCGGTTTGAAGAAATCTGAGATGCATCCGGCGCCTGCCCTTCAGAATAATCTTCAAGAACATAAAAAATGAATCTTGAACAAAATAAAAGATAAACTCCTTGGGAATCGATCCTCTCTAATACCATGTTGAAATCTGAGAAGCGAAAGTGGAATCGATAAAACAAGAAAGATAAACATGAAGAACAAAGATTTAACGTGGAACCCTACTCCCTAAGGAGCGGGATGAAACCACGGGAGAAGCCCTCAGAGGGGCGGATATTCTATTGAATTTCTCAATGAGTACAGGGGGCGAGGGGCTCCTTATATAGTCCCTTAGACAGATTGGAGTCCCAACGCTCATCCATGTGGGACTAAACATGTGCGGGGTAATTGGATCTTGGTGAGATCCAATTACCCACCTATTACATTCTCCAACAATCATTATAATCAAATTCTTACCAAAATGCATCTAAATTTAATGCTAAAAAATTGTAAAATATATTTATAACCTTAACTTAAAGAACTAAGTCATCATGACTTGGCCGACATATACTAATAGGTTAAAGAAAATAATGAAAACACAAAAATAACTGATTGTGCAATAATCCATACTCAAAATATATGTAAATTAGTAACAATTCTTCACTTTTGTTTTGAATTATTTCTCAATAATTCCGTTTGGAATATGCATATAATGTATAAAAATACATTTTTTTTAAAATAAAGGGTCATACCTGGGAAGAAAACCTCAACTCTAAGTCCTATATTTGATAACTTCCCATACTGATAATATATATAAAAAGTTTGAACTGACAAAACTCACTTTTAACCTTCGTTATATACTAAATACTAATGTATAATAATGTCATACAAATACTGGGGTTAAAGATTTTAGTTATGATTGTTTGGATTCTTTGAACAATCATTTGTACATGAGGCCAAATTTCAAATAATAGTAAATAGTTAATTTCAACTCTTTTTAACTTAATTCTTTTGCAGTTGTAAATAAAAATACAAAAATATACATTTAATAGAAAAATCCACCTTGTATATATACCAAATTACCCCAACCGTAATTGAAATTATGCCTAAAATCAAAGCTTCAAATCTTACATATACAAACTCCAATTGAGGTCTGCTCACCTTTTAAAGTACAATGTAAAAAATCCAGTAACTAAAAAAATAATTTGGATTTGTGACGACTTCATTTGTGAAATGTGGGTTTAGGACCTATATGATATTTCGATAACTGTATTTCTAATTTGCAATAATTATACATTATACAATTTAACTGCTTTTCATGTGTATTTTTAACTATTTTTATGATATTGTATATCTTAAATCAAACATGAAATAAAGTTCAAGAAAAGTAAATAAATTAAAACTCTTTAGTTTATAGATTCCCTAATTTATATCGGCTTAAGGTCATCATATTGAAATCTAACATTATTATATAGACATCAATAAACTATTGCAGTATATTAATAAAATATAATATAAGAAACTTATCTATAAATAATAAAGTAGGAAATTAACGCACGGCATTCTTTGATATAATGGACCTTTAATTAATAGTATTAATTCATTTATATTGTCTTTATCCTAAAAAGTTTTCTTCTACACACAGATAAAGAATGGATTTATTGGCATTTTTTATATTTACCCTTTTTTATTTTAGGAATTTACAATTTATTTATTAATTTGTATTGATTTTACATTTCTTGAATTATCTGGTGGCAAGACATGTCACCACCATGACTTCATAAATGCATTTTTACTCTTTTCAGGACAAGTGTGTCCTACCATGACTCATCTTGCAGGATATGCTTTTTGTCATATATGTGAACACCATTGAAAATGTTGTCTTATAGACTGTAGTCCGTTTCATTTAACTTGATTATTGTCGCAAAAAACATGGTTTTTGTTTCCCTGCATGGGGCTTGTTTTTGGCCACCAGAATCCATCATATGCGATGACATTCCTAATCAAAGAACTCGATGAATTTTTGGGCATGTCATGATAGGGGTGGTGTTGAGGGTGTGAGAGTGCAACCTTGGAATAAGAGGAAGGGTGGGAGGAGATTGTTGGTGTCGGAGGGAACGCAAGGGAGGCGTTAACAAAGGTTACACAAGAGGGGGCAATGATGATGATGGAGGTCGGTGGCAACTTCTCCCTTTAGGGGGTGGATGATAACTTTGGATTTGGTATCGGACTACCGGTCTTGAATTGCTATTTTTATACCATGTTGGGGGAAACAAAGATGTTTATTATGAGAGAGCTGCCCTCATTACATAGGAGAGATGATGGTTAAAAGAGTACAAATAAGTGACTTGCGGCTAGTAAGTGAATCACAAATGCAATTATCTCAATTTTCTTCAATAGGCCTATGTCACCAATTGTTTCTTTATCCTAAAAAGTTAGAAGAGGATCTTACTCGTAATGAGTGCTTGCATCTTCCAAATACAATTATAATGATAGAGGGCATGTGCTTTTATTGTCTCAAGTGGATGATTTTCATAAACAACAGACAAAGAATTCCACATCACACAGAGAACTCCCCGCCACATCACACCCAATAGTTGTGCTCGTTAGGTTTTGGCCTATGCTTTTGTGGAAAAGATAGTCGCAACAAATACTCATCAAATTAGAGCTGTTAATTAAAATTAGGGTTCAATTAAAATTAAGGCCAAGGTTAGTTGTTATTTGTGAGTTCTTTGCAATTTTAATATTAATTTAAATAATGAGATTGCATATGATCTCCGATTGGTTATCCAGTTTAGTAATTGTAGAACTCGAATTAGGGTTTGTTCGAGTAGTGATTTTCCTTTTTTATTTTGTAATTCCACCACTTTATATTTAAAGGAGATTGTAGTCATTGTTTAGGGACAATTCAAGTTGAAATTAAAATGGAGTTTTTCTCCTACTCTCTCCACTTTCCTCTCTCCATATGTTTTCGCGCTTGCCTTCTAAGATCCCATGTAGTAGGCATGTTCTTTTCTTTCCTTCCTTCTCCAAATTTCTTCACCCAAATTTTATATGCATCAAAGGTTGATGGGTATGGGTGTCAGGAAAGCTCACGCTCGATGAACCCAAAGCTCAACTCGATAAGAGCTCGTGAGCCAGGCTCGAAAAGCTATTGAATTTAGTCCGAGTCAGATAAGTGACTCGTTAGGGTTATCGAGCCGAGTTCGAGTTGTCGCGCGCTCAACTTACAAAATTGACTTGACAACTCATTTTGATTTTATTATTTTTTATACATGTTTCATTCCATGTGTGCATACATGATGCACGAATGTGAGGATGAAATGGTGCTGGAGTAGCAAATTATTTGGAGTTATGTGATATTTATCCCTTCTTTATCAATTCCAAAGTTTTCTCCCTTTTTCAATTCCATATGATTAGAAAGTAATAAAAATTAAAAACCCATACGGGCCATTCCTGTCCCTCTCCCCATGCACCATGTTATGACTCCTCTCTCGCATATTCTCCGTCATCTCTCACTGGGTTTCTCCTTCGTGCACAAGCAACAGAAGTACTCCCAGTAGCTAGCATTGCTCTACAACTTATGGCTTTTCCTTCGTACACAAGCAGTACAACCCGCCTTATCCGTCCCTCTCTGCACTCACAACACTATGAATCCTCTCCCATCACCAAACATTATTACTAATGTGAATAGTAATGAGTTCAATTGTTTCTTCAAATAAATTTCATACACAAGGAATATAAAATCAACATACTAGAAAAGGCTCGTTAAGAGACTTGTAAGCAAACTCGAGCTCAATGAGTTTGAGTCTGCATTCTTGGGCTCAAAGCTTATCAAGTCCTAGTTTGAGTTCGAGTTTTGTTATCGAGTTTGAGTCCGAGTTGGGGTTGACTTGACTTGCTCAACTCAATAGACACTTTCGTGATGGGGGAATAAAGACGGAGAATGGTAAACAATGGAAGGGAAACCAACAATTGAATGCAAGGGTTGAAAGGTGCAGTGGGGAGGCCTCATTGGGAAATTTGGGATGTGAAAAAGGTGTTTAAGGTGGCTTGGGCGGAAGGTCAGGGAATGCTGGTTTTAAAGTACAAGGGAAGGTTAAAGGAACATTGAAATAAAGTCATTAAGCATCCGTTCCCTTTTTATAGGGAAGATGAAACCATTTACTTAAATGGAAAAGCCATCTCCCACTAGAACATAGGACGTGAAAGAGGTGTTTAAGGTGGCTTGGGCGGAAAGTCAGGGAATGATAGTTTTAAAGTACGAGGGAAGGTTAAAGGAACATTGAAATAAAGTCATTAAGCATCCGTTCTCTTTTTATAGGGAAGATGAAAACCATTTACTTAAATGGCCAAGCCATGCCCCACTATAAATACGATAGCTTGAAATTCTTGCTCAAATCCATGTTGAAAGATTCAACTATTTTTTACGCTGGTTGTTGACTACCTAACGCAACCCCATAGTCTTTTGGATGGTGAGCACACTGCACTACCACCAAAACCATTTACTTATATGAGGTCCTATTTATTGTGACTTTTCATTTTTGTTAGATTTCTCCCCCTTTTTGTGGCTAAACTCTAGCCACTTCAGTGATAACTATGCATCTAAGTGAGACGTAGGGCATGCTTCCCATCAAATTTCTTTGCAATGCAAGATTTTTTTTTGTTTTGGAGAGGCAAGGTGGCTATCATAGTATAGTTACTTCTAAGGAGGCTGGGAAGTGACAATGACTAACATTTCTCATTTGGTAGTTGGTGGGGGAAAGGTGTATGGGAGACCTACTTCTAAGACTTTGATATGTCTAACCTTCAGGCAAGTTTAGGAGGTTGGGATGCACATGGTCAAGACAGGTGTAGGAGTTAGGGATGCAAATGGTAGGTGTTACCAATATCCGCATCCTTTTTTAAATACGAATATAGATGTTGATACATACATTGACAGATATGAAAACATAATATCCTTAAAAGCAAATTATTTGATATAAAAAAGGATTTGATTAGATATGGATAATAGCAAAAGTATTACTGTGAACCCCCTAGGATCCGGGTACCCGTTAATCACACATTTCGCGTTTCAACATTCATTAATATCGCATTAGGTAACTGAGAGTACGGGGAAAATTTTTCGCGCGAATAATTTTCCACATGACATTCATATCAACATTTATAACCACAAACTCATAGAACAATGGTCACCAAAATCTTATTTCATTAACTTCCATATATTTTACATGTACAAAGTCTGACAGTACATACAGTATATCCCAAAATCTGACTGGAGAGAAAGAAACATAATACATTATAAATTGAACAAAAACTGGCACAAAATAAACCATACCGTTGGGTATAAAATTTATCTCTTTAAATCATCAACCCGCTACTGTGCTAAAGGCACCTTGCCTGCCATGCGTGCAAGGAAGAAAAGGCATCAGCGGGCGCTGGTACTTCCCATAAGTTTGTATAAAAATAACAGGCATTTATTGTTTTCAAAAGCAACAAGTAGAAAGGCGAGAACAACTCAAATTTAAATTTAATTCTACTTGCAAATGTAAAGGGTTTCCAAATTTCTAGTAAGCACCTCTCATGATTAACCATTAACCCAACATTTCCCACATAAGCATATTTATGTTATAACTAATTGATCATAGTAAGTATATTTCATTCTCATATTACTTAGAGGTCATATTTGTGGATTTTGATGATGGAAAAGATAAGATGAGAAGATATAATGATTTATTAACTTCTTAAGTCTAGTGGATAGTCTGTGGTCTTGGCTCTTGTGAAACCTCACACTATGACTCTAAGACTAGGGGAATGTCTTAGGGTTGGGGTGCCTCCGTAGGCATGCGGTGTTGTATAATGCATCCTAACTAAGTTCCCAACACGTCCACTAGCTTAACGAGATTTCGAATTAGATTATAGTCTTTTCCATTTATTCAACTTTAATTGTAATCCCTTAAAACCTCAAGTGTAATTGTCTCAGATGTAACTCTAGATGATGTAGATGTAGAAATGGATGATCTGGATATAAAATCAATCCTTTCAAACCTCTGTGCAATAACCTCAATGAAACTCTAGATGATGTAAATATAGATATGGAGGATCTGGATATAGAATCGCCAAGTCTGTTGGTGAAAGAAAAACTCAAGCGGTGAAGAAGCCAACAAAAGGCTCTTCCGTCTCGCCCTCTAATTGGAAGGACGGTCCAATGGAGGGATAGGTCTACACTCCCAAACTACGCCACTGAGACGGGTGAGAGAGACTTCCCGGAAAAGTCGCTCTAAAAAAACAGCCCGACCGGTAACGGGCAACCGAGCTCGTACGTAAAACTGAAAACCAAGGATCCCCCGCCTGGGTATCCTAAAACAGGGTCAGCGGAATGGTCTAAAGTCGGGATCCCAACGAGGTGTAAAAACACTGTGAGCTCACGTAAAAACCGAAAAGGGACTGGGATCCTAGACCCGCGCACTTGGCGGCCGCTGCCCTAACTGGGCTTCCTATTCTTCCGCCCAGTTGAGGGTCACCGCGCCCTCGCATGGTCAGGCCTAAGGTCGTCTTGACCGGCGTAATCAATGAATATCACCATTGATTCAAAATTTAAATTTCTAACATATGTCATGTGAAATTTGTCCCTATCAAACCACATACCCAAACTGATACTAAGGATTTAAGAACATGTATGATCAATGATAAAGAAATCACAGTAACCGGGGCAAAAGATATGTACTACTACTTGCAACTGGATGTCTTATTGATTTGATTGCTTTAGTAGAATTCCGGTTTCCAAGTGTTAGATCGATCTTGGTCTAATTCTAGATTTGATAGTCCCCTGGCATGCCAATAATTTCAAACTATTATTCCTGATACCTCATTATTCTACTGCCTTCATCACACGACATATTTATTAACTATATATTTATTTATCTTAGTTAATGTCGAAGCTATGTAAATCCATTTCAGTACACATTCTACTGCCTTCAAGAAATATAATATATGTTACACTAGATTCCATTCAAGTATAGCATGCGGAAAGTATACTAGAATCTCAGATAATATTGATGGAAAGAGTAAAAGTGCCAACTATGCATTATTACAGAAATAATAAATAGTTTCATTCTATATGGCACCACAAAAATCTGTTTCTGTTTCCAGTTGTTAAGGGTTAGTTGTAGCAATACTATCCTCAATTATATTTGAAACATAACAATATTCTCAAAACTGAAAATCTCCTTGATATAGCTGTAGTCCCCATTTTCTTAAACTGAAATAAGAGATTTCTACTTCTCTTCATAATAATCATGCTAGCAAGCTTATCGTGTATTATATTGTTTTAACAGAGATCACATAAAACAATATTTTCTTTTCCGGATGCATTTGTTTTTTTTTCTATTCTCATTTCTGGCATTTCAAAGAAAGCACAATTTATATGAATTCAGGGCAACACTCTTATTCCCGAAATGTTTTATTAGCTTTCCAATTTAGATATATATACACATCTATCCAAAATATGTAGATTTTCTTAGGGAATTCAAGAGGAAATATAAAACAGTAATCCCTGAAATTTTTGAGAAATATTACTATTTTCCTGTTAGTGGATGTTTAGAGTTTTATTGTGATAATAACCATAACACTACATCTAATAAATTCCTCTCCACACTTCATCCGTGTCTGATCATTCAATTGGTCACCATGTTAATTATCAAACGATCTGATCTATGACTCAGAATTAGTTTCCACGCAGCTCATAGAAATCAAGCTTATAAGAAATTTCAGATTCAACACATACAGGAAATCTTCTATTCTGATTTGAACTCCTACCCATTCCAAACCAATGATCAACATGCAGAATGAAACTTATATATATATATATATATGCAGGGACAGGTTTTGACTTCTAAATCGAACATCTAATATCAGGAAATCCCATGATATTTGAGAACAATGGACACAGATATACGGAACTGTAATCATAACGATCCATCTCTAATTATCCAAAAGTCATAATGTCAAATGGTGGCAAAGATATTTTAATTTTGAGCAAAAATCCATAGTTGACAGCAAGAGAAAAGTCTTAGATTATACAAAAGATTAAGCAAAATATACATGCATGGCAACAATAAGGGGAGGGGATTGTACCTTTGATCTTCTCAATTTGTATACCAAAGATCTTGCATGCAGTGCTGGAAATCTGAGGAATTTTCTGGAGATGATTCACGGTGAAGAGAATAGAGAGTATTTGGGGGAGAATTGGAGAAATAGAAATATTTGGAGAATAGAGAGGAAAAACTTTACATGTAAAGCAGCAAGAAGGATGGAGAAGGATTTATACCTATTTGGATATCAAGTTAGAAGATGATGTGCTGCATGCAGGAGATACTCCCAGTAATTTCTGGAATCTGCAATGGTTTGAGCTGCAGATGGGTTTTCGTCGTAGCCTTTACAGCTACCATGGCCTCAAATTTCAGCGAAATTCGGTCGAATTTCTGTCGAATATCGATATCCAGTCGAAATCGAAATTCGACCGAAATGATCGAAATGACCGAAATATGGGGGTCCTAGTACAAAAAATGACCGAAATGATCGAAATTTCGGTCGAAATTCCACCGAAATTCCATCGAAATTCTGTTTTGGTCGGTACCGAAATGGTGACCGAAACCGACATTTAAGGCCTTGACAGCTACTAAGGCTTGAAAGGTGCAGTCGAGGGTCAGCTGTAGGTCTGTGCTCAATTTGAGCGATGGATCCAAGCTTCCTTTTCAGATTTTGAAGGAACGAGTTTTTTGTTGGAGAAGAATAGGAGAAATAAAACGGAGGGAAGAAGGAAGAACGGTGGAGAAATTGGAATGAAGGAGTGGAAGAAGAATTAATGGTGTCTTCGGCTAAAGAGAATAGGAAAGAAAGAGAGAAGAAGTGGGGAGGACTTGGCTTCTTCCCGATGGAACTTGGAGCCAAATAGCAAGGTCTTGGAGTTTATATAATCAAGAAGGAGGTTTCTTATGATGCCACATGGAGGGGCATTAATGCCAAATGGATTTAGAAGAGAAAAGAGAGAAGAATTTTATATATCAATTGGTCGTCTGCTCATATTGTGTATAGTAATTAAATGATATATATATATTTACAGCAGCTGTTACAGCTTTTATTTATTTATAAAAAAACCCCAATGTTTCTCCCATTTGAAAGTCGCCCGTAAATATGCCTCGAATCTCAGATTTCGATGCGAAACATCTCAATTTAATCGTCTTTGAACGACGATCGAAATGAGTATAATGTTGATATACTTCCGATCGGGTTTTGAGTACCCGGAATTTTCGGATACGGTTTTTATTTAAGATTAAATTTTGTGATTTAAAAATATCAAACAACCTCCGATTGACGAACGGTCGATTCCGTTGGTTTTGTTTCGTCGAATCGGATCTCTTGACGGTCTCCGTTCGTTTCGTGATTTCCGAATTTGCGTCGCGGATTTTCGCGGCATGCATTCCAATGCGATCGATTTTGGGTCGATTTCGCCCGAACGACTTTTGATTCACGATCATTTGATCGTTTTAGGTTGTCTAATATTGACAATCAACTTTATTGGCTAATCGGACCCTAATCGGGTCGAGTTCGGGTTTAACGGATCCCGGATGTTACAATTATAAAAATCTCAAAGGGAGTCTCGTCCTCGAGACTCGAGTTAAGGCTATTAGGTGTCTTGTTGGAATTTCCTATGTACATAAAAACCTCAAAGGGTTTTGAACCCATAAAAACCTCAAAGAGAAAACAAGCCATATATTTCATCATATATTTAATTACAAAAGCTTGTTTTGATTGTTACATTTAGAAAAGCTGCGGGTATCATGCCTGCATGTCGGCTTTGGTCTCCCACGTCGCTTCCTCGATGCCATGTCGGTGCCACAACACCTTGACCAATGGAATCTCCTTGATGCGAAGCTTCTTCACAGCACAGTCAAGTATCTGGACTGGCTTCTCCTCATAAGTCAGATCAGGCTCCACGTCAAGATTCTCGTAGTTGATGACGTGTCGAGGATCGTGCACATATTTCCTCGGGTTGGATATATGGAAGACATCGTGAATAGCAGAAAGATGTGGAGGAAGAGCTACTCGGTAAGCAACCTTGCCTACTCGAGCAAGAATCTCGAACAGTCCAACGTATCGCGGCGCCAACTTACTACGAACACCGAATCTCTGCACTCCCTTCATGGGAGATACACAAAGAAATACCCAATCTCTCACCTGTAATTTACAGGGATGTCATTAATACGAGATTAAGTTAATTTTGTAATAACGGAAAGAGAAGAAGATTGGATACCTGAAACTCCAAATCTCTTTTCCGACGGTCTGCATAGCTCTTCTGGCGGTTCTGTGCCGTCAGAAGCCTCCGTCTCACAAGATCAACAGCTCTCGAGGTCTCCTCCAGGAGATATACGGAATAGAGAGCATGATCACTTACCTCCCGCCAACTGAGAGGTGTGAGGCATCTCCGCCCGTATAGGGTTTCGAATGGTGCCATGCCAATACTGGAATGATAGATGTTGTTGTACGTGAACTCAACCAGTGGCAGATGATCCTTCCAGGACCCTTTCCACTCTAAAGTGCAAGCGCGGAGCAAATCCTTTAGTGTCTGAATGGTGCGCTCACTCTGTCCATCTGTCTGTGGATGATATGCAGAACTCATGTTCAACTCTGTCTGTAGTGCTGACATGAACTGATGCCAATAGTGAGATGTAAATCTCGAATCTCTGTCAGACACCACTTCTCGTGGTATACCGTGAAGTCTGATGATGTTTTGCACGTAGAGCTTGGCCAATCTGGATGGAGTGTAAGTCTTGTTGACAGGTATGAAATGGGCCGACTTAGTCAATATATTAACGACCCAAATGGAATCATGGCCACCTGGTGTTTTCGGCAAACCTGTGACAAAATCCATAGAAATGCTCTCCCACTTCCACTCAGGAATGGGGAGAGACTGCAGTAATCCCGGTGGTCTCTTGTGCTCAGCTTTGACTATCTGACATGTCATGCATCTGCTGACATGTAGCGCCACATCGCGCTTCATTCCATCTCACCAGAAATGTCGGCGCAGATCATGGTACATCTTCGTGCTGCCTGGATGGATAGATAACCGTGAACTGTGTGCCTCATCAAGAATATCTCTGCGTAGCTGCTCGTCATTGGGTACAACAACCCGTCCTGCCTTCCATAAAATAGACCCCATCACAACAAAGTCGTCAAATTCGTCCTTGACGGCGCGCATGTATCTATCTCGGATCCAAGGATCGGTCTTCTGGCCTTCGACAATGCGATCCCACAAACTATTGAATAGTGGAGGCACGACAGTAGAAATGGATGCGCTCTCCTGAGGATGCCAATCGGTTAAAGCGGCAAGCGTATCCCATGTATATAGCCAATTCGCTGTACCATCAGCATGCACTCTCATGTTAAGTGCATCGGCTACCACGTTTCCTTTACCGGGATGGTAAGAGATCGTGCAATCATAATCCTTCAGTAGCTCGAGCCATCTGCGTTGTCTCATATTCAGCTCTTTCTGATCAAAGATATACTTTAGGCTCTTGTGATCCGTGAAAATCTCGAAATTCACCTCATAAAGATAGTGGCGCCGTATCTTCAAGGCGAATACAACTGCCGCCAACTCCAAAGTATGCGTGGGCTAGTTCCGCTCATGCGGTCTCAACTGTCGTGATGCATAAGCAATCACCTATCCTCTCTGCATCAGCACTGCTCCTAGACCTTCTCTAGATGCATCTGTGTAGACTGCATAGTCCTGAGTGCCTGAAGGAAGAGCGAGAATGGGCGTTGTAGCCAATCTTTCCTTTAGTGTCTGGAAGGCCTGCTCACATGAATCATCCCAAATAAATGGGACTCCCTTCCGCGTCAATCGTGTCAATGTACGGACGATGCGTAAAAATCTATTGACAAAGCGTCTGTAATAGCCTGCTAGCCTTAGGAAGCTCCGAATCTGAGTAACTGTCTTGGGTTGCTCCCAAGACATGACTGCCTCAATCTTCGCAGGGTCAACTGCGATACCTGCCCTAAAAATGACGTGCCCCAGAAATGAGATCTGAGATAACCAGAACTCACACTTGCTCAACTTGGCATATAGCTTGTGCTCCCGCAATATATCCAAAACAATCCGCAGATTATTTGCATGATCCCATTCATTTCGTGAATAGATGAGCACATCATCTATAAACACTACCACAAATTTGTCCAAGTATGGACGAAAAATCCTATTCATCATATCCATAAATGCTGCAGGTGCATTGGTGAGCCCAAACGACATCACCACAAACTCGTAGTGTCCATAGCGAGTCCTGAAGGCTGTCTTCGGAATGTCCGACTCGCGAATCCTCAGCTGATGGTAGCCGGAGCGAAGATCGATCTTCGAGAAAACCAAAGATCCCTGGAGCTGGTCAAACAAATCATCGATACGTGGCAAAGGATAACGGTTCTTCACCGTTCTCTTGTTCAGCTGCCTGTAATCGACACACAGTCTCTTGGATCCATCCTTCTTCTTGACAAATAGAGCCGGAGCACCCCAAGGTGAAGTGCTCGGTCTCACGAATCCTAAGTTAAGTAACTCCTTTAACTGCACCTTCAGCTCTCTTAACTCAGCAGGTAACATACGGTAAGGAGTCATCGAGATCGGCTGTGTTTTTGATAGTAATGTGATCTCAAACTTAATCTCTCTCTCTCAGGAGGTAATCCCGGTAGCTCATCAGGAAACACATCTGGGTATTCTGATACTACTTGGATGTCCTGTATCATTGGCTCTTGATCAGATACCTCTCGAATAAATGCAAGGTATGAATCGCAACCCTGATCAACAAGTCGCTGAGCTCGCAACACTGAAATGTACTCCATGGTGGAGTCATGTATGAAATGCCCTCAAAAGTAAACTCGGGTAAATCTGGGATTCTGAAGACAACTGTCTTCCTACAACAATCAACCAAGTGCATGGTGATTTAGATAGCCAATCCGTGCCCAAAATTAAGTCAAACTCATCAAGCCGTAGAAGTAGACAATCTGCGAGCATCTCATGTCCTTCAATCAGTACGAGCAAGTGTCTAACTATCTAAGAAATAACAACCAGCTGGCCACCTGGCCCTTGAATGTGATATGAAGAAGAGAGAGTTTCTGCGACTCTACCTAAAGAAACAATTAGTCTCGAAGTAAGAAAAGAATGTGTCACACTAGAATCAAATAGACTATGCAAAGGTCGATACGAGTAGTCAGTATGTGTGCTAGTTTGTTAGTCATCTCCTGGTCTGGTCGGGATGACATGGCTCTGCATGAGAACCATTTATTAGTCATAAAATCAATGGTTCGCAGATAATATGATATATGTTTTTCTCTTCTTGGGATATAATATGAAAATTAATGAAATTGGTGACAGTTGTGGTGATTGAATCTGAATGTCGTATTTCCCTTCTCGGACTCACGACAAGTCGGAAGACTGCCGCTATCCGAGAACTCAATGCGATCGGAATTGTAATACTGCGAATGTGCGTATCGGGGTACCCCTGCTCTGATACCAAACTGTGAACCCCCTAGGATCCGGGTACCCGTTAATCACACATTTCGCGTTTCAACATTCATTAATATCGCATTAGGTAACTGAGAGTACGGGGAAAATTTTTCGCGCGAATAATTTTCCACATGACATTCATATCAACATTTATAACCACAAACTCATAGAACAATGGTCACCAAAATCTTATTTCATTAACTTCCATATATTTTACATGTACAAAGTCTGACAGTACATACAGTATATCCCAAAATCTGACTGGAGAGAAAGAAACATAATACATTATAAATTGAACAAAAACTGGCACAAAATAAACCATACCGTTGGGTATAAAATTTATCTCTTTAAATCATCAACCCGCTACTGTGCTAAAGGCACCTTGCCTGCCATGCGTGCAAGGAAGAAAAGGCATCAGCGGGCGCTGGTACTTCCCATAAGTTTGTATAAAAATAACAGGCATTTATTGTTTTCAAAAGCAACAAGTAGAAAGGCGAGAACAACTCAAATTAAAATTTAATTCTACTTGCAAATGTAAAGGGTTTCCAAATTTCTAGTAAGCACCTCTCATGATTAACCATTAACCCAACATTTCCCACATAAGCATATTTATGTTATAACTAATTGATCATAGTAAGTATATTTCATTCTCATATTACTTAGAGGTCATATTTGTGGATTTTGATGATGGAAAAGATAAGATGAGAAGATATAATGATTTATTAACTTCTTAAGTCTAGTGGATAGTCTGTGGTCTTGGCTCTTGTGAAACCTCACACTATGACTCTAAGACTAGGGGAATGTCTTAGGGTTGGGGTGCCTCCGTAGGCATGCGGTGTTGTATAATGCATCCTAACTAAGTTCCCAACACGTCCACTAGCTTAACGAGATTTCGAATTAGATTATAGTCTTTTCCATTTATTCAACTTTAATTGTAATCCCTTAAAACCTCAAGTGTAATTGTCTCAGATGTAACTCTAGATGATGTAGATGTAGAAATGGATGATCTGGATATAAAATCAATCCTTTCAAACCTCTGTGCAATAACCTCAATGAAACTCTAGATGATGTAAATATAGATATGGAGGATCTGGATATAGAATCGCCAAGTCTGTTGGTGAAAGAAAAACTCAAGCGGTGAAGAAGCCAACAAAAGGCTCTTCCGTCTCGCCCTCTAATTGGAAGGACGGTCCAATGGAGGGATAGGTCTACACTCCCAAACTACGCCACTGAGACGGGTGAGAGAGACTTCCCGGAAAAGTCGCTCTAAAAAAACAGCCCGACCGGTAACGGGCAACCGAGCTCGTACGTAAAACTGAAAACCAAGGATCCCCCGCCTGGGTATCCTAAAACAGGGTCAGCGGAATGGTCTAAAGTCGGGATCCCAACGAGGTGTAAAAACACTGTGAGCTCACGTAAAAACCGAAAAGGGACTGGGATCCTAGACCCGCGCACTTGGCGGCCGCTGCCCTAACTGGGCTTCCTATTCTTCCGCCCAGTTGAGGGTCACCGCGCCCTCGCACGGTCAGGCCTAAGGTCGTCTTGACCGGCGTAATTAATGAATATCACCATTGATTCAAAATTTAAATTTCTAACATATGTCATGTGAAATTTGTCCCTATCAAACCACATACCCAAACTGATACTAAGGATTTAAGAACATGTATGATCAGTGATAAAGAAATCACAGTAACCGGGGCAAAAGATATGTACTACTACTTGCAACTGGATGTCTTATTGATTTGATTGCTTTAGTAGAATTCCGGTTTCCAAGTGTTAGATCGATCTTGGTCTAATTCTAGATTTGATAGTCCCCTGGCATGCCAATAATTTCAAACTATTATTCCTGATACCTCATTATTCTACTGCCTTCATCACACGACATATTTATTAACTATATATTTATTTATCTTAGTTAATGTCGAAGCTATGTAAATCCATTTTAGTACACATTCTACTGCCTTCAAGAAATATAATATATGTTACACTAGATTCCATTCAAGTATAGCATGCAGAAAGTATACTAGAATCTCAGATAATATTGATGGAAAGAGTAAAAGTGCCAACTATGCATTATTACAGAAATAATAAATAGTTTCATTCTATATGGCACCACAAAAATCTGTTTCTGTTTCCAGTTGTTAAGGGTTAGTTGTAGCAATACAATCCTCAATTATATTTGAATCATAACAATATTCTCAAAACTGAAAATCTCTTTGATATAGCTGTAGTCCCCATTTTCTTAAACTGAAATAAGAGATCTCTACTTCTCTTCATAATAATCATGCTAGCAAGCTTATCGTGTATTATATTGTTTTAACAGAGATCACATAAAACAATATTTTCTTTTCCGGATGCATTTGTTTTTTTTTCTATTCTCATTTCTGGCATTTCAAAGAAAGCACAATTTATATGAATTCAGGGCAACACTCTTATTCCCGAAATGTTTTATTAGCTTTTCAATTTAGATATATATACACAGCTATCCAAAATATGTAGATTTTCTTAGGGAATTCAAGAGGAAATATAAAACAGTAATCCCTGAAATTTTTGAGAAATATTACTATTTTCCTGTTAGTGGATGTTTAGAGTTTTATTGTGATAATAACCATAACACTACATCTAATAAATTCCTCTCCACACTTCATCCGTGTCTGATCATTCAATTGGTCACCATGTTAATTATCAAACGATATGATCTATGACTCAGATTTAGTTTCCACGCAGCTCATAGAAATCAAGCTTATAAGAAATTTCAGATTCAACACATACAGGAAATCTTCTATTCTGATTTGAACTCCTACCCTTCCAAACCAATGATCAACATGCAGAATGAAACTTATATATATATATATATATATATATATATATAATATATATATGCAGGGACAGGTTTTGACTTCTAAATCGAACATCTAATATCAGGAAATCCCATGATATTTGAGAACAATGGACACAGATATACGGAACTGTAATCATAACGATCCATCTCTAATTATCCAAAAGTCATAATGTCAAATGGTGACAAAGATATTTTAATTTTGAGCAAAAATCCATAGTTGACAGCAAGAGAAAAGTCTTAGATTATACAAAAGATTAAGCAAAATATACATGCATGGCAGCAATAAGGGGGAGGGGATTGTACCTTTGATCTTCTCAATTTGTATACCAAAGATCTTGCATGCAGTGCTGGAAATCTGAGGAATTTTCTGGAGATGATTCACGGTGAAGAGAATAGAGAGTATTTGGGGGAGAATTGGAGAAATAGAAATATTTGGAGAATAGAGAGGAAAAACTTTACATGTAAAGCAGCAAAAAGGATGGAGAAGGAGTTATACCTATTTGGATATCAAGTTAGAAGATGATGTGTTGCATGCAGGAGATACTCCCAGTAATGTCTGGAATCTGCAATGGTTTGAGCTGCAGATGGGTTTTCGTCGTAGCCTTTACAGCTACTAAGGCTTGAAAGGTGCAGTCGAGGGTCAGCTGTAGGTCTGTGCTCAATTTGAGCGATGGATCCAAGCTTCCTTTTCAGATTTTGAAGGAACGAGTTTTTTGTTGGAGAAGAATAGGAGAAATAAAACGGAGGGAAGAAGGAAGAACGGTGGAGAAATTGGAATGAAGGAGTGGAAGAAGAATTAATGGTGTCTTCGGCTAAAGAGAATAGGAAAGAAAGAGAGAAGAAGTGGGGAGGACTTGGCTTCTTCCCGATGGAACTTGGAGCCAAATAGCAAGGTCTTGGAGTTTATATAATCAAGAAGGAGGTTTCTTATGATGCCACATGGAGGGGCATTAATGCCAAATGGATTTAGAAGAGAAAAGAGAGAAGAATTTTATATATCAATTGGTCGTCTGCTCATATTGTGTATAGTAATTAAATGATATATATATATATATATTTACAGCAGCTGTTACAGCTTTTATTTATTTATAAAAAAACCCCAATGTTTCTCCCATTTGAAAGTCGCCCGTAAATATGCCTCGAATCTCAGATTTCGATGCGAAACATCTCAATTTAATCGTCTTTGAACGACGATCGAAATGAGTATAATGTTGATATACTTCCGATCGGGTTTTGAGTACCCGGAATTTTCGGATACGGTTTTTATTTAAGATTAAATTTTGTGATTTAAAAATATCAAACAACCTCCGATTGACGAACGGTCGATTCCGTTGGTTTTGTTTCGTCGAATCGGATCTCTTGACGGTCTCCGTTCGTTTCGTGATTTCCGAATTTGCGTCGCGGATTTTCGCGGCATGCATTCCAATGCGACCGATTTTGGGTCGATTTCGCCCGAACGACTTTTGATTCACGATCATTTGATCGTTTTAGGTTGTCTAATATTGACAATCAACTTTATTGGCTAATCGGACCCTAATCGGGTCGAGTTCGGGTTTAACGGATCCCGGATGTTACAATTACGAAGATTAGCTTTTATATATATATATTCGATGGCTTACATATGATACAAACATAATAAATGTATATATTTAATAACAATTATATCATGGGATTTTTACACCCATAACCATGTATAATTTCATATTTACGTGTTGTACTCTTCGTAATCATGAATT
Source organism: Ottelia alismoides (assembly GCA_037367405.1). NCBI lineage: Eukaryota > Viridiplantae > Streptophyta > Magnoliopsida > Alismatales > Hydrocharitaceae > Ottelia > Ottelia alismoides. The sequence continues at coordinate 106,283 of JAZKJV010000459.1, forward strand.
GCATGGAGAACTTTAAATAATACTTAACTCTTACATGAAGCAGCCCTGTGTTAACTTCCATCCATTTTCACTGTTAACTTCGACGGAAAACATTAAATGTTGGCAATTTCCCCCCTTAAAACATATCACATTTACATTGTGTTCCTTCACCTTCAGTTCTCTTCCATGATAATGTCCATGTCCATGTCGATGACCCCCACCTCAATCCACACTCAATTCAATCTCGACATTGACATCCCTTCTCCCTCACCTCAGTCCGCTTCCGCATCACATCATCATCATCAGACTCCGGTGTGCTATTCCATCAGAAGGTTCCTGGAGCAGCAGCTGGTCTAGAACCCTTCCTCACCCTCTCAATCCCCCCCCCCCCCCCCCCCCCACTCCGTCTGCTCCTCTCCTTCAACCTCCTCCAACCCCCTCAATGTTGGCATTCCTTCCAACGAGCTCCCCCTCCCCTGCTCACCGCCTGTGCGATCCCTGCCACCCCCTTCCCGCCTACCAGCAACCCCCCATCCCAGCTCACCGTCGGTGTTTGCATGTGGAAGCTTTCTAGTGTAGCTTAACCCCTCTTATTTATTCTTGCTCATGTAATAAACAGTTCATGGTTTGAGATAGGTCGGATTTTGGGGGAAAGGAACTTCTTTTCCATGTCATCATTGTGAAATTTGAAGAAAAATCCATTTTTGAGGTCAACAGCAGTGCAGATGTATTATTTTTCGCTTTTATTCGTATACGGATGCAACTTTGTTCGAAGTGGTACCGTGAGCTTAAGGAGGGGTGGTTCACTGGAGAATAAACACCCCATCCCTTGAACTTGTTTGCAATTATTCTATTTTATTGGATCAAATTTCAATTTTATTTATTTTTAGATATATCAATATTTTTTGCATCCCTTGTAAATGGTGATTGCTATCTCTTGTATTGACAAATATTTTGGCAAAACTTTTGGGTAGTCCAGTAGGGAGGGAACGACCTCTAGGACTAATAGTTGATACCAATATGAAGCTAAGAGATCGATGCAATGATCTAGACAATTTGGTAGGCAAGTGGAGCTGTTATATTGTGTAGAAAAATATGATGGTATGCTCTATTGAAAAAGGGCGTCCAGTGGTCTTATATAAAGATCACGTGAAATTACATAAGATGATAAAAAACAAAAAGGACTACAAAAGATCTTAGAGGTGTGTTCGCTCACCGATTTGAAGGTATGTATGCTATATACTACACGATTTTTATAAGATTAATGATGATAGACTGATCTTCCTCACTTTTCTCAACATAGAATTTGTGAAATACCAACAAGATTGTTGATATTGTGCAACTAAGTATGCCTCCTCTGCTACCAGTTATCCTCGCATTGGCTTCCTCGGAAATGTTGCAGACCATGAATATAAGAAGTATTAGATGGACTAAGCCATACCACTATATAATATGGGAAATTATGTAGAATATAGAGACTCAATTAGGAGAAGACACAAAGGAGGACAACAATACGGCACATGAATCATGAGTAAGCTCTTAATTACATGTCTTATATAGTACTGCAAATCAGCTTGTGCGTTGTAATGATGTTGATACTATACAAAACTTGTATTTAGACCTGTATGTTAGCAAATAATTGTGTATTTTGTCTTATTTATTGATTAAAGCTCATTGAAGAACTTATTTTTTAGAAAAAAAAATCATATCTATAACAATTCAAAAAATGGCCGATTCTGACGACATGCCGGTTTTCGAGGCTGGTGAAACAATGTCGGAATTGACATTTAAGGCCTTATCTATATCATATCCTTAGAATAGAGCCAATCATTTTATACATATTTGTACATGCTTAGTTCTTTCATGAAATATCATGATTGTTAGCAATAAATAAGACCCTGATTATTAAAAGTCAGTTGCATTAGGAGAGGAAATTCTCAAAGATCAGTTACGGCAATCCTTGAGAGATCTAATAGAAGTCAATATATCTATATAATAATAGGGTTCTTTAGATTTGCGCCCCTCCGAGATTATGCAATTACAATAACGGCCCTGTCATTTTTGCAATGACACTTGTGCGCCTACCTTTATGCACCATTAACAGGGATGCCCCTCCGTTAATCTGGCCATCTATTAAATGAACTAAACCATTTTACATGAACAATGTCTTGTTAGGAAAAAAATTATGGAACAATGCACCTAAAATTTTGACTACAAACCCTCACCCTCTCAATACCCCTCCCCCCATTCTTTGCTCCAATGGACGCGGCGAGCGGGGTGCTTCGTTGTGGAGTGGCTCTATCGCGGGAGGGGTGAACGTCAGGGTGCTTCATCGTGTAAGAGCTTAAGAAGAGGTGGCAGTGGGTGTTTTGCTTGCAGTCACCCCTGGTAATCTCCTCTCAGGGACCGCAAGTGAAGGACTTGGTGGCCCTTTGTAGGCGATGGATGTACAATTCCATGCCCGCATGCGAAGACGGATACATGATGGAGGAATAGAGCTCTTGGAGCTTCCAGGATTCCATTTGGCAGGGGGGATATCACCAACATCTGTTGTAACCAATAGCACCCTCAGTGCCCATCATCATTGCCGCTCAGTCACTCTCCAGGTTGTGCTCCTCCAACCACCAGTTTTGACACCACTCGTCCGTGCGTGGGTATCTCCACCATTGCTCGGGCAAATGACATCCCAGATGGCCGCCATTCTCCCTTGCCCGTATGGTGGCCCTGGTGCAATGCTTTGCAGTAACTTTTCCCCCATCCCTCGTAGATGCCCAGCTCTGCCGGGAGCATCGCAATACCTCCTTAGCAATCTCTCTAGTTCGTGAGCCAATGCCTCCGATGCGATGGAGCAATCTGGAGCGAGCACGAGGTCCTCTACTCCGTGGTTACTTCCCTTTGCCATATGAGGTGAAGCCAATCGTGATGCATGAGCATAGTTGCCTCCAGGTGATCGCATCCTGTGTTGCAGCACACATGCGCCACCATTGCTCACCGTCAAACTCCTCTTGTTGTGGCTTTTTAGGAAGAAGATGAATCACATTTCTATCTCTTTATTTCTTTTTAATTACACATGTGCCCTTAAGTTATGGGGTGAATGGACAGCAACTAACCCGATGGGCATAACTATTAAATGCCCACGAAGAGAGGAACACGAGTGTTACTGCAGATAATGTTACGAATTAAACTCAAAAAAAGAAAAAACACTTCCCCACCATCCCTCTTCCTCCTCACAGTCCTCCGCTCCCTTGTCAGTATAACTCAATAATTTCCTCCTGTTGGTATAGAGATGACAATGGAAAATAATATCAGCCTTCGTTTCCATCCGACTTAAATATACATATCTTTATTCCACTTGTGATTGGTGATAGGTAGATCGATACGTCTGCACTGTCCACCTCTGCAACTTCCATCCCTTCCATCGTAGTGTTGTGAAGAAGCGAAGGCCTCCCTCCAACGGGGATTCTGTGGTTTTGACGGAACAGGGCATAGACGTTGGCATCACCATGCACCATTCCAGCTGCTTTTTGCGGACGTGGACTTCCATATGCAAGTCATAAGAGGATGTGGAGTCCCCTTTCTATGAGAGACGCCAGATTCCAAATTCTTTGGAATTACATGGTCCATTCTTCCGAAAGACAAAGCATGCCAGGAGTTTTTTCAACGGACCACCAAATTCATGTTGCAGCCCTCCATCATCCTCCTAGCCACCTCCTCCACTCCCATTCCAGCCCCCTTCCACACCCGTCATCTGCCAGTGCTGCCGTCATAATGGATCGCGGGTTGATGCCGATGATGCAATGTTCTGCTCAATCAGGTGCAGCCTCCTCTGACGTGCAGCGGGGTAAGGAGCAGCAACTTCATGGTTGTTCAACATGAGGCAGAGATGATGGTAGCTATTAGTAAATATTGGCAACCTAAAGGGCTAAAATAGAAAAGTTTTAATGTTTTCTGTCAATATTAACGGAGAAAAATGGATGGATATTAACACACGGTCATGTTGTGTTCTGAGCTTTTCATGTAATTCATGATTATCGAGAGTTGCACGTACTTGCAAAATTAGTCAGGGTTATGGTGTAAATTTCCCTTATTTTAAAGGACCCTCTAATCAATGATTTTGTTTTGATTATCATATATTATTTTCCCTTTAATCAAACAGGGAGCCCTGTGATCTTATATATATGAGATCAAACATGTCTTCCTATTTATCTACAATATATCAGAGCGCTAGTCCTACATTGTGGTTTGAAACCATAATCCTAGCCTCATTTTTTCCGTTCTCACCATCTGCAACTGCCTGTGCAGTTAGGCGCCACAACCGAGTCACCACTATCCTCCTTGTTTAGCCATTGGATGCAGCCCAGTCCACGTGGCCAGCATCACCCCAGTTGACCGCCAGCATCGTCGAATGTGGCCAAGGGCTGCACGACTTCGCCAGGCCTTTTGTTGCACAGGCATCCTATCAATCAATGCAGCAGATTCAGGGGTTTTGTTGACCCTCTAAAACCTCGTAGGAGGTTTCCATGTCATGCAAATAACTGTTGTGGTCCATGTAATTCATGAGTCAGGTAGAAGTTCATGAATCGGAGCTCAAAGAAAAGAAATAGGCAAATGCATATTGGGGGAAACATAGCCATTTTGATGCCTTATCTCCACTCGGTGCCACTTCACATATATCCTGGTTCAATTAGTTCTGCTATGGCTGTAATAGTTGTTTGGCTGCTTGCTTGGTTGAATGTGTAGATGAAACTTAGGGCGTGTTTGGTTACCGGGTTAGCCCGGTTAAACTGGGGAGGGTACATCATTTTTGTGTTTTGGTGTTTGGATAGAGTTAGAGGTTGAATTGGTTTGTTGTGATGTGTTCGTATTGAGGTTTGGAAAAGTGAGTAGTTATTGTGATGTGATTGTATTGAAGTTTGGAAAAGTGAGTAGAAGTAATTTATAATTTTTAGATGATATGATGTATAATATATTATTTTTTTATGAAATAGATGAAAGAGAAATGATTTATTTAATGTATAAAAAAAGAGAGAGGAAGTGGACTCTACAAGTGAGAGAATGAGAGGGTTTTGGGGGATAAACCTCCCCAAGGGGAGGTTAACCTGAGTGTTGAATGACCCCTTAATGGAAGCCATAAATTCCTATTTGCGACAGTCGAGCCTTTCGTGATGTGTTACCTTAACTCAAAATTGTTGTGGTCGGTGGACTCGACTACATTCCCAAAAGCCGAGCGTTATGCGGTTCTGTTGCATGTGGCATATTGTAACACCTCAACCCCGAACATAATACCCTACCGAAAACTCACGAAGTGTGGGTGTGGTTTATTATTGGTGGGGACTACTACTTGATAACTTGGGCTTAAGCATTTTGGGTGGTTGTCAACGGGTCCATTTGGGCCCTTACCCAACAAGTTGTTAGGGCCAGTTTTCCTCAATAACGGACCGGGGACCTAAGCCCGGGACGTTACTGTAGAAATAGTTAGTAGTGTTATTATCTCTTTATGTAGTTTGTCGTTATTTCTTTATTTTCTATAGACCTCTCTGTAATTTACCCTTTAGGTCTCTCCCTATATAAGAGAGCCTAGGGTTTTCTGAATAAACAACGAAGTCTCTTTTCCCAACATGGTATCAGAGCCACCCTAGGGCTCTCCTACCTCCCGTCGCCCCTTCCCCACCCGCCTCCCTCTTCTCGGAATCGCCGCTCTCTCTCCAGCGGCAACCCTCAATCGCCGCCGCCATCTCCTTCTCCATCTCCAGCGGCAGCCTGCCAGCCGCCGAAGAGGATCCCAGCCCCCAGCGGCCTCCGCCAATAGGCGGCATCTCCATCTGCTGCCCGCGCACGGCCTCCGGGTGCGTGAACAGCAACGCGTGCAAGGTCTTTAGCGGCTCCTAGCCGCTGAAAGGGCTGTCAGCCTCTTGTTAGGCGTGCCCTAGTTTCTTCCACATCCGTTCTATGGATTTGAGTGCGTAACGTTACATACGCACTCAAATCCGATGCAATTTTTGTAGACATCCAGCATCACGTCTACATATCCTAGTTCTTCTCCAAGCGGCAGTATGTCAGAATCAAAAGTTGATATGCCCTCCACCGGCGCATTCAAAGGTCCTGCGCCAATAGTCAAGATGGACGGGTCTAACTATGAGCTCTGGGCTATGCAGTTCATGAGCCTTATGAAGTCGAATGGTAAGAAACATATTCTTACCGAGGATGAGCCCGCAGAGAAGACTGGGATCTATGCCTCATGGGAGGCTGATGATTCCTATGCAAAGGTCTGGTTGTCCGGCACCTTAACGACGGAGATTGCCAACGACGTCCTCCATCAGCCCACTGCTAAGGCAATGTGGGACATTCTTGCCGCCACATATTCGCAAGTGCGAAATGAGACGAAGATGTTGCAGCTTCAGCACGACATATTCACAATGAAGCAGAGCGGCAGACCTCTCCATTCTCTTTATACATCCCTAAGAGGGATGTTCGAGAAGTTATACAGTATTATCCCTCTGACTGCAACTCCTGAGCAGCAGAAGGCGTTTCGAAATGCCACCATGGTTGGTGTTCTACTTGCGGCCCTTGACCCTGAGTACGATGCAGCTCGATCTCAGATTCTCGCTGATGCAGTTATTCCTCCAGTTGAGGATGTTTACAGACGGCTTAGCTGCATTCCGGTCTCCTCCAGCTCTTCTACTCCACCTCCTTCAGCGATGGCAGTCTCGCGTGGGAGAGGTGGACCGCCATTTGACCGTGGTCGTGGACGTGGCCGTGGACCCCAGGGGAGGGGTGGTCGCTTTAGTCAGACATGCTCCTATTGTCACCGTACAGGACACTCGGAGGAGACATGCTATTCGAAGCATGGATTTCCAGCATCGGCACGTGTTGCAGAGCACTCCCAGTCTCCCCTGACTTCTACTGCAGATAGTCGATTTGACGAACTTGTGGCCCGTCTCCGTGATATTATGCCACATGCTTCTGGTGATTCGTCTGGTGGCTCCTCAGATATTGCTGCCTCTGCCTCTGCAATTTCATTTGCAGCCGCGAGCACCTCAGGTAGATCTACTACATCTCATGATATATCTGACTGGATTATTGACTCCGGAGCCACACATCATCTCTGCCGGGATAGAGGTAGATTGCAGGCCTACAGGGACATTCCTCCCGGCCGATCCGTACAGATAGCAGATGGTACCCATTCGCCCCTTGTTGGACAGGGGGAGGTTTCTCTATCCTCCACTTTGCAATTACAGAATGTTCTGCATGTTCCTGAGTTCTCCATGAATTTGCTATCTATTAGTCAGATTACGAAGGATTTGAATTGTCGTGCCATCTTTGACCCGTCTTCTCTCATTTTTCAGGACATACTCACGGGCAAGGTGATTGGCTGTGGCTCTGAGCAGAATGGTTTATATCGACTGGTTCGGGATTCCTATGCCGGCGTCTCCTCTCTCTCTGCTGGACCAGTCTCTCCGTATATTTGGCATCTCCGGTTTGGTCATCTTCCACTTCAGAAAATGCGTCATCTTCTACCCCAGATCTCTCCTAGTTCATCTTTTCGATGTGAAGCGTGTCAGTTAGGAAAGCATCACAGGTCGAGCTTTCCAAGTCGTCCGAGTCGGAGCAGTAGCTCCATTTTTGAGTTGTTACATATAGATATATGGGGTCCGAGTCGTGTTCCCGATCATCAGGGACACAGGTTTTATCTTGTGGTAGTGGATGATTTCTCGCGTGTGTCATGGATCTTTCTTTTGAAAAATAAATCTGAAGCAGGAAATGTGATCAAGAATTTGCTTAATGAAGTACACAATGTTTTCTCTTCCTCTGTCAAATATGTTCGGACGGATAATGCCCTTGAATTTTGTACACGCTCACTTTCACAATTCCTCTCATCAAAGGGTATTATTCACCAAACCACTTGTGCATATACCTCACAACAAAATGGTGTGGCGGAAAGAAAGCATCGCCATCTCTTGGATATTACTCGAACATTGTTGATTCAGAGTTGTGCTCCTATTTCATTCTGGGGCGATGCTGTTCTTACTGCTTGTTATCTGGTTAACCGGATGCCATCTTCAGTCCTTGGTGAGAAGATACCTATCTCCCTTATTTTTCCAGACAAGGAGTTATTTTCTTTGACTCCGCGTGTCTTTGGTACTGTGTGTTTCGTGCATCGTCTATCTCCTGGGCTTGACAAGCTCTCTCCTAGAGCAGTCAAGTGCGTCTTTGTTGGCTACTCCAGGACTCAGAAGGGTTACCGGTGTTATGATCCTGCAACTAAGAGATATTTCGTGAGTGCTGATGTCACTTTCTTTGAGTCTGTCATGTATTTTTCTCCTGCAGGTGACAGAATGGTACAATCCACTACCACTGATGACATTTATGTTCCTCCACCACCTACAGTGAGTACACCTGGGTCTCCTGTGCCCGTCTCCACGCCAGTATCACCTCCACCTCCACCCAATCCACGGCCTATCATATCACCGTTACCGAAATTCTATACGCGTCGGTCAGGTCCTGCTCAGACCACACAGCAGCCGATCATCCCGCCTCAGGTATGTTCAGATGGCATTACTACTGACGGGTCAGGTTTGGTACATGTGCAGGATCCTTCAGTACAGGCAGATACTAGCCCATCTTGCACAACAGATGATGATCTTGATGTTCCGATTGCTATTCGAAAACAGAAGCGGCAATGCGCCGCTTATCCGTTTGCTTCACAGGTTTCTTTTCACCGTCTCACAGGTGATTTTCAGAGATTTGCCACAGCTTTGTCTTCCGTGGATATACCACGGACATACCAGGAAGCTTTGCAGAATGAATGCTGGCGATTGGCAATGGAAGAAGAAATGAGGGCCCTGCAGTCTCGTGGCACATGGTCTTTGGTCCCTGCACCTTCTGATGCATTCGTTGTGAGCTGCAAATGGGTCTTTACAGTTAAATACCATGCAGATGGAACCTTGGATAGGTACAAAGCACGCTTGGTCGCTTGTGGGTTTACGCAAACCTACGGTGTGGACTACATGGATACATTCTCTCCAGTGGCGAGACATTCTACGCTTCGTATTCTCTTATCTGTTGCTGTGGTCCGTGATTGGAGTATATCTCAACTAGATATCAAGAATGCATTTCTGTATGGAGACTTGCAGGAGGAAGTCTACATGCAGCAGCCACCTGTGTTTACTGCTGAGGGGGAGAAGCAGATGGTCTGTAGACTTCACAAAGCAATATGTGGCCTCAAACAGAGCCCTAGAGCATGGTTCCAGAAGTTGTCCAACCTGATTGAGCAACAAGGATTCAAGAGGTCAAATGCCGATCACTCATTGTTTGTCCAGAAGTCATCGGCAGGTACGATTGTTATTATGGTCTATGTGGATGATATTCTTGTTACAGGAGATGATGCACAGGGAATAGAAAAGGCAAAGGCATTCCTTGGCCGTCAGTTTGTTACAAAAGATCTTGGGACCCTGAGATACTTTCTGGGGTTAGAATTTGCAAGGAATGCACAGGGTTTGGTAATGACCCAACGGAAGTATATTACAGACTTCCTGACTGAGACTGGCATGGATGGTTGCAAACCATCAAGTATTCCTATGGATCCCAGCGTGAGGCTATATGATGGTGATACTGATGAAGTAGATAAGAGGAGATATAGAGAGATGGTGGGCAAACTCCTCTGCATCACCATAACTCGCCCAGACATTCAATTTGCAGTTAGCAGGGTGAGTCAATTTATGGAGCAGCCGAGACAGGTTCACATGGATGCTATACACATGATACTGAGGTATCTAAAGTCTTCTCCAGGTTCAGGGCTGCTATTCAGAAAGGGCACGGACTTATCTGTCTCAGCATGTGCAGATGCAGATTATGCAGGATGTCCTAAGGACCGAAAATCAACCTCAGGGTTTGCAGTGTTTGTTGGAGGCTCTTTGGTTTCTTGGAAAAGCAAGAAACAAACTGTTGTGGCAAGGTCCAGTGCCGAATCCGAGTATAGGGCCATGGCTCAAGCCAGTACGGAAATGATGTGGGTTCGCTCAGTACTAGAAGATCTACATGTAGCTGTACCTCTACCTATGAAGCTTCAGTGTGACAATCAGGCTGCATTGTTTATTGCCAACAATCCAGCTTTTCATGAAAGGACCAAGCATATTGAAGTTGACTGCCATTATACTAGGGACTTGATCCAGAGAGGATTGATATCGACTGCACATGTGAGCTCAAGAGATCAGACTGCAGATGTATTTACCAAGCCACTGCTCAGAGGACCATTTCAGAGATGTTCATCCAAGCTGAGCATGATAGATATCTATGCTCCACCTTGAGGGGGAGTGTAGAAATAGTTAGTAGTATTATTATCTCTTTATGTAGTTTGTCGTTATTTCTTTATTTTCTATAGACCTCTCTGTAATTTACCCTTTAGGTCTCTCCCTATATAAGAGAGCCTAGGGTTTTCTGAATAAACAACGAAGTCTCTTTTCCCAACAGTTACAAATGGTATCAGAGCCAAATTCTCTCTGATAGTGGAAAGGGCTACCCGAGAGGTGGAACCTCTCCTACAAAGAGGTTGGAGGAAATGGCTACCCGGAGCGTGCATCTGCCACTATCACTGGGAATAAGTGATGGACCATGTCGCAACGAGGACGTTGCGAATATAAGTGGGGGAGGTTGTAACACCCCAACCCCGAACATAGTACCATACCGAGAACTCACGAAGTGTGGGTGTGGTTTATTAGTGGTAACTTGGGCTTAAGCATTTTGGGTGGTTGTCAACGGGTCCATTGAGGCCCGTACCCAACAAGTTGTGAGGGCCAGTTTTCCTCAATAACGGACCGGGCCATATACACCCACATTGCATCTCATCCACAGCTTAGAAGGGTTGACATTGGATCAATGAAAGGAGAAGGTCGAGGTGCTGTACAGTTACAAAATTTTCTTGATCCTTCTATTCATCTTGATTATACTTGTTTGGATTTTTTTTCCGCATTGTGTCCTTTTTAAATATATGGTTGATTAATTAGCATAATGATATGAACCCGTTACATGAGCTTAATTAGCGTGACACTGCTATCTTGTCAGATGGTGCACGCCAGGAGCCGCACGACGGTGATTCCGCCGCTGCTGATCTCTCTGCTCGGTACGTTGCTGATATAGATTTTATTCACATCTCACATATTTAGGAAATGCTCTGAATGTTGTTTCTTCCTCGGCAGCACAAAGCGAATGTCAATAGCAGTCGGTCCTAGCAGCTTTGCCTCAAGGAAAAAGAAGAGCAGGAAGAACAACATAAATGATTCCAATGATAACTAATGCTTAAAGCATAGTTTTATGTTGTTGTAATTGTGCTTACTTGCATGAAAGAAAAATATTTATGTTTTTTGTATGTATGGTTGCGATACAATGGGACGAACCATTTTGTTAGTAGAAGCAAAACATCCAATTGTTAATAGAATATGACAGTTTCATGTGGCAGATAACTATGAATGTCTGAACTAGTACCTCCATTTTATACCTGTCATGGATTTGAAACTGAATCGAATCGGCTGTGCACCCCTAAGTCCAACTCAAAGGTTACATTTGGATGCATCTAATGCAATTTGTTGCGATAAGGATTTATATCCATTACATAGCAGACAAATTGAGAGGACGAGGACGACCCAAGAAGTGTTGGAAAGAGACCATACGAAGAGATCTTAGTTTTGTGGATATAAGCCCGGGATTGGCCCAAGATAGATCTGAATGGAGGCGAAGAATCCATGTAGCCGACCCTACTTAATTGTGGGAAAAGGCTTTGTTGTTGTTGTTGCTGCTGCATAGCAGACAAATTTGAGATAGAAATTGCTTTTTCCAGGTAAATGAAAAAACATAATCTCATACCGCACGAATAAATAGACTTTGTCTCAATTAACAGGCATTTTTCTATCTTTCACGTAATTTCCATTTTCACATATCTAATTAGATGCTGCCCTATAGCTAAAAAAGAAAAAAAAACATGTACAGAATAAGCGTGCATAGCAGGTGGAAGCTCATACTCTAGCCTGTTTCTGTATATTGTTTACAACAATAGAATGCTAGATCATACAAGGCTTCAAATAAATCAAGTGATAAGATACAATTGCATCGTAATGTACTAATGTGTCATGTCTAAATTGCAGAGTTTTCATGGAAAAATGTCGAACTATACGTATTGTTTGATCAAATATTCTGAGAAAATTTACTGAAAAACTGGAGAGAATGTCATTGCATGTGTGCAGGAAACCTTGGGGTTTTGTAAAAACCGCAAAAATGATCTTCAACCAGGCCTTATTCGCAAGACCATATGCTCGCTGCTGCACGTGACACAGAAATGTTTGTCCATGGATTCCTGGCTGACCAAGTTTAGGCGAAAGACATCCAGCGAGTATTTCAAACATCAGAAACTAGCCAAGTTAGTAATATTCTGCTGTAAAACTGGGGACAAGGACACAACCAGAATCCGATTCAACCTTCTTTCAATTGCCAATAACATGATTTTCTATAATACAAAGCCTTATTCTAAGTCACAGAGACCACCACTTATAAACCACACCCACACTTCATGAGTTTTTAGGTATGGCACTATGTTCGGGGTTGAGGTGTTACAACATCCCCCACTTATATTCGCAACGCCCTCGTTGCGACATTGCCCATTCATTTATTCCAATGACAGTGGTGGCTGCACGCTCCGGGTAGCCTTTTCCTCCAACCTCTTTGCAGGGGTGACTCCACCTCTCGGGTAGCCCTTTCCGCTATCAGAGGGAACATGACTCTGATACCATTTGTAACGTCCCGGGCTTAGATCCCCTGTCAGTTATCGAGGAAAACTGGCCCCGACAACTTATTGGGTTCATGCCCAATTGGACCCGTTGACAACCACCTAAAATGCTTAAGCCCAAGTTGTAAAGTAGTAGTCCCCACCACTTATAAACCACCACCCATACTTTGTGAGTTTTTAGGTATGTCACTATGTTTGGAGTTGGGGTGTTAAAACAAGATTCTCCTCTTGCTGTCATGCATATATTTCATACACATTTATATCCCATATTTGATGCCCTTTTCTTGTGTAGGGAATTGGTTGGTAATATATCTTGTTGTTCTTTGGATTTGGGTTTACCTTGAGCTCTGTACAAGATTTTAAAATGGACAGTAATCCAAGACAAGTCAAAATTAACTCAGTGTAATTTTATCATCTGGAATAAAGTGATAGTGAGTATACAAATAAGCGTAGAATTTGGTATAACTACAAAGAATGCATGGTTTCTATGTAGTATAAAATGAATATATTTGCATATAATAATATTATGATTTTCTCTGAAGCAGTTCTTTTGCAGTCAATTTTCCCTTTTACAGTTATAAGAGTATTGCACAAGTTTTGACATTTCGAATACATCCAACACACCCTTTGTTATTAGGTAAGTGCAGATATGACCTTAGTTAAATGAAAGAAACATATTGATTTAGGAAACCTGATTAGAAAGGGAAAGCCCCTGCATTCTCAGGTGTCTGATTTTAATGTCATACTGTATAGTGTTAATGCAATATTGTTTTAATGACACGGCTCTTGATGTGGCTTGTTATGTCTTTGTGAATGTCATTCAATCTCGCGAAAAGTTTCCTTATTTTTTGTAACTTGACGCGATAAATCGTGAATTTTAACAATTTGAATGCTGTGTAAACCGGTAACCCGATCCCGGGACACTGCACTCCTTTACTCACGGATCAATATTTTCATCACTTGTTGGTTGCTTCACACTCTTTCCTTGAAGTCCTGTATTGAAATAATGTTTTTCCTTAATGGGTGGGTACTTATGTATTGAAATAATGTTTTTTCTTGAATGGATGGATACTTGTCGGACAAAATTTGTAAAAAGAAGATTAAACATAATTTGTAAAAAGAAGATTAAACATGCACACGTTTCTATCATGAACCATAGTGCTACATATGACACTATATTGGTAATAAATCACTGATATATCGGTATCGACGACTTGAGTGTAGTGCTATTCCCATGCACATCGATTTCCCAGATATCGGTGAGACATCATCATATTGATTCGTATCAATCGAAATTCGGACTTTTTAACATTACTTTTCCCTGATATCAATCAATATGGGCCGATACCATCGATATTGACCATATATTACTCGATATCACCCTCTTTTACTTTTAACGATCTATTTGTTCAAGATTTTACTTTCTTACATACTTAATATTAAAGCCTCCTTTTTAGCAATAGAGATGAAACAACTCAAAGGTTGATTAAGTTAGAATCATATATCTAGAATATACTCCAATATTAGTAGAAGTGTACATATCCAAAATCACGACTCATGACACTAATATGTATTTTTTTACAGATTTTGTTTCCAATAGATTTTAATTCGTCTTCTTTCGTTAAAAACATTATTATTAAGAGTGATATTTTTTTTTAAAAAAACTATATATTATTATGCTCATTTCTTGTTTGGATTTCCGATATAACTTATCATTTTGTTTATGTAAAATATGCGACATAGCATGCTCTAAGTGCATGCCCTTTATATCTCTAAATTATTATTATTTGAATTTTATTATTTTATTTTTAATACCACTCAACATTGACATCCAGATATATGAGCGATATAATATGCATTGCTATGCTAAATTTATTTCATTCTTGCATATAATGTGTAATTGTATGGTATTTATTATTTCAAGAAACATGATGATCTTCTTTCACGAAAAATGTCTTTTTTTAGTATTTCAAATATTTATATCCTTTTCGGAATTAACTAATACAATCAATATTTCTAACTTCAACACAAACACCTTCTTGGTGCCGCTCTTCACCGGAAGGTCTCGAACTCGTGAGCTCTCTCTGCTCCGTTCGAACTTGAAAGGTCCGATCAACTTGATCGAATTCGATCGGCCCACCTCGCGACATCCGCATTCTAAAATCCGATCCCTTGTTGCCATATAGATCCGTCGGCAATGGCGGACGCGGGGGGCGATCCGATCCCGACGTCGTCGGTGCTGATGGCGGCGTCGAAGCACGTAGCCGCGGGGTGCAGAGCGGAGAATCTTGCCTTCATCAACTGCAAGAAGAAGGATCCCAACCCCGAGAAGTGCCTCGAGAAGGGACGCGAGGTCACCCGATGCGTCCTGTCGCTGTAAGATCTTGCTCCCCATATCTCCCATTTAAATTGAATTCGGTCGGGGTCCGATTCCAGGGTTTTTCTAATTTCTGTCGAATTTTAGTTGAAATGGCAAATTATTGAACGGCATTTGTCGAAAATCGTCAAACGTCGTATGCATTTTATGGGAATCGACTGAAATCCCAAATGGATTTTGATTGGCTTCGAAAGATAAGGGCGGGAACTTAGGGTTAGGGTTTTGCGCTGGGGATATTTGGAACGGGTTCACTTCAGTGCCTCTTTGTGTTTCTTAGGTTGGAGTTGGTCTCGCTGCACATTACATAAAGCTGTAAAATGAGTGTAAAGTTTGGCAGGAATAATATTTACTACACCAGTCCATGGTCTCTAGAGGTTCTTTTATTGGCAAATGTATTTTCTTCTACAACAACAACAAAGCCTTCTTCCACATTAAGTAGGATCGGCTACATAGATTCTTCGCCTCATTCAGATTTATCTTGGGTCATTCTTGTGCTTAGATCCAAAAAAATAAGATTCTTTTGTATTGTCTCATTCCAACACTTCTTAGACCTTTCTAACCCTCTTTTAGCCTGCTCAACATCCCAAATCTTACATTTCCTGACCGGTGCATCAACTGACCTTCTTTGCAAATGGCCAAATCACCTTATTCATTCTGATTGCTTCATCCGAATCCGATCTTTATGTGTGTGTCCACACATCCACCTTAGCATTTTCATTTTTGCTACTGCCATTCTCTGCTCTATGGTTTGCATGTCAACATTCAGATTTATAGAACATAACAGGTCTCACGACTGCTTTGTAGAACTTTTCCTTTAATTTTCAAATGTATTTTCTTCTAAATTTTAAGTAGTATACGACACTAGATTGCTCGAGTTTCTTTGCACTTGTAGCTTCCGTGACTTTCAGGTGGGAGATCTGAAAATGAGTGTTTTTTTGCTCATAGGTATACACTATGAAAATTTGGGAACGTGTGATCGATAGAAGGTTGAGGCAAGTTTCCAACGTAAAGGAAAACCAATTCGGATTCATGCCTGATCGCTTAACTATTGAAGACATCCATTTGCTGAGAAGAACAATGGAGATTTATACAGTTAAAAGGAAGAACCTCCATATGATCTTTATTGATTTGGAGAAGGCTTATGATTCTATCCCACGAGAGATATTATGGAGAGTTTTGGAGAAGAGACAAGTACCTGTCCTATACATTAACCTCATAAAGGATATGTATGATAGGGCTTTATCTTGTGTAACGATCCCGTCTGGGAAGACTTACTATTTTGACATCAAAAATTGGTTTAGATCAAGGTTCAACTTTGAGTCCATTTCTTTTTACTTTGATTATGGACGAGTTGCCAAGTCACATTCAGGATGATTTACCTTGATGTATGTTATTTGCTAATGATATTGTATTGATTGACGAGATAGAGATGGAGTAAATGAGAAGCTTGAGGTTTGGAGACATGAGTTGGAGACTAAAAGATTTCGTATAAGTAGGGCTAGGACGGAATACATGGAGTGCACCTTTGATGGAAGCAATAGTGAAGGAATTGAGGTAAAGATTGGTGACGATAACATTCAGAAGAGAGATTCTTTTAGATATCTGTAATCTATTTTGCAACATGATGGGGAAATTGATGGAGATGTTACTAATAGAATAAAAGCAGGTTGGCTAAAGCGGAGTGGAGCCTCTGCTGTCCTCTGTGATAAGAAAATTCCTTTAAAAATTAAAGAAAAGTTTTACAAAGCAGCCGCGAGACCTGCTATGTTCTATGAATCTGAGTGTTGGCCTGTGAACCATAAACATTTGCTGAGAATGGCTGTAGAAGAAATGAAAATGTTAAGGTGGATGTGTGGACACACACGTAAAGATCGGATTCGGAATGATGCAATCAGAAAGAAAGTTGGTGTATCTTTGGTCGATGATAAGATGCGAGAAAACCGCTCAAAATGGTTTGGTCATTTGCAAAGAAGATCAGTTGATGTATCAGTTAGGAGATGCGAGTGTTGGGATGTTGAGCCGGCTAAGAGAGGGCGAGGACGGCCCAAGAAGTGTTGGAAAGAGACTATATGAAGGGATCTTAGTTTTGTGGATATAAGTCCGGGATTGACCCACGATAGATCTGAATGGAGGTGAAGAATTCATGTAGCCGACCCTACTTAATTGTGGGAAAATGCTTTGTTGTTGTTGTTGTAAGTGTACCCAACAGAATGTATAATGGCCGCAATGTAGCAGGATGTGTGAGTTGTTTTGGCAACCAAATACGTGTTTTTTTAAGTTTCAATGCTAATTAGGTAGTCTATTCACTTGTAAGTCATTTTTAGCTCCCAGAAATAGTCATCACAAAGAGGGAGAGTGTCTTACTTTTCCCCTACAAACATTCTCTGCGCCCTTTTGGTTGACGAATGATGGCCAAGGAATAGAGACTAATTTGGAAGGGGGATTCTGTTTGATTCATGGAATTCGCATTTAAGAGATAAGGTGCATTGAATCCTGACTTTTTCGCTCCCATTTTTCGACCAATGTTAGGAGATATCTTTTTGAAAGAAAAAAGGGCCATCACCGTCTACGCGAGTGCTAAAAAACTTCGCCATTTTTGACCTCATGTTAGGAGAATTCCCTAAAACTTATTATAAGGTTTGAAACTGTCGGGTCTTAAGTTGGAGTGGGGAGGGGTTGGAAGGGGATGGGGAACATTTTACGTTGCAGAAGTCTACAACAAAATTGAGACCCCCGAGATCCTTTTCATCCTTTGTTTCTACTAAGTCCGCATTTGGCGGACTTATGGACACTCTGGAGGTTAAGATTTTGATGCGTCTGTTGAGAAGTAAAAGACTAGCCACTAAAGTCTAAAGAGCAGATTCATTGAAGTCTAAATGAGCATATTGGCTCAGGGTGCAGACATCACCTGCCCTGGTTTTACTTTGATTTTGATTTTGAGGATATTGGGCATTTGTTCTATGTAGCCGTTTATCGACACAAGTATTGCTTGTGTTGCAGAGTGAACCCCTGGCTACACATTGACTCATGGGATGCTTTGTTGTCATCTTTCAGGGAGGACAGAGGGTTAGTTCCTTGGACTTACCGACCCCAAAATGGAAGCACATCCTTTGCTTTGATATATGTTATGGATGTGAAGAAATGATGTCTTTAGATCTAGTTTCCACGTGGAAAGTGTTCACTCTTTCTCCAGAAAATGTTCACTCTTTCCTGAAGGTCGTGGCTTGTGTAATTTTCTTTTCAGATAAACATTGGTTCATATTAAACCCCAATGGTCTATTTTGTAGCATTTCAAAAAAAGAAAGTTTTTTCTTATCATGCGTTTGTTGTTGTTTTGAAGAGTGAGGTATAAGTTGGTGTGAGGTGGTTAAAGTGAAGGATAGATGATATTTATTTTGAGAGAGGTAGTTGAAATAAGGGATTATATGTCAACCGACGCCATGGCAGACTACTGGAAGCCTTCCGCTACCATGTGGACAATCTAGTTGAGTGACATGGATTCATTTCAATGAGCATTTCGTCATGCAACCCTGCTATTGCCAAAGCTTTAGCAATGTTTAAAAAGCCTTTCAAAGAGCACAAGAGTACCTGCAGATGAGTACCTGTAGATGCTGGAGGGTCTACCCCAGACCAGCATCCTGTCCGGGGGTAGAGATCACTTCAAATGGTCCGACAGGACTTTCTCAGTGAGAAGAGCCTATGACGCGCTGAACATGCATGAACAAGACCATGACCAGGAGTTCTTGGATGATGTCAAAGTCGTGTGGGAATCAAATATTCCGAGCAGAATTAGGGTTTTCCTCCGGTGTCTTCGTAGAGCCCGGTTGCTGGACAAGGAGCGCCGTGGCCGTCTGTTGGGCATTGAAGATACGAGCTGTGACCGATGCGAGGAGGAGACGGACTCGGCCCATCTTTACTTGAGGTGCCCAGCCTCGCTCTGGGTGTGGCAGACCCTTGGTATTCCTTGGCTCCAGACCGAGGGGCTATCTAAGTTCTGGGCATCTATTAGGCGGACGCGCAAGAACGCCATGGCAGACTATCGGAAGCCTTTCGCTACCTTGTGGACAATCTGGTTGGGGCGGAATGAAAAGATTTTCAACAATCAGAGGTTTTACGATGAAAATATTGTTGCTCACTTTAACGCTTTATGTATCCTCTGGGAATCATGACTCTTGTAAATTTCTTAAATCCAATTAATTTAATGTGATCCAGTTGGTGGCCCCCGCGATGGGGGTTCACCCAGTTTTCAATAAAAAAAGAGCATAGGAGTATAGGAAGAGAGCAACATTAGTTGCAATGGATTTCTTAGGTGGGTGTTCCCTCCCCTCAGGTTTCTTCCATTTCATTCCATTTGAGCTGCCTAGTATTTAGCTGTAAACTAGATTAAAGTATGACCAAAGAGGGGAACACATTCTTGTCCTTGAAGGATAAATGGTAATATCATGGGAGAGTTAGTTGAAATAAGGGATCAACCGCAACTATCATTTAAAGGAGGAGGAATAAATGAGATGAGGGCTATTCCATCTTTTGGAAGGATAAGTGATGGGACATGTGATTATACTAGGACAAATGTAGGATTAGTCGTTATTCCAAGGGCTTGTTCTGCCTTATTCCCCAAGGAATGGGCCCTCATGGGCTAACAATAGTGGCTCATAATTAATACAGCATGAAATTGCGAATTAAGTTTAAGTTACTGCTAGCCATCTGATATTTTCATCCATTTCGAGTCTTAAATGAATGGGCCCTCATGGGATAAAGTTATTTTAGTCATTTCAGTCATGAATGATGAACTAACCCCCACCGAGCAGAAAATGTTGCTGGGTCAGTAGTGATGCTGTTCAAACTACTACTGCTGCTACATTGGATGAGCAGTCAACCATTGCGAGCGGAAAAAAGAGCAGAGGCGGGACGAAGCTTCTACTGCGGAAACCGCTTATTCCACAGTACCAGAGCCTAGTCGACAACTGCTGCCACAACTCAGTGGCTGCTTACCTAGTGCTATGATCCTACCAACTACACGGAAACAAAACCGTCTCAGCAGAGGTGCATTTACTGCTACAGCCTCAGTCTGCTACTAGAACTAAACGAAAAAGGAAGAGATATTGGGTGAGTTTCACCATATCGGAATGCCATAACGAAAAATGAAGAATAATATGGCTGAATTGCATTGGACTGAATTACTGAAATGCCAGATGTGAATGTTGACCGGAATCCCTAAGATTTAGAAGCTCAATTTCTTGTTCGGCATGGTCAAAGCTCATAGCGATTCCATATTGAATTGTTGCTAAAAACTGAAGACGGCTTGACTATTCAATCTGAGTTTAATGGCCACTGTTTTTAAATTTAATGGTGAGCTATACTTCTTTTCGCAGTCAATATCCTGCAGGCCATTATTGTAGGTAGCTCATGCTTACTGAATAGGACTCGTAAAAAAATCGCCACCTCACAGAGTATCAGTCATTCTGCCAATGGGCATGCAAAGACGCACTTCTTATGGACTCAATGAACGATGATGACTCTTTATTGAGATTCTGAGAATCACTTTTTTGTCTGAGGATTCTATAAGCTAAATAACCCGTCGTTTAGTTCCATAGCAAAAAAAAGTTCAATAATTATATTGGACGCACCTAGTAGTTGCAGAATCCATTGGTCATGAGTGATGATGTGAGTTGTTGGCAATGGTGCCTTGCTATATATGCATTTTTATGTGCATTGTATTCTTTACACTTGATCGCCATCTTCGCCGACGTAATATTGACATTTTTTAGTTTGTATATATATCTGTCAATGTTAAATGAGCGAATATTATTAAATGGACTTGTGCAATTTGCTTCCCCCATTTCAGGCCACTGGGAAACTGCCGGAGAAGCTTATTCATCAAGTATTGAACCAGACGGTGGATAGTTGGACTTGAAGTAAATTAACCAATCGATCGTCATAATTTGTTGTTGGTGGTGGGGCTATATCGGTGTAGCTGTCTATTGTTCTGTATCCTATTCAATTGTCAATACCAAAGCTGCTGAGAAAAAAAGGGTTTATTACAAATACAGTAAGAAACTTCAGTACAATGTCATCTTACCTAGACCAGTTTTCACACTAGTAACTAGAAAGAATTGTCCATGGTCAAACTGCTTTTAGTAGGTTGAGAAAACGGAAGAACATATTTACACAGGTCAAATGGCACACAACATTGCTACTTTTTCTAAATCTAGTTCTTTTTTTGGTCAACAACGAAACACCCTATTATTTTTTTTGTAGCCTGAAAAAAGTCTTCCTGCTAAAGGAATCCAACTTTTCTACAATTCGTACTCGTGGTAGCTAATCTAGTCTAGATCCGTACCCTACTTTAGTGCCAGTTAGCATAATCACTTGGTTTGCTGATTATATTCGACCGAAGAAGTTTAAGGAGCAAGCCAATTTTATGCCTTAGTTGGTAAGCATGACTCTTGACAGCAGAAATTGGTGTTTAGCTGTATGTTGGGTGCAGGAAACACTTCCTATTGTGGTGTTTGTTTTTTGTGGCTGTGATGAAGGTGAAAGGCGGACCATGGTGATGAGGTGGAGGAGAAAAACAGAAAAAAAATGCCCAGTGAATGTGCATAATGGGGCTGTGCTTAGTTTCACATGGTTAGGCATAGGCATAGCTCTGACTAGGTATAGCTCACATGGTTGTCACCTCTTCCAATTTCTTCTCCATCCAACTATAAGAACATGAAAGGATTATTGAAAGGCCGTCAATGATCAGGGGCCTGCCAGCCAGTGTAAAAATCCTACCTTCGGGAAGCTTCTTCGGTGATCATCCCGGCGATGATGATAGCAAGGGAAGAGCCAAAGAACTTCCGCTTCACTCACCCCCCTTAACTTCGGCCAATTCGGATAAGTTGCTTCGCACTTAGCCTTCTTCATGTTTAAATGAGGTTATGCACTACATATCCTCGGATTTTCACTATCATACTTAACCTCTCATATATGGTTCTAGATTCCACCAGCATTACCTCGGATTGGAAATGGGAAGACATTTAGGCTTCGTTTGGTTGCAGGGTTGGGCAGGGTTAGGTTGGGGTACACCGGTGTACCCCTCCTTCCAACCCTTCCAATCCTCCTCACAGTTTACTCATCATAAGGTTGCCTCAGCCCAACCCAACCCTGCCCAACCCTGCAACCAAACAAACCCTTAGTATTCCCCATCACCATGGTCTCAAATTTCAGCGAAATTCGGTCGAATTTCTATCGAATATCGATATTCAGTCAAAATCGAAATTCGATCGAAATGACCAAAATATGGGGGATCCTAGTACAAAAAAATGATCAAAATTCCAGTTGAAATTCCACCGAAATTCTGTTTTGGTCGATACTGAAATGGTGACCGAAACCGACATTTAGAGCCTTGCCCCTCACTTGGTGAATACAATATAACTTTGAGGGTCGAATTTCAGTTTTTAACATTTTCCATTGAACTTAGCGTTTGGGATGGAAGATGGATCAAGAGGTCTAGTTGCAAGAGTTGGGAAGATTATAATGGCATGTAGCTTTTTTTTTAAACTATACGTGAAGTTTATGATAGTTAGACCCTGTTAGCAACTTAGCTTGGTTAGCCAGGGGGGTTGCCAAGTTAGCTGGCATGGAAACCCTTGTGTGGCGCAGAGGTGTTAACTATTTTTGAGCCCTACATTTAGTATGTTTCACCTGATCTTAGTCATTTAATACTCATTCACATCATTGTAACAATCATTCACATATCACAACAACACTCTGATATTATTCTCATCCGCCATCCCCTTCAAATTCATTATATTACAATCCTTCACTAGCACATCATCAGCATTCATTAAATATCATTCTTTTCTAACACCCTCACAGTAATAAGGCTTATGTCTGGTTTGGATTTATCCAACATGTTATGCCATAGGGTACATGTTATCAGAACTCCAATCCACAAACAAAAGCATTCTTTTGCAGGCTCTAATTATAAAAACTGACGGACAAACATGTAATATAACCGCAGCGAATTAGTTCGTTGCTTCTCTTTCAGTTATCCTTTAAATCTTAGGTTGCTAACGTGTTGGGCATCTCATACTCTATATGAACTTCTGCTGACCTTTTTTATCTGCAAAAGTTTGAAATAGTTTCTGGTCATCATATGACAGGTACTGTAAGATCGTCGAAGCCGACCACATCTTCTTCATTATGAGCCGCGAGCGGGCTGGCATGCAGTTCGATGTGATGTATGATGACATCTTCGGACGGTGTCGGAAGCATGCTGTCCGAACAATGTTGCCGCAGCCGTCACATGAAACTCCTCGCCAATAGTCCCAGGATCCGGTACTTCAAAGTCTGTATATAATAGCCCGCGGTTCATTAGTTGGGAGGGGTATGCGAATCGTGATTATTTTTCTGAGAATCTGTAACATAGTGTATGTATGTGCTAAGTTGTTGCAAAATGCCTGAAAAGCCTCTTTTTTCTGAGGGTTGTTCTGTTGGGAGGGAGTTAATGTGTTCTTGTTGTCCAATTAGAAATAAACTGGTATATGTTTTTAAAATCATAATGGTCAAACAATCGGTCAAGATCTAAGCAACTTGAACTCAATTTTAAAAAGATCCTAATCTAGAAGTATTAAGATAAAATAGCAAATGATATCAGATTTAAGCGAAATTTGAAGGATTTGTAGAGAATTAGCCTAAGATTCAATCTATAAGGTTGGATTTTAGAAAATAATCACAAAAAATTTATTCGGGTTTACACCACCTCTACTGCAATACCCTCTCCCCAGATCCAATGATGCACACCATTTTTTATCAAAATATTTTTCCAATATAATGTTGTGAAAGACTGATATCCAAATCTCAAACAAAATTATTTGCAAGCATGACAGATCCAATGATGCTTGTGTCTCTTTTCACCTTGATGGAGGTTGAAAAAAGTGTTTTCAAAAGGAAAAATTGCCCAATGTCTGCACGGTCTTAACACGGAATTTATTCAAAGAGTTTTAGCCTATTGTAATATGATTTCATGAATCTTGTGAGTGACCTTCTTGGTCCAAGCCAAGCCAAGCCAAGCCACAAGCCAAGCCACAAGCCAAGTCACAAGCCAAGCCAAGCCAAGCCAAGCCAAGCCAAGCCAAGCCAAGCCAAGCCAGCCAAGCCAAGCAAGCCAAGCCAAGCTCCAAGCCAAGCCAAGCCAAGCCAAGCCAAGCCAAGCTCCAAGCCAAGCCAGGCCTAGCTCCAAGCCAAGCTCCAAGCCAAGCCAAGCCAAGCCCCAAGCCAAGCCAAGCCAAGCCCCAAGCCAAGCCAAGCCAAGCCAAGCTCCAAGCCAAGCCAAGCTCCAAGCCAAGCCAAGCCAACCAAGCTCCAAGCCAAGTCAAGCCAAGCTCCAAGCCAGGCCAAGCTCCAAGCCAAGCCAGGCCAAGCCCCAAGCCAAGCTCCAAGCCAAGCCAAGCTCCAAGCCAAGCCAAGCCAAGCTCCAAGCCAAGCTCCAAGCTCCAAGCCAAGCCAAGCCCCAAGCCAAGCCAAGATCCAAGCCAAGCCAAGCTCCAAGCTAAGCCAAGCCAAGCTCCAGGCCAGGGAAGCATAAGTTCGAATAATTTCCAACTGATGTTGCAAAGAGGTAAAGAAAACATCTGCCTACAACATTTGCGGTGAATTTTACCGGAAACAAAGGCAATGGCTTGGCTGCTTCTTGCGGAGAGCAGTCCCTGGAAATTAAAAATGGTTCTGCAAAAAGGAAGAGCATCGAAAGGGCAAAAGCGGTAGGTGCTCAACGGTATATTCATGCGACCAACAAACCGTATGACGACCGACTACTTTGGGATAGGACACGCTTTTTCGAACTCCTGCTGTTCCTTGCGACATAATTCACATCTCTTTGGTGCACCTCTGGTGGAGGCCTTTTAGCCTGCAGCATTGGAAGAATATAGCACTCACTGGTCTTAGTTTAACAACTTTCAACTTTCAATATAAAATTGTGCCCGGGGAATATCGAAACAAAATAACCTTGCATTTACTTTTTACATGTGTGGATGTGTTAGACAGAATTACAATCTGCAAGAGTTCCAGATATCTGCTATGTTTAGTTTGCAAATGAAAAATGACACAAAGTCGTCGACTTGGTAGCAACAGACCCCTGCAATTTAAGGCATTCGAAACTTTTCTGGCAAAACTTTGACATCTAAATACAACCTTTCCATTGTCAGAAAGCTAGATTATACCTGGAGTACACACCCCTAGGGTTGTTTGCCCAGGAAAGTGGGGTTAACAATAAGAGATAGCTCGTAAACTATGGCTAATCTGTTGGGAACAATAAGTTCTCGATAGTCATTTAGAAAACCCTAGGCTCTCTTACATAGGGAGAGACCCTAAGAGTAAATTACAGAGAGATCTATCAAAGATAATGAAATAACAAACAGATACATAAAGAGATAATAATGCTACGAACTATCTCTACACTCCCCCTCAAGGTGAAGCATTGATGTCTATCATGCTCAGCTTGGATGAACATCTCTGAAATGGTCCTCTGAGCAGTGGTTTGGTGAACACATGTGCAGTAGATATCAATCCTCTCTGGATCAGGTCCCTAGTATAATGACAGTCAACTTCAATATGCTTGGTCCTTTCATGGAAAGCTGGATTATTGGCAATGAACAATGCTGCCTGATTGTCACATTGAAGCTTCATAGGTAGGGGCACTACTACATGTAGATCTTCTAGTACTGAACAAACCCACATCATTTCCGTGCTGGCTTGAGCCATGGCCCTATATTCGGATTCGGCAGCCCTGACCCTGAAGAAGACTTCAGATACCTCAGTATCATGTGTATAGCATCCATGTGAACCTGTCTTGGGTGCTCCATAAATTGACTCACCCTGCTAACTGCAAATTGAATGTCTGGGCGAGTTATGGTAATGTAGAGGAGTTTTCCCACCATTTCTTTATATCTCCTCTTATCTACTTCTTCAGTATCACCATCATACAGCCTCATGCTAGGGTCCATGGGAATACTTGATGGTTTGCATCCATCCATGCCAGTCTCAGTCAGGAAGTCTGTAATGTACTTCCGTTGGGTCATCACCAAACCCTGTGCATTCCTTGCAAATTCCAACCCCAGAAAATATCTAAGGGTCCCAAGATCCTTTGTAACAAACTGACGTCCTAAGAATGCCTTCGCCCTTTCTATGCCCTGAGCATCATCTCCCGTAACAAGAATATCATCCACATAAACCATAATGACAACCGTACCTGCCGATGACTTCTGGACAAACAATGAGTGATCGACATTTGACCTCTTGAATCCTTGTTGCTCAATTAGGCTAGACAACTTCTGGAACCATGCTCTCGGACTCTGTTTGAGGCCGTATATCGCCTTTTGAAGTCTACAGACCATATGCTTCTCCCCCTCAGCAGCGAACCCAGGTGGCTGCTGCATGTAGACCTCCTCCTGTAAGTCTCCGTACAAGAAGGCATTCTTGACATCTAGTTGAGATATACTCCAATCACGGACCACAACAGCGGATAAGAGAATACGAAGAGTAGAGTGTCTCGCCACTGGAGAGAATGTATCCATGTAATCCACACCATATGTTTGTGTAAATCCACGTGCGACCAAGCGGGCTTTGTACCTATCCAACGTGCCATCTGCATGATATTTTACTGTGAAGACCCATTTACAGCTCGCAACTGAAGCATCAGAAGGTGCAGGGACCAAAGACCATGTGCCACGAATTGTAGGGCCCTCATCTCCTCCTCCATTGCTATTCGCCAGCAATCATTCTGCAAAGCATCCTGGTATGTCCGTGGTATATCCACGGAAGACAAGGCTATGGCAAACCTCTGAAAATCACCAGTGAGACGGTGAAAAGACACCTGTGACGCAAATGGATAAGAGGCACATTGCCGCTTCTGTTTTCGAATGGCAATCGGAACATCAAGATCATCATCTGTCGTACTTGATGGGTCCTGCACATGTACCGAACCTGACCCATCAGTAGTAATGCCATCGGAACATACCTGAGACGCGATGATTGGCTGTTGTGTAGTCTGAGCAGGACCTGAACGACGTGTATAGAATTTAGGTAACGGTGAGACGATAGGTCGTGGAATGGGTGGAGGTGGAGGTGGTGGTGGTGGTGGTGCTGGCGTGGAGACAGGCACATGAGACAACTCAGGAGTACTCAATGTAGGTGGTGGAGGAACATAGATATCATCAGTGGTAGCGGATGGTACCATTCTGTATCTGCAGGAGAAAAATACATGACCGACTCAAAGAAAGTGACATCAGCACTCACAAAGTACCGCTTAGTCACAGGATCATAACACCGGTAGCCCTTCTGAGTTCTGGAATAACCAACAAAGACGCACTTGACAGCTCTAGGAGAGAGTTTGTCAAGTCCGGGAGATAGACGATGAACGAAAGCCACAGTACCAAAAACACGTGGAATCAGTGAAAATAACTCCTTGTCAGGAAAAATAAGAGAAATGGGTATCTTATCCCCAATAACAGAGGATGGCATTCGGTTAACCAGATAACAGGCAGTAAAAACAGCATCGCCCCAGAATGAAATAGGAGCACAACTCTGGATCAACAGTGTTCGAGTGATATCCAAGAGATGGCGATGCTTTCTTTCCGCCACACCATTTTGTTGTGAGGTATACGCACAAGTGGTTTGATGAATAATACCCTTTGACGAAAGGAATAGAGAAAGTGAGCGTGTACAAAATTCAAGGGCATTATCCGTTCGAACATATTTGACAGATGTAGAAAAACATTCTGCACTTCATTAAGCAAATTTTTGATCACATCTTCAGATTTATTTTTCAAAAGAAAGACCCATGACGCACGTGAGAAATCATCCACTACCACAAGATAAAATCTGTGTCCCTGATGATCGGGAACACGACTCGGACCCCATATATCAACATGTAACAACTCAAAAGGGGAGCTACTGCTCCGACTCGGAAGACGTGGGAAGCTCGACCTGTGATGCTTTCCCAACTGACACGCTTCACATCTGAAGGACGAACTAGGAGAGATCTGAGGCAGAAGATGACGCATTTTCTGGAGCGGAAGAAGACCAAACCGGAGGTGCCAAATGTACGGAGAGACTGGTCCAGCAGAAAAGGATGAGACGCCAACATAGGAATCCCGAACCAGTCGATATAAGCCATTCTGCTCAGAGCCACAGCCAATCACCTTGCCCGTGAGTATGTCCTGAAAGATGAGAGAAGACGGGTCAAATATAGCGCGACAATTCAAATCCTTGGTAATCTGACTAATAGATAGCAAATTCATAGAGAACTCGGGAGCATGTAAGACGTTCTGTCGCTGCATAGTGGAGGATAGAAAAACCTCCCCATGTCCAACCAGTGGCGAATATGTACCATCGGCTATCTGAACTGAACGGTCGGGAGGAATATCCCTGTAGGCCTGTAATCTGCCTCTGTCTCGGCAGAGATGATGTGTGGCTCCGGAATCTATCACCCAGTCAGATATATCATGAGGGGATATGAATGCAGGAGATCTACCTGAAGTACTCGCAGCAGCGGATGAACTGGCGGAGGCAGTGGCGGCAATATCTGAGGAGTCACCAGACGAATCAGCAGATGACTGTGGCATAATATCTCGGAGACGAGCCACAAGTTCGTCAAAACGACTATCTGCAGTAGAGGGAAATGGAGACCGAGAATGCTCGGCAACACATGCCGATGCTGGGAATCCATGCTTCGAATAGCATGTCTCCTCTGAGTGTCCTGTGCGGTGACAATAGGAGCACGTCTGACTGAAGCGGCCACTCCTTCCCTGGGGTCCACGACCACGTCCACGACCACGGCCAGAATGCGGTACACCTCTCCCACGCGAGACTGCCATCGCTGATGGGGGTGGAGTAGAAGCGTTGGAGGGGACTGGAATGCGACTGAGCCGTCTATAAACATCCTCCACTGGAGGAATAACTGCATCAGCTAGGATCTGGGACCGGGCAGCATCATACTCAGGATCAAGAGCAACAAGTAGAACGCCCCACCATGGTGGCGTTCCGAAACGTCTTCTGCTGTTCAGGAGTAGCGTTGAGCGGAATGGTACTGTATAGCTTCTCAAACATCCCTCTTAGGGATGTGTATAGGGAATGAAGAGGTCTGCCGCTCTGCTTCATGGTGAAAATGTCATGCTGAAGCTGCAACATCTTTGTTTCATTTCGCACCTACGAATATGTAGCGGCAAGGATGTCCCACATTGCCTTGGCAGTGGGCTGATGGAGAATGTCATTAGATATCTCCATGGTCAAAGTACCAGACAACCAGACCATTACGTAGGCGTCGTCAGCCTCCCATGAGGCATAGATCCCTGTCTTCTCCGCAGGCTCATCTTCGGTAAGAATGTGTTTCTTACCATTAGACTTCATGAGGCTCATGAACTGCAAAGCCCAGAGCTCATAGTTAGACCCATCCATCTTCACAATCGGCGCAGGACCTTTGAAAGCGCCAGTGGAGGGCAAATCGACTTTCGATTCTGACATACTGTTGCGCGGAGAAGAGCAAGGATATATATAGACACGTGATGAATGTCTACACCAACTGCATTAGATTTGAGTGCGTATGTAGACGATTTCGCACCCAAACCCATATATCGGATGAAAAGAAGGCTAGGGCACGCCTCGAAGGAAGCTTACAGCCCTTGAGGCGGCTAGAGACTGCCGCCTGGGGACTGCTTGAAGGTTACAGCAGTATAGGAGACCGCTGGGGCGGCCTGGTGGCGTAAGGCGGCAAGAGGAGGCACCGCCGGGATGAGGTAGAGGCCTTTGGGGGCCTACGGCGGCAGGAGGAGGCGTCGCCGGGAGATGCTGGAGTCCGCTGGGGGCCTGGCTGGAGCGGTGGGCGGCTGGAGCGGAGGCAGCCGGGGCTTGGCTGGAGCGGTGGGCCCCTGGTGGCCTTCGGCTGTGCTCGGGCTGGTAGCTGGAGCCGCTGGCAACGGCTAGAAGAGAGAGGGGCGGAGGGTAGGGAAGGGAGAGGCGGCGGGTGGAGAGCCCTAGGGTGGCTCTGATACCATGTTGGGAAAAATAAGTTCTCGATAGTCATTTAGAAAACCCTAGGCTCTCTTATATAGGGAGAGACACTAAGGGTAAATTACAGAGAGATCTATCAAAGATAATGAAATAACAAACAGATACATAAAGAGATAATAATGTTACGAACTATCTCTACATAATCCATGGAGCAATTCTTGTTACAGTATGGTGCAAGAAGAGAATAAGATTTAAACAAGTGATGATGCAACAACCTAATGTGCAGTAACTAATTGGAATAAGATAAATTGTCGCTAAAAGAGAATAATATTGAGAAAATATTTGACAAAAGAATATATCAAAAGAACTAATGCGACGACTGACAGATACTAAATGACTGAGATATGATGAGAAAGAGGGATCAGTGAAAAAGGGTCAAAAGGTATGTGACCCTGTCCTTACCCATGGCTTAGCCCGTCAGTTAAGAAATTTTAGTCCTATAAATGGGCCACTGAAAAAAAGGGTCCTAGTCTATTTTATCGGAGACCTTACAGGCATGTTTTTACAACTCTTATCATGCCCCCTCATTGGGTTATGTTTTATGGTTGGGAGACCTTACAGGCATGTTTTTACAACTCTTATCATGCCCCCTCTTTGGGTTATGTTTTGGGGTTGGTTTAAGGTACGTTGCCGATGGCCTTCTTAAGAGAGAGAATGGGAGAGGAGAGAGATGAGATTAGGAAGGTTGAGAAAGAGCTCCCTGTGAGCGAGGATGAATCGAGACATGATGATCCATTCCACCTCCTGATGGAGATATATAGGGTGCATGCCCTTGCATCGTCCACCCCATTCCCCCACGCCCCCATCAGTAAGGGTCTCTGCGAGACCCGACCCCCACACAACCACCAGCAGCGGTTTGACTATGCGGACATTTTACGAGACCCAATATAACAGGATATGCATCAAAATTTCTCCTCCCTGATTATCCATGGTAATGTATGCTCTTATTTGAGCCACTCGTAGACAAATTTTCGATAGTTGTCCTCTCCTTTTGTGGACCACAGTTGTGCATTTCTGAGGGCAGATTTGGTTAACACACCAATCCAAGCAAGGTCAATAAAGAACGGAAGACATCCCGTAAGGGTTAGAGGGGACCCAAGCCTCATTGTGATATTGGAGGTATAAATAGCCTTCTTATTTCCGATTGATAATTCACTCGCAAGAATAGATACCATTTATTTCCCTGAAATGCATGAAGGTAGTCAACAATGTAAGAATGAGGAAAGGATATAGACGTGACTTCCACTTCTAAATTGAGGATTGGTCAGGTAAGGGTGTCCTCGGGGAGATGTTCCCCAAGCTGGCAGAGTTGTAATCGACATCCAGACCTCAGTTGCAGAGAACAAGTGTATCCATCTGACTGGCAGTGGAACGTACTGCTTACTTTTGTATATCCACATTCAGACCAGCAGTTTCCAAATATTGCTGTGTATATCCACATTGGCCAGGTGAACGTAGACCATATTTTCTTCGATTTCATTTTCTCAGGAAGTTCAGACCAATACACCAAAAAGCTGGCTAGACTTTTCCTCCTGATTGCATAAACCTTCATACCAGAGCAACAGACAAGGGGCGTGAACTTGTATGGTCAAATAACAGACAAATCACGTCCCACAGTGGTGCTTGAATGATGTCAATGCAGTACGATGAGGTGGTTTTTAGGAATGAGTGAGCATATGGTGAGAATGTCAGTGTCCTCTGTTCCTACCTTATATGCTAGGTGTGGGTTTGTATGCTTTTTCCAAGACTATTAATATGGATAGATGGGCTCCCTCTGCTAGTCATTTTTCTACTTTTCCAAAAAAAATATTACTTGTTATATGTCTTGTATTCCTGGGAACAGTGCCTTTGCTCCCAGTATGCTTATAGCAATTTAACCATAATTTGCAATCAAATTATTACCTCTGTCCAAGTCTTTTTTGTAATGGTTAAGTATCTTATCATCCATTAGTTAAGCAAATCTACTCTTTTTCTCAATGAGTACGAGCAGTTAATATGGCATATGATGTCGATTTTGGAGTTTCCATTGAAGGATATAAATGAGGAGATTGTTGATTATGTCATGGAATGCATCTATTTTTACATTTCATGACTGATCTTGTCCTTATGATAAAGGACAATTGCCTCCAACGAGGATTCAAATAAAAGCAACATCGAATAGTCAAGTGCATGTCCAAATACTTTCCAAATTTCTTTTTCATTGATATTATCATGGAAAACGCTATCATTATTTTGAAACATTTGAACAAAAGACCGATTGTATCTCGTCAAGTTAAACAAATAAAAATATAAGTGACATAATTTAAAGCAAACAAGAACTACGCAATACCATAAAAATATTTTAAACTTTCCTCCAAACTTTTCATGTAGCTCGCTCACCATCACTTAATATATGAATGTAATGAACGTCTTAAAATCCAAATCTTAAAAATGCAGCCTTATACACTGAAACAGTTCAGAGGATAAGGTAAGCAAGAGTTCCATCTTGTGCAACAATCTAATAACAAGCATTTTCTAAGGCCTAATTTAATTAGCTTCACAATCTCAAGAAAATTTGCATGTGCTTGAGGTGAACATGTTATATACCCGATAATAAGTTGCACGTTACCTACTGCCTTAAACCTTGTCTTTAGTTCATCTTGAATAACAACAATAATGATGCGGTGCATAATGAACATGAAAGTAGATCTTTCAAAATCAAGGGATTTTCAGAACTCGTGTTGACAAGACTAAATGCGACATCGTTAGTCTTGTTAACATCAATTACCACTCTAAACAATTAAATATAAATGTTCCACTTAAACATCTGAGATAATAAATAATTGTCTAAACTTGTGGTACCATTCACATTAAAAAAGTATTTTTTTCTGCAAGCTCCACGAATCATCAATGACACAAGCAATAATACATTGAAAGTATTTGTTTTGTATGGACGCTAACTGAAATGTAAAGATAATTTATTGAAGATATTTTTTGAAAGAAAAAAATATTGAAAATATGAAACTAACACCCATCACCAAATAATATCATGCACATATTTGCCATTGCTATGAAAGAAAGATCTTGCATCGGGAGCAAAGTGACAAAAGTACATGCTTGAAAATAGAATGGCAAATCATGTTCAAAGGACGCTCATGATAACGATTTGGCAAGTAGCATCTGAATCTTCTGTTCAGCAAAAGTATAATTTGAGTTTAAAATATTTCCATCAAATTTCAACACTGAATGATTATGTTGTTGACCACCCTCTACCTTTATCCGGCTCTAACATTGTTTTACGTGATTACTTGAATTATTCACATGCTGAAATCATGAAGTAATTCTTTATGACACCTCTTGCACTTATCATATAATATGTCAAGCTCATATACCCTTTATATAGACACGTATTCCTTATTTAGACTTCTATAAAAACCAACAACATTTAAGGTGAGTTCATTTTTTGTTTGGAATTTACAGCTCGCAACTTCGTAACTTGAAACTCTAATGGATGGATTGATAGTCATTGCATCAATAAATTGTTAAAGATCTACAAAAAAATGAGATTCATTACTTAAATTTAAAAGAAAATGTCCCAATTTCAATTAAAATAATGCTTTTTTGTGTAAGTGCAACCATATTATGCCAAGAATTCCCTTAATTCAGTTTGAACAAATCTGATATTCGAACTAAATTTTCATATTAAATAACCATAATGCAAGTGACTATATTCCACTGTTAGAGTATTTGGAGCATGCGTCACTTATGTAATAGGTGGGTAAATGGATCCCTCCAGGGTCCATTTACCACACCACTGAGTTTAGTCCCATACCGCCTAGTGGTGGGACTTGGAGGTCCTGTGGAAGCTATATAAGGAGCCCCAGGCCTCCTGTAACAGATGAGAAATTCTAATAGAATATCCGCCCCGTTGAGGGCTTCTCCTGTGGTTTCATCCCGCTCCTTCCGGAGTAGGGTTCCACATAAAAATCTTTGTGTTCTTCGTGATTATTCTTCTTTATTATGTTATTCCGCTTCCGCTTTCTATTTTATAACATGGTATCAGAGCGGGTTCGATTCTCGTGGAGTTTCTTTTTTATTTTTGATCGAGAGTCGATTATGATTTCTTGAAGATCAACTGTTATATTTATATTCGATATGTTGCTCGTGTTCAAGCTCAAGAGTCTGTTTTTTGGGTTTTTTTTTAAAACCCTAGATTTCTTGTTATGATCAAAGCTTCAGAGGAATTCCATTGGCCGCCAGGGCTCAAATCCAAATCCTTCAACACCTCCATACGAGCCCCTTGTTCATCTTCTCCAGGCGTGCATCCCGATTCCAGAGGCTCCAGATCGCCATTGGCGATCAAAGGAGGTTCTTCTCCTGCACGCACCGGTGCCCCAATCGACCCCTCTCCTGAGGGCGCACAACACCAGCGAAATCGCCCTCTCCTGCACGCACTGGCACCTTCTTCCCTCTCCGATGCATCTTCTACAGCCATGTGCGATCACTATGCACCATCGTGCCTCCAGGCAGACTCTTCGACTCCAGGCGATGTCGCAATATCGGGCTACGGATACCCTAGTCGCATCAGGTGACGCCGCCGACAAAGGAAGGCACCAATCGCTCTTTCCGTGCAACAGGCGGCTGCGTATTCGCGCAAAACCCTAGAGCATCGATCCCTTGCAGCAGGCGATGCTCCCAGTAGTCATCCTCGTCACAGGAGGCTCCCATCTTCGATCGACGGCGGTCTGAACAACTTCAATCGACGGCGCCGCCCAAAAGTCCTCCTCCCTTGCGACTACAGGCGGCGCAGGCGGCGCCCCTCCAATCTCCTGCGTTGCTTCCCCCTGGCGGTGCGCATTCTCCATCGACGATGCTCGATGGCGCAACCCTCAACACGGGCTTCTCCTCAAGCCTCCTCCCGTTCTCCTCAGCATCTCCCAGGCGGCGGCACATATAAAAGAAAAGAGAGAGAGGGTTCCCATCGGGGAACCCTAAAGGTTTTTTTTAATTTGACCCGTGGGCCTGATGTTAAAAAAAAAAACGTACGCATAAAAAAAAATTGAAAGAGGCACGTACAAAGAAAAGCCGTACGAATAAAAAAAATGTGTGGTTCAAAAAAAAATTTTAGAGAAAAAGCCGGAAAAAAAATCATTATCGGCTAAGTGATGTTTTATTCATCCCCATGCTTATGTATTATTTTATCTTCTCCCAACGTGGTCATACAATGTCATTCCGACCAGTATGGGAGAAAGGGGGAGTATATGTAGAGTCACAGGTCTTGTTCTAAGATTCAGATATCAGATTTTCCAGACCGGTCAGATGTTCAGACTCTACAAATTTCAGACTCGGTGATGACGCATGCCAATCATTCTTGTTGGTCGGCCAGAGCTTTCATGTGAGCCATAGGGACTCCAGAGCAGAGGACTATTCCCTATGCCATTAAGGGCAAGGGTTTTCATGTGGTATCATAGGGACTCCACAGTAGAGTACCATTCTCTGAGCCAGATAGACACTCCAGCCCCGTTCGTCCTCCTCACATGCACGCCATGAGAAGCAACGTCCTCGACTGCATCAGCTGTGCGCGTTGGGTTGATATTGTCTGTAGTGTCATGTATTGTGAGTTGAGTTTCTTCCTGTTTGTCCAAGCTGAGCATTGCATGCTCCAGCTTGAGGGGGAGTGTTAGAGTATTTGGAGCATGCGTCACTTATGTAATAGGTGGGTAAATGGATCCCTCCAGGGTCCATTTACCACACCACTGAGTTTAGTCCCATACCGCCTAGTGGTGGGACTTGGAGGTCCTGTGGAAGCTATATAAGGAGCCCCAGGCCTCCTGTAACAGATGAGAAATTCTAATAGAATATCCGCCCCGTTGAGGGCTTCTCCTGTGGTTTCATCCCGCTCCTTCCGGAGTAGGGTTCCACATAAAAATCTTTGTGTTCTTCGTGATTATTCTTCTTTATTATGTTATTCCGCTTCCGCTTTCTATTTTATAACATCCACATTTAAAAGTATATCATAAAATGAACATACAAAAACATACAAAATACTATAATACGGTTGGTGGATCGTTATACCTAAGTAAGAAGGAATATACAATAATACGAGGGAAGTCAGCATTGTGGGTGTTTAACAACAGTAGAAAGAGGGTATTGGGGGCAATGTCAATGATAGTAGGGCAGACTGCATAGAGGACGAACATGTGTCAACGATGATGCAAGAGGATGGGGGGAAGTGCCGACAATAGTGGTGAGGGAGGGGAGGAAAAGGATCGCACATCAACGACAATGATGGCACCAATGATAGCACCATAAGAGGGTTGCAGCAACGATGATCAATGTCAATGATCAAAGGGGATATGATTCGATTTCTTTTGTTGTGCGAAAACAAGAAAGTCGTTATAGAAGAGTCCAATTGAAAAGAATATCAGAACTAATTATATGTATTTAAATCCTTAAAAATAGAAAAAATTGAGTAATCTTACTTTTTTTAATATTTGTATTAATACTCATACCCGCCACAATTAAGTACAATGAATTTGTACTCGTATTCATCGAATGTTGAGTTTCAATATTTGGCATTCGTACTTGCAACATATAAGAAAAATGGCATGCATGATCTTCGAGGGCCTCTCGGAATCGTGGCTACAATTATTGGCTCCTTTGTTGAGACATATCTATCTCGTATATCTATGTAATCTTCCCTAGAGATTTTCTTCTATATAAGAGAGCTCTAAGGTTACGAGCAATACAACTTTTCTTTCTCCCTTTCCACATGGTATCAAAGCGACGGTCCTAGCCCGGAG
This sequence comes from Ottelia alismoides, assembly GCA_037367405.1. Taxonomy (NCBI): domain Eukaryota; kingdom Viridiplantae; phylum Streptophyta; class Magnoliopsida; order Alismatales; family Hydrocharitaceae; genus Ottelia; species Ottelia alismoides. The sequence goes on from JAZKJV010000459.1 coordinate 143,247, forward strand.
CCTGTGCCCTAAATCCTTGTCCCCCACCAAAACCCTACGCGCGACGCGCCTCCGCCTCCTCGCCTTCACGGCGTGCATGCATTCTCGCCCAGTACGTGGCGCGTATGCGCCCCCTCCGCCCTAGCGTGCCTCCATGTCCTGCGCCTTAGCGTGCCTCCTGCGTTGGTGCGCATCTGCGCCTGTGTGCGGCACGTCTGCGCCCCCGCACCCTAGCGTGCCTACGCACGCTTGCGCGCTCCTGTGTGCATACCTAGCGCGCCTGCAATCTTGCGCGACAGAGACCACACACGCGTGTCCCTACGTACCCGAGACCGAGAATAACGTCTCAAGCCCCATGTTGGGCTTCGGTTTGATCGTCTAAGTGTGTGTCTTGATCATCTAAAGACATCCTAACCCAGTTTGTGGAAGTGGTTGTGGTATGAGTCTACACCCACAACTATCTTCCCATATGTCTGTGTAGACATTTTATGTCCAAGTTTGCAACCCCAGTTTGAGAGATTGTTGTCATCATGTCAGACAACAAAGCAGATGTCTCGTCCCTGGGTGCCTTTAAAGGTCCTGCACCCATTGTGAAGATGGATGGAACTAATTATGAACTGTGGGCCATGAAGTTCATGAGTCTAATGCAATGTAATGGCAAGAAGCACATCCTCACACATGAGGAACCCGTCGACAAAACTGGGGTTAACGCCTCATGAGAGGCAGATTATGTGTATGCACGAGTATGGCTTTCTGGAATGGTATCCTTGGAGATAGCAAATGACATTTTGAGCTAGCCCATGACAAAGTCTATGTGGGACATTCTCGCCGCTACATATTCTTCGGCGAAGTGAGTCCAAGTTCCTGCAACTTCAACATTATATCTTCACTTCGAAGCAAAATGGTCGTATGCTCCATACCCTTTACACTTCGCTAAGGGGCATGTTTGAGAAATTACACGATTACATTCCCTTGACTGCTACACCAGAGCAACTCAAGGCATGCCGGGATTCCGTAATGACAGGAGTCTTTCCAGCAGCACTGGATCCTAAGTATGATGCATCGAGAGCTCAGATTCTTACTGATGCCACTATACCTCCAATGGAGGAAGCATATCACTGGCTGAGCAAACTCTCCATTTCTTCTAGTAGTTCTACCGCATCTCAGATTTCTTCAGCCATGGCAGCATCTCGTGGTAGGGGAAGCACTACGCAGTTCCTTGGTCTTGGTGGCCGTGGAAGAGGGGGAGGCAGTAGACCTCCTCGTCAGCCTTGTACTTAATGTCATAGATCATAGATCGGGCCATTCTGAGGACATATGCTATTCCAAGCATAGTTTTCCTGCTTCAACGCGGGTGGCTGAACAAATTCAACAAGGCAACAGTTCGTCCGGTACATCTGATCAGCGGTTTGATGAGCTCGTTGCACGACTTAGGGAGATCATGTCGTCTCTAGGGTCAACCATCTCACAGTCGGGATCATCGGAGGTAGCAACCTCAACCACTACATCTATAACATGTACAACATACGCTTTTACTAGCTGTTACAGGGCAGACTTGTCAGAGTGGATCATGGATTCAGGAGCATCACACCACCTGTGAGGTGACAGAGGGCAATTCAATACTTATAGCCCGACACAGTCATGTAGATCTGTGGTGATAGCTGATGGGACGCATTCCCCTATTACTGGTCAGGGGGAAGTTCAATTAACCCCTCAAATGCGACTTCAGAATGTTTTTTACGCTCCTGAATTCTCTATGAATTTATTATCTATTAGCCAAATCACCAAGGATTTGCATTGTCATGCCATTTTTGACCCTTCTGCTCTTGTGTTTCAGGATTATCTAATCGGCAGGGTGATTGGTACTAGCTGTGAGCACGGAGGCTTATACAGACTAGAGCAATCTCCATATGATGTTGTCTCTTCTCTTCGCACTGGATCTGTCTCTCCATACTAGTGCAATCTCCATATGCTGCTGTCTCTTCTCTTCGCACTGGATCTGTCTCTCCATATATGTGGCACCTCCGTTTTGGTCATCTTCCTTTACAAAAAGCTGCGTCATGTTCTTCCTCAGATTTCTCCTCGCTCTACCTTCCAGTGTGAGGCTTGCCAGCTTGGGAAGCATCATAGATCCACTTTCCAGAGTCGTCAGGGTCAAAACAGTCGGGTCCCAGTCGTGTTCCTGATCTTCAGGGACATCGTTTTTATCTTGTTACTGTTGATGAGTGTTCTAGATTATCATGGGTCTTTATACTTAAGAACAAATCTGATGCTAGTCCTATCATTCAATCTTTTATCAATGAAATAAGAAATGTTTTTTTCCCACAAATGTCAAGTATATGCATTATGATAATGCACTTGAATTCTGTAGTACACAACTTTCTCGATTTCTTAGATCTTATGGTATATGGTATTGTGCATCAGACGTCGTGTGCGTATACGTCCCAACAAAATGGAATGGCTGAGAGGAAATATCGCCATCTCTTGGATATCACCAGGACTCTTCTACTTCAAAGTTGTGCTCCTCATTCATACTGGGCAGATGCTGTTCTTACTGCGTGTTATTTGGTGAATGTATGCCTTCATCGATTTTAAGGGAGAAAATTCTATTCTCAACTGCACTTCCTGAGAAGGATCTTTTCTCTCTTTGACCTCGTGTTTTTGGGTGTGTTGCTTTTGTTCATCAGATGACTCTAGGTCTTGACGAGCTCTCTCCTAGAGCAGACAAGTGTGTTTTTGTTGGGTATTCCAAAGCCCAAAAGGGATATCGTTGTTTTGACCCTACTCGACGAAAGTACTATGTTAGTGCAGATATCACCTTTTTTCGTTGTTTTGACCCTACTCGACGACGGTACTATGTTAGTGCAGATGTCACCTTTTTTGAATCCATAATGTATATTTCTCCTACAGGTGACACACTCATTCCATCAGAATGAGAGGAAGAGGTTTATATGCCACCACCTCCTGTCTCTCTTACTCCACCACCACCTCCTGTCTCTCTTACTCCACCACCACCATCACCTCCTCCACCATCACCTCCTACACCACCACCACCACCTCCACCACCACAGTCTCCACCGCCTGCCACATCTAATTTCTTTCCGCGGGTTTACCAGCACCGATCTCATGCACATGTGCCTCCACCATCATCCATCATGCCTAAGGTATGTCCTGAGCATTTGAGTGCCTCTGATGGCACTGGTGATTTGGGTGTGCAGGAGATTATCGTTGATGTTCCTTTCGAGGATACAAAGGACATGGATGTCCCTATTGCTTTACGATGGAAGAGGCGTGCATGTACAATGCATCCTCTTTCCTCTCAAGTTTCTTTGGCACGACTATCTGGTGACTTTCAGAGGTTTGTTACAGCCTTATCAACCATTCAGATACCGAGATCTTATCAGGAGGCACTACAGAGTGGTCCTTGACGTCTTTCTATGGAAGAAGAGATGGTCGCCTTATAGTCCCGCGGCACATAGAGTGTTGTCTCCGCTCCTCCGGGTGCTTCTGTTGTTGGCAGTAAATGGGTGTTTACCATTAAACAACGTGCAGATGGTTCGGTAGACAGATACAAGGCTCGTTTGGTTGCGCGTGGATTTACCCAAACTTATGGAGTGGACTATCAAGACACTTTTTCTCATGTTGCCCATCATTCTACACTCCGTATCCTTATTGTTGTTGTTGTGGTAAAAGACTGGCCTCTTTTTCAATTAGATGTCAAGAATGCCTTTTGTATGGAGATCTGCAAGAAGAGGTTTATATGCAGCAACCGCCAATGTTTACTGCTGAGGGGGAGTCTAGTATGGTGTGCAAACTCCATAAGGCTATATATGGCCTTAAGAAGAGTCCGAGAGCGTGGTTTCAGAAGCTCTCAGAGTTGATGTAACTATAGGGCTTTGCTAGATCTACTGCAGACCATACTCTTTTTGATAAGAGAACTCAGATAGGTACTGTTGTTATTTTGGTTTATGTGGATGATATTGTTGTCACACGTAGTGATAACAAAGGAATTCAGGTAGCCAAGGACTTTCTTGGACAACAGTTCGTGACCAAGGATCTTGGTATGTTTAGGTATTTTCTTGGACTAGAATTTGCAAGATTGACCTCCTAGCTGAGAAGGGTATGACAGACTGTAGACCAGCTACTACTCCAATGGATCCCAATTCTCGGCTATATGATGATGATTTTGCAGAGGTAGATAAGAGACGGTAGAGAGAGCTGGTAGGAAAGCTATTGTATGTCACCATCACCAGACCTGATATATCGTTTGCAATTAGCAGAGTTAGCCAGTTTTTGGAGCAACCTAGGCAGTCACATATGGATGCAGTCAACATGATCTTGAGATATCTCAAGTCTTCACCAGGGGCAGGACTACTATTCAGGAGAGACACGACCCTGATAGTATCAGGTTATGCGAATGCCGACTATACTTGGAGTCTCAAGGACAGGAAGTCAACCTCAGGCTTCATTGTATTTGTGGGCAGCTCCTTGATTCATGGAGGAGCAAGAGGCAGTCAGTTGTGGCCAGATCTAGCGCAGAATCAGAATATAGGGCAATGGCCCAAGGGAGCACATAACTGATGTGGGTCAAGTCTGTCCTGACTGACCTAACTATGGAGGTGCCTCTTTCTATGCATTTACAATGTGACAATCAGACTGCACTATTTAAAGCAAATAATCCAACCTTATATGAAAGGAGAAAGCATATTGAGGTTGACTGCCACTACACCCGTGACTTGATTCAGAAAGGGCTTTTATCTACTTCTCCAGTTGCTTCAGGCGATCATGTTGCAGACATGTTCACCAAAGCTCTTGCAAAGAGACCATTTCACCATTGTTGTTCCAAGCTGAGCATGATAGATATTTATGCTCCAGCTTGAGGGGGGGTGTTGAGACATATCTATCTCTTTATATGTTACTTTGTAATTTCATATTTTCTTCTGGATATCTATGTAATCTTCCCTAGAGCTTTTCTCCTATATAAGAGAGTTCTAGGATTACGAGCAAAACAACTTTTCTTTCTCCCTTTCCACATCCTCATATCAACGGAACGCTCCGTTTGGGGCCACCACCAAAGCATCTTATGCCATCCCTCCATCAACATGGTTTTATCGCACAACAACATCTCTTGCACCGAATCCTTTGCAATAACTGGATCTTTAACGATATCAACGAGACATCACATGCCTACCTAAATGAAATGTGAAGCACCTATGTCACACCAACCTCTAATATCAATGGTGAGGCCTGATCACTTCCCCCACCAAACAAGTCCCATGGAAGCCCTTACATTTTCTCCCGTTGTTGGCCAATAGCCCTGGCACCGCCCAACCTCGGATAGGTGATTACCTAATTTTCTCCCAAGCAACGAGCTGGACAACTAGCCCAAAGATGGTTGAACCGGAATATTGAACCCAATCACAACACTCTATAGTCCAGAGTCAATGTCCCCTACAACAAAAACAGATGGGGCCCTCTACATATGTAGGGCTCTCGTGAAATTCAATTGATTTTCCAGGTACGTCAAGAGGAGCCATAATCTTCTTCGTGGAAGTTCTATGTCCTCCATCGTGTATATCGACCTCCTGAATCTCGAGGAAAATCTCTGTTAAGTCATTATGACAAAGCAGTATAAAGGTGACATATATAAAAGGCGGAGTGCATAGAATACAAGTTGACAAGAAAGTTAGAAACATGACAAACATAAAGATGGAGCATATTGCATAGTAAACGATATTTTAAACATTTGTATTTAATCTTTATAATAAATAAAGAAATTAATATAGAGAATATTCAAAGAATTGATGGAGTGTTCAAGGAAGAGCTTCAAACGTTTCTTGTGATAAGAAGATATTTTTAAAGGTAACAATAGTATAAAGAAGAGTTCTAATGAGACATTATTATGCTCAATGGCAAGAAGTGTCTGGTCTTCAATAATGAACTTGCAGAAAAAATAGAAAATCTGCAGCTAAGACAATAATGTTCTGCTGAATCAAAAAGAAATCCGGAATACGAGTAAAAGGCTGGTACAAACCAACCGAAAAAAGTGAGGAAACTTCTTTAAGATGGTTCCAACATGTGTTAAAAGGGTATGCGCCGGAATTCAAAGATATATGAAGAACTTTGCAAGAAGGCAAAAAAGGACAAAGAAATGTTGGAAGGAGACGGATGAAAAATATGGCCTTTTTTTAGCTAAATCTTAGTATAACCCAAATTGGATGATTTTGGAGCAAAGAAAAATGGATCTAAGCACAATAAAAGTACGAAAACACTTGGTCGTTGGTGAAATTTGCAACAAGTAAAACTAAAGTACGATTGGCTTTAAAAAACACGCTTAAACATACAAATCCTCATTTTGTCACTTTTTCAAAATCTAGTCCTGCTCAAACTTGGTGCACATTGGTAAATGGGATGCCTTATAATGTTAGTTGTGAAGTATTTTATATAGCGGAGATACTTCCTGTTTTAAAAATGACAAAGCAAGCATTCTACGCATTTAAGTAGCATCCAAAAATTGTATACATACACAACAACAAAGCCTTTTTCCTATAATCAAGTAGAGTCAGCTACATGGATTTTTACCTCCATTCATATCTATTTTGGGTCATTCCTGGCCTTAAATCCAAATAACCCAAAAATCATATACATACACATAAAATACATGCAAATGACATTAATAAAATAACAACTAATCTATAACAAAAAAAAACAAATAAGGTGCCCAGGATTGTTTCAGCACCTGCCATGAGGTCCTTACCTGCGAAGAGCTGCCTAGACAACTCACCCTGTGTAGACACCCGTTAGTGACTAAATGGCTAAAGCTAATATAGGACCTATATAAAGTATCCTGCACCAAGATGCTTAGGACCTATATAAAATATCCCGCACCAAGATGCGTGATTCAATGGCTTTTATGATATGACGATAGAATGAACCCACGAGCTACAAGTCTAGCCTTGCAACAACCAATGTTACCATTTACACAGTGCTTCATTGCAAATGCCCATTTGCAGCCAACCAAAAAGCCCCATGTAGGTGCAGTTATCAAGTTCATGTGCCACGCAACTGGATTGCTGCCATCTTCTCCACCATAGTCAGACGCCACTGATTGTTTTGCATAACCTTTCGACATGTTCGTGGGATCTCTACAACTGAGAGATCTATGACAAACTCCTGAAATCCGCTAAAAGACATCCATGGAAACATGGGAAGGGAGAGAATACGTAGTACACATATGCTTTCACCTTTGGAAAGCAATGGGCAGATCAGGGTTCTCTGTATGATCTGCATCATGTAAAGTAGCCACTTAAAGAGGCACCAACTCATCATGTAGAGTAGCCTATTGTATAAATAAATCACAAATGTCATCAGTAGAAACAAAGTGCTCAGAACATATATGGGGCGTGTTGGATGATGGGGAAGGCCTATGAGAAGGGAGTACATAACGTAGCATGTGAATGTAAAAATGTGGCAAAAACTGAGCCAAAGTACTAGGCTCTACAGACTATAGTAGGAGGTAGGGGTGGAGGAGGTGGTGGAGGCGTAAGAGGAACCAAGGGAGGAGGTGATGGTGGTGTATGAGGTATGTAAACCTCCTCTCCAGGGTCAAACAAGGACATGTCACATGTACGAGAAAAATACATGACCGAATCAAAGAAGATGACAACAACACCAACGTAATACTTCCATATCGAATTTCAATTTCGACGTAATCTAGTTATATGGAAATGACTGTCGAAATCGAAATTCGATCGAAATGACTGAATTATGGGGGCCCTAGTATAAAAAATGATCAAAATGACCGAAATTTAGGGCCTTGATCGAATCGAAATTCCATTTTGGTCGGTCATCGAAATGGTGACCGAAACTGACATTTAGGGCCTTGACCAACATACACAGTTGATAGCTCGATGAGAGAGCTTATCACGACCAAAATTCAGACGGTAAACGAAAGTAACAAAGCCAAAAACACAAGATGTTAGAGATAAAAGATCATTATCGAAAAAAGCAATTGCTGACATATTTGTATCTCTCGATACTTTATTTTATATTTCACATTTCTTCTGTCTACTCAATGTAATTTCCCCATAGAGAATTTCTCCTATATAAGAGAGCTCTAGGGTTACGATGAATAAACAATTACTTTTCATGCCTTTCCACATGGTATCAGAGCGACGGTCCTAGGCCGAAGCATGTGCCCTACTTATCCCACCCCACAAAACCCTGACACGACTCTCACCTCACCTCATCGTGATCTCCGGGTAGAGCAGCAACAGCAACCCTGTCGCCGAAGCAACCCAAGGCTGACGTCGTCGTCGCCCAAAGCCTGACCAGCGGCAACAACCCCGCTGCTACCGCTGCCATTGCCAGCAGCCTAGGGCTGCACCACCACCATCGTTGGCAGCCCTAGCCGCTAGCCGCACTTGATGCTCCACGTTCAACATCCTCCGAGGTCTGAAGATCGCTTTGAACATGCGATTTCATTCATGTTCAATCGGATTTTGGGTTTCGAGTGTGTGATTTGATCATTTAAAATCACCCTAGTTACCTAGAGAGGCCTCCAACAAATGGAAGAGGTTGTCGTATGAGTCTACACCCACAACTATCTTCATGCATGATTGTGTAGACGCATCCATTCTTGTCTACAATCCTAGTTTGTGTCATTGTTGTCATCATGTCAGACAACAGAATTGACTCCAAAGCCGACGTCTCATCCATGGGTGCCTTCAAAGGTCCAACAGACATTTGTCAAGATGGATGGAACAAACTATGAACTATGAGCTATGCAATTCACGAGCCTAATGCAGTGTAATGGCAAGAAGCACATCCTCACACAAGATGAACCAAGCGATAAGATTGGGGTTAATGCCTCGTGGGAGACGGATGATGCGTATGCGCGTGTATGACTGTCTGAGACCGTGTCAATGACGATAGTCAATAATATTCTGAGTCAGCCTACTGCAAAGTCTATGTTGGATATTCTCGCTGCTACATACTCCCCGGCTAAAAACGAGTCGAAGATACTGCAACTTTAGCATGATATCTTCACATCAAAGCAAAATGTTCGTCTTCTCCATACCCTTTACACTTTTCTAAGGGGTATGTTTGAGAAGCTTCATGGTTTCCTTCCATTGACTGCTACGCCAGAACAACTCAAGGCATACAGAGATTCGGTGATGAGCGGAGTTTTTCTAGCAATTCTTGACCTCGAGTATGATGTAGCTCGATCGCATATCCTTACAGATGCAACTATATTGTCAATGGAAGAGGCATACCGCAGACTGAACAGGCTCTCTATAGCTCCTAGTGGCGGTACTTAGCAGTCTCAGACCGCTTCAGCTATGGTTGCATCTCGTGGTAGAGGGCGCTCTACACAGTAGCGTGGTGGTGATAACCATAGCAGGGGAGGGGATAGTCGACCCACTCAGTTGTGCACTTATTGCCACAGGCCAACCAACTCAGCATGGCTTCCCTGCTTCAGCACGGATTGCAGAGCAAATCCAACATGCTGATGTTCAATCTCCGACATCTGATCAGAGGTTCGACGAGCTTGTAGAATGACTTAGAGAGATTATGCCTGCACCTAGGTCGACCAGCTCTCCTTCAGTTTCCACAGATATAGCCACCTCAACATCTGCATCCACATTATGTACAACATATGCTTTTACTAGTTGTTACATGATTTGTCATAATGGATTATGAACTCAGGAGCATCACATCATCTTTGTGATGATAAAGGACAGCTTAGTACATACAGACTAACACAACCAGGTAGATCGGTAATAATAACAGATGGGACCCACTCACCCATCACTGGTCAGGGGGAGGTGCAATTAACTTCAGCAATGCACCTTTAGAATATTCTTTGTGCTCCTCATTTTCTATGAATTTATGTCCATCGTCAAATCACCAAGGATTTACATTGTCGTGCCATATTTAGCCCATCGTCTCTCATGTTTCAAGACATTCTTACAGACAAGGTGATTGGATATGGTCGTGAGCAAGGTCTCTATAGACTGGTCCAATCTTCATATGCTTGTGCTTCATCTCTTCACACTGGATCAGTCTCTCCTTATGTATGGCACTACAATTTGGTCATCTTCCTCTGCAGAAGTCGTGTCATGTCCTTCCTTAGATTTCACCTCGCTCTGCCTTTCAGTGCAAGGCCTGCCAGCTTGGGAAGCATCACTGAGCTACCTTTCAGAGTTGTGAGGGTTGAAGTAATCATAATCTATTTGAGTTGTTTCATCTTAATATTTGGGGTCCGAGTCGTGTCATAGACCATCGATGACATAGGTTTTATTTTTGTTGTTGTGGATGATTTTTCATCATTATCTTGGATGTTTCTTCTTAAAAACAAATCTGATGTTGGTCATTTTATTCGGTCTTTCATTAATGAAATAAAAAATGTTTTTCTGCAACCGTCAAATATATTCGTTTTGACAATTCATTAGTGTTGGAGTATTTGGTTGTGCGCCATGAGTTGTAGGAGGGTAAATGGATCCTGTAGAGATCCATTTACCCCATCCATATGTTTAGTCCCACATCTACCAGCGGTGGGACTTGGAGGCTCTGTGGAGGCTATATAAGGAGCCCCAGACCTCCTATATCCATTGAGAAAGTCAATAGACAAACCTGGCCCTTTGAGGCCTTCACCCGTAGTTTCATCCCGCTCCTTAAGGAGTAGGGTTCCACATTGAATCATGTTGTTCTGATTGTTCTTTATCTTTTTCCATGTTTCACTTCCGCATTCTCTATTTTCTAACATGGTATCAGAGCGGGTTCGATTCTTGAGGTTTCTTAAGTTCTTTATTCTTTCTCGAGATTCGAGATTTGTTCTAGGGTTTATTTTGAAACCCTGATTCTTAAAAATCATCATCTTGTCGATTCGTTGTCCATTCGTGAAGATTGATGTTCTGAAGATCTGTTCATGGGATTTCAGTGCCCCGGCACAAGCTCAGGTCAGGGCTCTCTTTCACAAGCAGCGGGCAGGCAGTGTTGTTGCCATCCCACCATAACAAGCCCAAGTTGGGGCTCTCCACATCGCGCTGGCGGCACGATGCCCTTTTCCAGGCAACCCATCATGCTTCAGGTTCCCAAAGTCGCATCTCCAGATTTGTTGCTACTGGCATAGCCGCATTGCAGACTGAAAAGCTTGCAAGGCTCCAATCGTCTCAGCCCATCGCCAGCATCAATTACAACCATCAGCCAACGCAGGATTTGGGTATGGGTCACAAGATCGTAGCAGATGAAGCCCTAGTATTTCTTGTTTGCCAAATCAGCCCATCGCAGGAACATGAAAACTATCTCTGCGATTTGGATCAAATTTTTTTAATCCGTGTGAGAAGTCTCCAGTTCGTGCGACACAACGATAGCGCATGCCGCGCTCCTTCCAACTCCTGTGGCGACGCTTGTTCTCCCAAGCGCTCAGAGCGCCATCAATTTTGTGCGCCATCTAGGTTTTCATCGGAACAAGCAATTCTTGTGTTCATCATATTAGCGCATGCGGTAAGGAACACCCGGGCACACAGGCGGCACACCTCGACAAAGGACGGTGTGATTCCCAGCGATTGTTTTTTAAGAGAGGGTTCTCTGGAAGCCCTATAGGGTGCATGTACCATTTAAAAAATTTTGTTTTGACGGAAGGGCCCAAGTGGGGCCAAATAGTTTGAAAAAATGAAGAGAGGGGTCGTTCGTCAATAAAAAAAGTGAGGTTGTTTTTGTAGGCCCAAATGGGCCAAGGTTTTTGTTTAAAATAAAGGAAGAAAAATGAAGAGGCGCATACAAAAAAATGTACACAATTTCAAAAAAACGCAAAGCCGTAAAAATGGATGGCAACAGTTTATTAAAAAATGTTTTGAGAAAAGAAAAGATGATGAATGTTTGGAAATAGTCGAAAAAAAAATGTTTGGACGGCTTGTAAAAAAGGAGATGATGAAGACAAAAAAAACATAAGAAATTTTTGAATGTTCATGTTTTTCCTCATTATTTTGTCTTCTCCCAACTTGATCGATGTTCATATTTTCCGACAAGTATGGGAGAAAGGGGGAGTATTATGTAGAGTCACGGGTCTATTCATATTCTCCAGATGCAGATATTCCAGACCATTTAGATTTTCTCACTCTACAGTGCAGTTTCAGACTCGACAAATTGTTCCGAGTCTGCAGTTCAAGACGCATGAGTGTGCGATCTTCAATTCCGTGGTCCCCATCATTCTTCTTGTATTGTCAGGCTAGAGTTTTCACGTGAGCCATAGGGACTCCAGAGTAGAGGACCATTCCCCATGCCATGTTGGCAAAGATTTTAGTGGTATCATAGGTACTTCAGAGTAGTGTACCATTCTCTGTGCCATATGGGAGAGCCAGTTCTCCGACGAGGAGATTCCAGGTGCAGTTTCAGACTCGATGTTCAGATTCCAGTTTGACTCACACTCCAGTATGTTCGTCCTCCTCACCTGCACGTCATGAGAAGCAACATCCTCGACAGCAGTCGACAGTTGTGCGTGTTGAGTTGATATTGTCCGTAGTGTCTTGTAGCGTGAGTTGAGTTTCCTTTTGTTTGTCCAAGCTGAGCATTGCATCCTCCAGCTTGAGGGGGAGTGTTGCAGTATTTGGTTGTGCGTCATATGAGTTGCAGGAGGGTAAATGGATCATGGAGAGATCCATTTACCCCATCCATATGTTTAGTCCCACATCTACCAGTGGCGGGACTTCAAAGCTCTGTAGAGGCTATACAAGGAGCCACATACCCCCCGTATCCATTGAGAAAGTCAATCGGCAAACTTGGCCCTCTGAGGCCTTCTCCCGTGATTTCATCCCGCTCCTTAATGAGTAGGGTTCCACGTTAAATCTCGTTGTTCTTATTGTTCTTTATATTTTCCATATTTCGCTTATGCATTCTCTATTTTCTAACGGTTAGAATTCTGTAGCCTTCAACGCTCACAGTTTCTCAGCCCTTTGTATTGTTCATCATACTTCTAGTGCTTATACTTCCCAACATAACATGGAAGGCCACATCGATTTCGATATCGTGTCGATTCCATATTTCAGTGATATATCGCCGAAATATCGTCTATATCGATGCTATTTTGTGAAGGAAATGCCTGAAAAGGATGAAATATCGCCATATCGGTACTGTTAGAGTATTTGGTTGTGCGCCCTTTGTGTTGCAGCAGGGTAAATGGATCCTGGAGAAGATCCATTTACCCCCATCCGGTGTTTAGTCCCACATGGACCAGCAGTGGGACTTGGAGGCTCTGGGAAGGCTATATAAGGAGCCCCAGACCTCCTGTACTCATTGAGAAAATCAATAGAGAAACACGCCCCTTTGAGGGCTTCTCCCGTGGTTTCATCTCGCTCCTCACGGAGTAGGGTTCCACGTTAAAATCCCGCGTTCTTCGTGTTCTATGTTTTTTTTTCATGTTTTGCTTCCGCTTCATATTTTATAACATGGTATCAGAGCGGGTCCGGTTCTCGGGATTTTCATGTTCATTATTTTTTTCTGAGATTCAGAGATATGTTGTTCATCGTTATTTTTCAAGAATTGATTATTGTTTGAAGACCTGAAGGTTTGGTTCCAGATTTCGAGGGGTTTCTGTAACCCTAGATCTATAATTCCAGTCACAGCAAAATCTCCTATCTCCAGGCTCATATGAATGTCGAGCATGCGGCATCTTCAACCTCCCGACGGAGGCGCTACAGCCGTATCTCATTCCAGCGAGCCTTGCTCAAGGGCACCGTCCAGATCGCATCTCACGCACGCAATGTCCAGATCCTGGCGTCCTCCTACGCCCTCAGGCACATACCCGATCAGTGCGCATCAGGCGCGCAGGCATCGCAGGTGTGCAAAGTCCCTCGCACGCAGGCGGTGCGAGTCGCAGGAGCCGCAGGAAGCAGTCCTCCCTCGCGATTCCAGGATCCATCATCGCGCAACCCCGCGCGCTCTACCCAGCCCAGCGGCGACCCCTCTCCCGCTTCATCGTGACCCAGGCGGCGGCTCCTCCGTGAGCCGCACCTCCCCTCGCCGCCGATTCTTCTTGCACAGTTCAGGCGATGGCGCAACCCCCCCCCCCTTAGCGCAAAACCCCCTCGCGCTCCAGGCTCGCAAGGCGATGGCCCCGATACTCCAAGGCGGCGCCCGCCCCCGCGCACTCTTCCGCTGCGCGAACCTCCCTGCTGCACGACCTCCAGGCGAAGGCGCCCTTCCCCCCCAGGCGCAAGGCGGCAACCCAGGCAGTGGCTCCGCCTTCCTCGTAGCAGCAGTGGGTGAAGACCCCCGGGTGCGGCGGCTATTTGTGTGAAAGACGAGAGGGTTCCCGTGTTGGGAACCCTAGCAGGCACGTTTTATTTATTTAAAAAAAAATAGGAGGGCTGGAGTGCGCAGAATGAAAAGACCCGATGGCCTATTGTAAAAAAAAAAAAAGAGGGGGATTTTCGTTTGGACCGAAAAAAAAGGGGAGGGTTTCCTTGTTGAGGGCTATTTTGAACCCACGGAAAAAAAAATAAAAAAAGGGGCGTACAAAAAAAAAAGCCGTACGCATTTTTCAAAAAAAAATGTGCAAAGCAAAAGCCGGAAAAAAAGAGAACGGCTTAAAAAAATTGCAAAAAAAAAGGAACGACGGCTTAAAAAAAAGGAAAAAAAGAAAAGCCGCAAGTTTTTGGTTGTTCTTATTTACCCCCATATTGTCTTGTCTTCTCCCAACTTGGTCGACGTTCATGTTTTCCGACAAGTATGGGAGAAAGGGGGAGTATATGTAGAGTCACAGGTCATCTCAGATATCTTCTCCAGTTCCAGATTGCATATTCTCCAGACCAGCCGATTTTCAGACTCTACGGTTTTCAGATGAAGATGTCATGCGCAAGTTTCCAGACTCGACGTTCAGATTCCGGGTCCCAGTTTGATGCGCAGTTGTTCAGACTCGACGATTGTCTTCCGAGTCTCCAGTTTCAGACACGCACAAGTGTGCGGTCATTGTCAGATGTGCATATGTTGCCATCATCATTGTCAGAGGTCCCCATCATTCTTCTAGTTGTCAGGCCAGAGTTCTCATGTGAGCCATAGGGACTCCAGAGCAGAGGACCATTCCCTATGCCATTGAGGGCAAGGGTTTTCATGTGGTATCATAGGTACACCAGAGCAGTGCACCGTTCTCTGAGCCAGATGGGAGAGACCCAGTTCTCCGACGAGGAGACTTCAGGCGCAAGTTCAGACTCGATGGTCAGGTTACGAGTCTTCAGTTGACTCACACTCCAGCCCGTTCGTCCTCCTCACCTACACGGCATGAGAAGCAACGTCCTCGACTGCAGCATGTGCGCGTTGGGTTGATATTGTCCGTAGTGTCTTGTAGCGTTGAGTTGAGTTTCTGTCTGTTTGTCCAAGCTGAGCATTGCATGCTCCAGCTTGAGGGGGAGTGTTAGAGTATTTGGTTGTGCGCCCTTTGTGTTGCAGCAGGGTAAATGGATCCTGGAGAAGATCCATTTACCCCCATCCAGTGTTTAATCCCACATGGACCAGCAGTGGGACTTGGAGGCTCTGGGAAGGCTATATAAGGAGCCCCAGACCTCCTGTACTCATTGAGAAAATCAATAGAGAAACACGCCCCTTTGAGGGCTTCTCCCGTGGTTTCATCCCGCTCCTCACGGAGTAGGGTTCCACGTTAAAATCCCGCGTTCTTCGTGTTCTATGTTTTTTTTCCATGTTTTGCTTCCGCTTCATATTTTATAACAGGTACTCTTATCAGTTTCGTCTCGATATCGATATATCGACGATATATCACCGATATATCAGCGATATATCGTCGATATATCGACGATACCACCTTCCATACAACAGAATGGCATGGCTGAACGTAAACATTTACCAGGACCCTCTTGATCCTGAGTCGTGTTCGTCACTCATACTGGGAGATGCGGTTCTAATTGCTTGCTACATGGTGAATCGTATGCCCTCATCTGTGTTGGCACTAAGAGAAGATCCTGGTCTCGATTACATTTCCCGAGAAAGACCTTTCCTCCGTCACTCCACGTGTGTTTGGGCAGTTGCATTTGTTCATCATACGTCCCTTAGTCATGACAAGTTCTCTCGTAGAGCTGTCAAGTATGTCTTTGTGGCGTATTCTAGGTTTCAAAAGGGATACCGTTGTTTTGATCATGTTCGTAGGAAGTATTATGTTAGTGCGGATATCACTTTCTTTGAGTCTATTATGTTTTTCTCTCCTACAGGTGATAAGTTGATTCCTTCGTATTCTAGAGAAGAGGTATGCATGCCTCTATCTCCGATTTTGTCAACCACGTGCACTACTTCTTCATCACATTCCTCATCATCTTTTCCACCTCCGCCACCACCACTTCCACATGCCGCATCCATTTATTTTTCACAGGTTTACCAGCACCAACCTCGTGCTCATTTGCCTCCTCCATCATCCAGCGTGCCCAAGGTGACATTGGTGATTTGCATTTACAAAATGATGTGCATGAGGTCTTAGATGTCCCAGTCGGCCACTGAGGAGATTGAGGATATAGACATGCCCATTGCCCTACGAAAGCAGAGGCGTACATGGATTATGTATCCTCTTGCTTCTCATATTTCTCTTGCATGTCTCTCAGAGGAGTTTCAGAGGTTTGTCGTGGGCATGTCTGGTGTGGAGATATACCACGGTCAAATCAAGAGGAATTGCAGGTTTATCAGTGGCATCTAGCTATGGAGGAAGAAATGGTTGCGTTACAGTATCGTGGCACGTGGAGTATTGTACAAGCTCCTCCTGGTGCATCTGTTGTTGGGTGTAGATGGTACAATTGATAGATACAAGGCCAGACTTGTTGCTCGTGGGTTAACCCAAACGTATGGGCTGGATTTTCATGATACGTTTTCTCCAATCGCTCGTCTCTCTGCACTGAGGATTCTTATTTCTATCGTTGTGATACGTGACTGACATTTATTTCAGTTAGATGTCAAGAATGCTTTCTTGTATGGTGACTTACAGAAAGAAATCTACATGCAGCAACCTCCAGGGTTTGCTGCTGAGGGAGAGTCTCATATGGTGTGTAGACTTCACAAGGCTATTTATGGCCTTAAGCAGAGTTCGAGGGCTTGGTTTCAGAAGCTCAGAGTCAATTGAATAACAGGGGTTTGTCAAATCTACTACAGATCATTCCCTTTTTGTTAAGAGATCTCAGAGAAGTACAATTGCTATTCTAGTTTATGTGGACGACATCATTGTTACAGGGGATGATGAGCAGAGTATTCAGGCAGCTAAGGATTTCTTTGGACAACAATTTGTGACCAAGGACCTTGGCAATCTTCGTTACTTTCTTTATCTTGATTTGCAAGGAACTCAGCATTGCATGGTGATGATGCGAAGGAAGTATGTGACTAATCTTTTAATTGAAAGAGGCATGAGAGGATGTAGGTCTACCACTACTCCCACAGATCCTAATGCTAAGCTCTATGATGATGATTCTGAGGAGGTAGACAAGAGACAATATAGAGAGCTAGTAGGGAAATTGCTATATGCCACTATTACTAGGCAAGATATCTCATTTGTAGTTAATAGATCAGCCAGTTTAGGGAGCATCCCAAGCATGTTCATATAAATGCAGTTAACATGATTACTAGATATCTGAACTCTTCGCCAGGAGCAAGACTCTTATTCAGAAGAGACACGCCTCTTACAGTCATAGGATGTGCCAATGCAGGTTATGCATGGTGCCCCAAGGATAGGAAATCCACAACAAGTTTCTCAGTGTTTGTAGGTAGTTCAATAATTTCATGGAAGAGTACAAAACAGACAGTTGTGACTAGATATAGTGTTCAATCACAATATAGAGCCATGGCACAAAAGAGCATGGAAATGATGTGGGTCAGGTCCATCCCGACTGATCTGACTATTGAGGTTCCCCTTCCCATGCACCTCCAATGTGAAAACCAGGTCGCTATGTTCATAGTAAATAATCTAACCTTCCATGAAAGAACCAAGCACATCGAGGTGGATTGACATTATACTCGAGATCTGATTCAAAGGGGACCAATCTCCACTTCTTATGTTGCGTCAAGTGACCAAATTGTAGATATGTTTACCAAGGTCCTTGCTAGAGGTCATTTTCATCGTTGTCGTTCCATGATGAGCATGATAGACATATATACTCCAGCTAAAGGGGGAGTATTTAGATATTTGTATCTTTCAGTTCTTTACTTTATATTTCGTATTCCTTCTGTCAACTTTATGTAATTTCCCAATAGAGCTTTTTTCCTATATAAGAGAGCTCCGAGGCTAGACGAATAAACAATTACTTTCCACACCTTTCCACAACAATAAATAAAGAAAATTTTCCTCCTTACATAGAGGACAGAATCTGGTTGACCAAATAGCAAGAAGTAAGAAATGCATCACTCAGAAATAATAAGGAGCATAGCTCTAATCAGAAGGTTTCATATCACATCAAGAAGATGATGGTGTTTGCGTTCAACAATACGGTTTGCTTAGAAGTGTACGCGCTAGAAGTCTAGTGTATAATGCCAAAGAACCTGAAGAACTAAGAAGCTATAAAATACAGAACTCCAAGGCATTATTAGAGCGAACAAACTTAACAGTAGCAGAAAAATGTTCTTTATTTCATGAATAAAAAATTAAATAACAAAACCCATGATAATCTAGAAAAATCAACTGCTACAAGATAAAATCATGTACCCATGGGGACAGACGATTCCGTGATTCATCACTCTAAAAGTTGAAAATAGAGCTCCGTTCCCAAGTAATTAGCTGCATATCTCCATTTATTTTGCATTATTTGCATTCATGCATTTAGAATAAATACTTGCATTTTAGAAAGCATATTTGCATTAAATAAGAAGCCAAATTCGCTTGTAAATATCACATGTATATTCATCATATTTTTACTATTTTTATCTATTCTTCTCTAACTCAGAATTGAATAAAATCAACTCTATAGTGTATATATTAGTAACACTAATAAAGAAAAAAATCAAAAAAAAAACTAACTTGTAAAATTGACCAATAAAACCCTAACCCTAGTTTAAGACTAAGAACCTACAAACATGAATATCTCTAACATATAGTCTCTTCTAGAATCCTAGCCACTTTTGAATTAATGTACGTTCAATTATCATTAACCAAATTCAAAAGAACCAGAGTTCGTATGTGAAACTTGAGTTTTGGGTCCTCATTGTATATTATACATATGTTCATGTATTTCATTAATTTTATCTCTTTTATTTTCTAAATTATTATAAATCAAAAAAAGATTAAGTTTTAAACATTTGTTTCATATTTTCTTCAATTTTATTTTGTTTTTTTATCTTATTTAAAAATGACAAAATAAAAAAATGTGGTATTTTATGTCTGTAGGATACCACTAAAATTACTTTTTCTACCGATGATTAGTTTTGGTTTTCGGTCCACCGCAAACGTCCGCCCGTGACCCTGGGCCGCTCACCTCCGACCTTCAACGCCTAGACTCCCCTCTCCTACGCGCACGACCACGCCAGTTGCCTGCCCCCGCGGCCTTGTGCCGACGCATCTGCACGCACCCCTAGTGCCCGCAACCAGAGCAGTTGTAACCTGTGCGTGCCACTGCGTACAACACCTGCCCTCCGCCCTCACCAGAAGACGAAGTGGCCGCCCTAGCAATCGTACCCTCGTGCACGGAGCATTCCAGCCACACTCATCGTTGCCATCACGCAGGCCCCCGCTCCGCCGACTCTCCTACGCGTGGTTATGCTCCTGCCCTTCGTCGCACGCCATCCTCAATCGTGGGTTTCGTGGGATGCATTGCTTGGAACCCAAGTTTCCAACCGGAAGAAGAAAGCATGTGCATCCTCTTCATTTTTTTTGCTAAATTGCAAAACCATCCATCCCACTCATTATAATTAAAGAAGTGCCCTTAGGTGCATCTATTTGGTTGAATTTTTTAATATTCAATTGCAGTGATACCCTTGTGTTCAAGCATTATTTTGGACCTTCGTTTCTTGATCATTTTATTAAACTAAAAATAGTTTTCTGTTCAAAAACTAATTCTCTATCAAATTATATTTGGTTTATAAATTTTGTGAGCATTTGATGGTTTATTAAATCTAGATATTGAAATTCAGTGACATTTTGCAAATTTATTCTCTGAAATTCGCACGCATTAATTCCTTGCTCTAAAAATTCTCAAAAATCAGAAATGACGTGTCTAATTGTGCTTTAATTTCTATCAAAATTTTCCTTAAAAATGGATGTATCTTGTGCCTAAAATTTCATTAATTTTGCATTCCGTTTGCTAGAAAATTTGCATAAAAACCCAAAAACGTTTGCATTTTTCATTGTTGCATTTTAAACCAAAAAGTGCCAAAAAAATACATTTTACATTCATCATTACATTAGGTTTCCAGGAAAAAATTTGGCTAAATTGGATGAATTTCACATTAAAATCTAATTTGACTAAGTACTTGATTTCGTAAGAACTTAATTCAGTCGCATTTTGCACTATCATTAATATTGCATAAAAAATATCAAAAAATTCTTCTATGAAAAGCATGTATGAAATTAATCTAATTTGCATACTATGTTGTTCCTTTCCCTCCTTAAGTCGCCCTAGGGCTTGCCTGGGTTAAATAAACACAAAACCACACTAAATTCACTCGATTGATTTATTTATTTGTGTAAGTAATTTTTGATCAACCCTAATTACCCGACTACAACAATTCAACACAATTATCAAAGGGTAATTTGGGGCTCGTCAAATGGCATTGTTGTCATGGAGGCAAACGACTTAGCATCATTTTGGAGAACGTAGAGTTAGATTTTCCACCCTTGGGTAGTCTGACCCTGGTTTTTCTAGTAATTATTACTGTATTTTTTCCCTTACATTTATTTATTTATTTATTTTGTTTACTATTACTATTGTGTCTAGCTCTCTGACCAACATTTAGCTTTTGTACGAGGGACCCAACGCGATAGAGCGATTGCTTAGGAGGTTGAGCAACTCAAGAGCATTGGAGGCCGAATTTTCCGGAAATTAAGCCGACTGAAGGATTCGTATTAAAATTAAGATCGAGTCGAGTCGTGAGCGAGCGTAGAGTCTATGATATTATTTCCTACATTCATTTTGATTTTTGTAATAATTGCACATTTCCAGCGGATTCCGTTTGGGATATCGCGCGTGTACACGGACTTTGGACATTATTCTTGTTGTGTGTCGAGACATGTTTCACTCTTCGATGAGGGTGAGGCTTGACTTGAGTGGCTCGTGGGTTAGACCTGAACTAGCGGCCATTAGAGCTTTCATTAGGTCAATATTTGTCTGTGCTCGTAAAATCTAGGACCACACATTTTCACTTTAATAATGCGCACCTTAGATCGTTCTAACTTAGTCCAATTCAATTCACTTCTTCCAACTAACTAGAACTTTCTGCAAGATGCGGTTTTCTCTGACTTGCATTTCATTTAGTATAAAATTTTCAATTTTATATTTCAACCCGCATGTAGAGCAAGAGTATCATTGTAAGTATTCTGAACTGGGCATACATCATTGATTTTCCGATTGCATCGTCTTTTCCCAACTCTCATACCCTTGGTTTTACAAGTTGAGATTAAAGGAAATCAGGATTGTTCGTTAGACGTGCCTTGTGTGGTGGATTTAACTCGGTTGTGATCTAACTTAAAATCAGGACTGCTAATATAAATCTGACCAAAAAAAACTTAAACTAACCCTTGTTTGCGGAAGAGCAACCCGTCATTACACATCCCTAGTATAGTACCCAAAACCCACATCTAAATCGTGCGTAAATAAATTGATTTCTTATATTGCCAATTAACTAAAATTGAAAAAATAAATGGTGAGACTTTAGCAACTATCATTGAGTTGAGTTGGTGAAACTAGAGTTTGCTCATGTGTTTATTTTTGTGTATGTCCATTTGCATTATTTCTATGTGTATCTACATGTTCTTCACTTCAATCCGCTTTCACTTCTTGACAAATATATCGGTTTATCGATATCTGTATTCGAATTCTTTGCATCATTTCTCCTCTACTGAATATCGAACATCTTCACCATTTACCTCTTCTATCTCCCAACCCCACCTCAATTATAAAGTCAGACCTTCGATTGACTTCCCCACTTTTTCGCATTTATCACCTACCCCACCTTCTTACACCCAAGATCCACTTCCACCTTGGGTTGGTTCACCCTATAGTCGGATGCTAGCTAGAATCAAGGAACAATTCAAAGAGCAAGCCACTGTTGAGATAAATGATTGGCAGAATTATGTGCCCCCACATACCTCATTCTCACCTCAAGTTGACATCGGACAACAATTCACATACACATTCTGACTTGATCTTAGGGTATAACATGGTCGACCTAACAAATCGAATAAAGAGGCATACACCATATGATCTTCCTGACTTGATTGACCTTAGTGATCAAGCCCACATTGACCAGCCTTAATATCACCCATTCGGTGAGCCTACATATACAGGAGAGTGGACTCATGAGACCGATCTACGGACCCCTTGTCTATTGACTCCACCATGTTGGGCTCCAACCAATATCTGTCATACAGATGGGTTATACTCAACCCAACATTACACGCCTAAGTTAAGGTATGTTGAATATGAGATCCCAAATTCTCAGCAGTATCCTCCGAGCGAATAGACTGCTTCCATAATTTGTTATGAGGAATCCTTGGAGGATAAAATTTATAGGATTATAAATAGAGATAAGTCAATTGAGGATAAATTTAGAAATGGCATCAACTGACTAATTTCAATATATTCCATCTCAAGAATGGAAGTAAGGAATAAAATGAGAGGATCAATGTTAAAAATCTAGAGGACACAAGGAAATTCATACACGTTGTACAGCTGGAGTCCATTCTACCTCCATCTTCTACTAACCACTTGCACTCCAATCTCGAGTCTGCACATTCTCTCACTCCTATAAAAAACAACAAAAAATCAAAAATCTCAAAAAGACCAAAAACATTGAAAAAACAGAAAAAAAATCATAAAAATTGGAAAGGAAAAAGATCTAAAAAAAATTGAATCCTGCCCTAAGAGAAGTACTCGATGAGGAATTGGTTTTTAAGCTATCCTTAATAGAGGCCATAGATCACTTCTCCGACCTCAAACGATTTGTGAGAAGTAAATTGAAGCATAAGAGGTCGGGCAATAAGAGTACAAGGATTGAGAAACATCTAGTGTTTATGGCCACCTTCTTAGTGATGGGGAGAAAGATTAAGAGCCGTAGAGTGAAGCGGTTGCCTAGAGTTGAATGTGAAATAAAAAACACTACCTTCACCCATGATAGAATCGATGATGACTCATCGGTAAATATCCTCCCGACCTCCGTATTTGACAAGCTCAAACTCGAGCCAATCAAAAAGTTGAGAGAGATAGTTCAGTTATCTTATCGATCTATAAAATGATCGAGAGAAACCATTTCAGTCATCATTACTTTCCAAGGTACCCTACTCCAAGTAGACTTCACGATCAGTGACATTGAGCACCGATGAGAATTTACCCAGTCTCCGATTATTTTCGAGAAGTCGTTCTTAGCCTTGACTAAGGTGACTACAGATTGCAAGACTCGAGCGATCGATTTTACAATATTGGAGCACTCCGACCTTACCCATTCATAGACACAAGATGCTCTAAGGTAACCCACAAAGCTGCTAACAATTGTGTCAATCGAGAGGTAGATGAGTCCCACCTCTCTGCTACACCTGAGATACCGATTGTCGACAAGTGCTTGCATCACCACTAATGCCAAGCCAGCTGAGACCATTAGCACCTATTCGAGACGTGTGCAGACCCTTCGGGAATATTAAAATCTATGTGGCGATTTGTCTAATGAGGAATCCATAATCAGCACTGCACCACATCTTGGACCTTCAAAAAAGCAGACAATCAGGATTAAATTGACCCCACCCAAAAACACGATTGATCCATGCTCTAGTTGGTTATCCAGTGATAGGAAGTCAAGAATTGATTCCACAAGGTGTTCCACCGAACCCCTCAAGGCATGTCACTCTCCTCTCCCTCTCAATACTTCAGATTCTAAAAAACCGACTAAGATAGTTTCCTTCAACATATCAGAGAAGGAATTTTGTGAGGAGTCTTCATCGGGTCCGGATTAGGTGATTTATATGAGTGTGCTCAGTTCGGTTGTTCTTAAGCCCTATTTGAGCAAGTAGTCGTGTGTCGATCCTCGATGGGCGTTCCTTGCCCATCACTATTATTCATCTGAGGACGATTACAATAGAGACATATGTATATTACCCACCTCACTCCTGCAAGAAGGTACGTTACAAACCTTATTGATCCGTGTATATTCTCACTCCTCATTGTATAGATTTTCTTTCTTTTATTTCCCTCCCTCCCCAGTGATTCGTATCACTCGCTCTGGCTCCATATCATTTCAGTTATTGTTATACTTAGGATGAACATATCCTAAGCATAGTGGGCAGAGTGGCCTGAATCTCTCCTTCTTTTCTTCACCATTCTTTGTTTATTCTCAAGATCTCATCGATACTCACACATACTCATATCCTATACTTTGGATGATCATGGCCTAAGTACGGGGAGACTGAAGCCCACCATGTGTATAAATTCATCCATTTCTCCTCCTTACCTCGATCGCCCCATTTTTGTTCTTCTTCTATACATAGGCTGACCAGAGCCTAAGTATAGGGGGTGGGTCGACTTCTATACTTTTTGTTATTTTAACTCTCCTACGCTTAGCACGAGCTATGTCTTTTCCTCGTTTCTTGTGCTCTGAGGACATAGCACATGCTAAGTATAGGGGGCGTGTATATATTACATATATACTTAACTCATAGCTCGTACTTTTGCATATTTTCATATATATTACGCAATAATTACAAGATGAGAAAAATTGGGAAAAAAAACTTTTTGTAAAATACGCGTATAATTTGTATAATATGTAAAATACGTGTATTATATTTGTATAATATAATGTGTATACTTTTGTAAAATTCTTGTAAATAATACATTTGTAAAATTTGTTGTAAAATAGGAGGTATACCAGAAAATTAAAAAAATCATCAAAAAAGAGGCTTCTTATTGACTCTTGCATTCAAAAAAATCGTCTTGCACTTCATTCATATACATTTTTTTTGAAAGTGTGCAATTTAGGGGGTAGTACTCTACGGTACCCTCCCCATCAAAATTTATTACTAACAAAAACCAAAAGCCAGAGAGTTACAGAGCTGTAGCATCTAACCCTCCCTTACATTACAAAAGCATTACAGCACCCAGTCCTCAACCAGCCTTTTCGCAAAGATAGTCACGTTCTCCTCATAAAATCTTTGCTTGGAGAATAACAAATCGTTCCTGCCACGCCATATCGCCCAGAGATAGGCCATTGGAAGAAGGTGATCCCTCCTTGGTCTTTCCCTGTTCAAGTGGATCGAATTCCAGAACGTCTGGAAGCCATCGAAACGGCACCAAGAAATCCCAGCATCCAGCCAAATCTGAGAAACCACAGGGCAAGCAAAGAAGAGGTGATCGATGGTTTCAACGGCATTGTCACAGATCACACATTTGTCCACAATGATCCCCAATAGTCTTACGCACCAGTCGCAAGTCAAGAGTCGCTTACGTCGAAGAAGCCACAGAAATATCCCTCCACGTTCCGGAAGGCGAAGGGACCAAATTGCAGCACAATCCCTGTTCAAGGACTCCGAGCTCGCCGCGGCAGTCTGCATATAGCGCCATAGGCTCCCTTCAACGAGAAAGGCCCAACTCTCCAGCACCAATGATCTTTTCCAACAGTGGGAGCCCCCACGTTCCTCAGGGCCTCAAGGAGATCCAGGAAATCATCGAATCTTCTGGCGGAGAAGGTAGGGCACCAAGAACCATCAGCCCAGCAACTCGCCACCGAGCAAAGCTTATCATTCGCCAAGGCAAATAAGCGGGGAAAACGAGAACACAAGGCTCCCTCCCCCGACCAATCGTCCTCCCAAAAAGCAAAGTCATTTCCACCCCCCAGAACCGGCTTGAACAACATAAGATTCTTCAAAAACGACTTCATAACGCCCCTCCAGAAAGGTGTTATGGTCGTTCTACAAATATGTTGCGAATGCGGCACGCCCTTCACATCATAGATCTCGCGGATCGCCAAAACAACAAGATCGTTACCCGGGCCCCAAACCCTGCTAGCCCATTTGAGCAACAGCGCCTCGTTCATTTCCTCCAAAGATCTAACACCAAGCCCCCCCCCCCAATCCTTGGAGCGTTGGATATTCTCCCAGATGACCTGGTGAATCCCCCCCCCCCTGCCCAGTGCCTCTGTTGCCCCATAAAAAGCCGCGCATCTTTTTCTCCAACCTTGCGCGAATCCCCTTCGGAATCTTGCAAGAAGCAAGGAAATAAATAGGAATGGCCGACAACACGGCCTTGAGAAGAACTAATCTACCTTCCCTCGACAAAATATCAGCCTTCCAACCCGTCAATATCGACTCCAGCTTCTCCACCACTCTCAGCCAATCCCGAAGCCTCGCCCTCCCCAACGTCAGAGGCATCCCAAGGTAATCAATAGGGAGGTCAACGCGCGCAGAAGCCAAGGCAGTAGACAGCCCATCGACCGACAGCTCCACCGCACCGAAGGGAACAAAAGTAGATTTATTGTCATTCTTGCATAAACCAGAGAGCTCAGAGAAGATTTCAAGCATTGTGGCCATGCCAATGGCTTCCTGGACGCCCCCCTCAATGAGGAAAAGGGTGTCGTCCGCGTATTGGATAATAGGGATCCGCAGACCGCCTCTAGAGTAGCAGCCAGAAAGACCACGATCAACCACACCTTCTGCCATATCAGCCAGGATATCCGCCGCCAGAATGAAGAGCAAAGGAGCAAGGGGACATCCCTGGCGCACACCTTTGCGAGGTTGAATCCAACCCCCCTCGGGTCTGCCATTGATAAGAACCGAAAAAGAGGTCGTGGTTATACAACGCCGCATCCATGATATCCAAACAACAGGGAAGCGTAATCTCTTCAAAACTGACCAAAAAACCTCCAATCGAGGCTATCGAAAGCCTGAGCAAAGTCCACTTTCCACAAGATGGCACTCGTGCCCCGCCTCCGCCAATCCGCAATGATCTCAGAAGCAAGAGTTGTGCAATCCGAGACCTGACGATCCGGGATGAAAGCGGATTGAGCCGGCGAAACCAAGCCACCAATGATGTTAACTAACCTTGAGGCAAGGACCTTGGCCACAATAAGATAGAGAGCATTAGAAATAGCAATTGGGCGATAATCCCCGATCGATCTAGGCGATAGCCGCTTGGGGATAAGCACAAGCAGCACCCTGTTAATGCGATCAAAACCCAGATTCCCACGGCAGAATTCCATTATCACCTCGAGCACCTCGTGCCCAACGAGGTCCCAGAAGTCCCTATAAAAAGAAATAGGAAAGCCGTCGGGGCCAGGCGCGGCGTCAAAGTTCAGATCCCAGACAGCATCTTTAATCTCCTCAAGGGTAACATCACGGACAAGAATGTCAAAGGAGGGGGGCTCCACAAGCCTGGAGCTGCGACCCAACCACCTCCAAATCCGCGGAATCTTAGAAGAAAGCTTGTCCTTGAAATGATCAGCAATCGCGCAGCCCATATCCTTGTTGCTCTCGCTCGTGACCCCATCAATAGTGATAGAATGAAGAGCATTAGACCTGCGCCTACCGTTAGCAATACGATGGAAGAAAGCGGTATTTACATCTCCCTCTTTAAGCCAAGAAGACCTGGAGCGATGTCGCCATTCGGTCACGCGTTTCTTGTCTTCCAAAGCCACAATCTTCAGCGCCGCCAGACGCTCCTCCTGCTCGGTAGAGGAAAGATTCCTCTCGTCCTCCAGGGCATCCAACCTTCGAACCACCTCCTCAGCACCCTTTCTGGCCGCGCACCTAGCAGCTCTAGAATCTCGTTTGAACACAACCAGCCTGCCCCGCAAAGATGTTAATTTTTGAGAGAATCTATTAGCAGCAGAACCCGTAGTCGCCGTCGCTAACCAGTGCGAAGTCACCATCTCCCTGAAACCGTCTTCCAAAAGCCAACATTTCTCGTATCGAAAGATCCCACGTTGGGTCGGGGCCGACCCGGAGCACCACAGGATAGGGTTGTGATCAGAGCAGGATCTCGGCTTGACCATCACCGACGCCAAGGGAAAGGTCTCCATCAGTTCATTCGAGACAAAAAAGCGGTCGAGCCTTGAGCGCGACCTCGAGTTCCTCCATACATTCAAGGCCCAGCGAGTCAATGGTGTCCATAAAAAAGTCGGAGCCGTTGTCCTGCCCACCCCTCCCCCCAGGCCTATCGAAGGATGGCAAAGTGACGTTGAAATCACCCCCCATCAGCCAAGGGGTCCCACAAATCGCCCTCCCAGCATCTTGCATGTCCTGCCACAGCTCCCCCCTCAACGCACCATCACAAGGGCCGTAGACGCAAGAGACCGCCAAAAGATTAGAGGAGAGAGAGTTTTCTAAAACCACCGTTAGGATGTCTCGACCCCGAGTCTCCGAGATAAAAGACCAAGACGCCGATCGCCATGCCACCAGCAAGCCCCCCGACGTCCCCGATGCCCTTTGAAACCTGAATTGATCCAGGCCCCCTGCACCGCACGATCGCCAAAGAGTATCCGACATGGAGGGCAGCTTCGTTTCTTGAAGAAGGACAATATCGCAATCCCATTCAGAGAGTCTAGAACCCATAATCCTAGCTTATCCTTGTCCCCCAGGCCTCGGATGTTCCAAGAGACTATCTTCATTTGGAAGCTTCGAAGGCCCCTTGCAATGATGCGACGCCTGCCGTCGCCGCCACATTGCTCTTAAGAGAGGTCCCCAAATGGAGTGATCTCGCCCTTGACCTTCTTCTATATCTTTTTCCGCTCCTTCTATCGCTCGAACCTGCCGCCACTTCAATAGACGGGACACCCTCCAACACAACTGCACGCTCGTCGCTGCTCTCCGAAACCGTTGAGGAGCTGGAAGTTGGTAACATCAGCCGGGAGGAGGCCGCCCCCCCGAGGTTCACCGGAGAGGAAGGGATTTGGAAGGAGGGTACTCTCCTGTATCGTCATCGGGCGACCCTGGGGAAGCAAAGCCAAGTGGCAATCCGTGCTCGTAAAAGTACGGAAGAGATGTGCATGTCATATACATTGCACTTCATTCATATACATTGCATGTCATCTGCATTTCATTTGCATATCTTGCATATGCAAAGTGGAAGTTAGTGGGTTCTAAACCAAGTTATGAATAGAAGTCGATGGCGGATTTGACTTAATCTACTAAATATTAGAGGAACCTTATAGGAACTGGAGTTAAGATTTTTCAGGTCAAGTGACTTAATTCTTTGAGTCCACAAAACTATGTTCACATGTAATCTTAATTGGTCTAAGTAGAACTCTTTTAGACAATGACCTATTTGGACAAGCACCATACCCATAGCTTTTCATTAATGAGGTGGTGAAGAGGTAGAATCCTTTGGCTTGGAGTAGCACACGGGTGGAAACATCCATCCTCCTCTAGGGAGGGTAGTGCATCTCATCCTATTCTAGTAGCATCGACGTCTAACGATGGGATGTAGTGGGTTGCAATAAAGCTTCAAAAGAGTGATAGTTTACTAGCTCAAGAAGAACTATGTATGTACATGATGCACTTTTGTATATATCAAAAAAAAGAAAAAGAAAAATCTCCAAAAAATTTAGACAGGAAAAAAGTTAAAAAAAATCCCGTCAGAGAAAAATGTGAATAAGCAAGGCATATGCTTCAAAGTCTCATACCAAGAAAGCCTGCAGCTGGAGACTTAGCTACACTGGTCAAGCTCCACGGATATGTGAATACATTGGTCACAGTCCATTCTCTTCTCTATCCCCTCTTCTTGAGATAGAAGGGAATATCCCACTCCTCAAGGAAAGAGTTGCTAGATAGGAGAATTAAGGTTACCTCATTAGAGGAGGTTGTTTCTTTGCTATTTCTATGTGGAAAGATATATTTCACTTACACAGTGCAAGTAAGATTCATGGTCATCAGAATTTGCGTATAAAGATTTGTTCTGACCTGACTGTTGAGAGGACCTGAATAGACACTTGTGGAACTTAATTGTTAGGTATTAAATTCGATTCCCAATAAGGTTCCGCTACACTATCAATCCAAAGGTCGAGTCGAGCTCCATTTTCAACTTTTGTTCATGGCCTTTGTATGAAACCCAAAATCATTTCACTTTTGCATTTCATTTTAGTTGCTCGGGCACAAGCAAGGTTTAAGTATAGGGGGTTGATGAATCTTTGATTCATCACTCTAAAAGTTGAATAGAGCTTTGTTCATGAGTAATTAACTGCACATCTCCATTTATTTTGCATTATTCTCATTCATGCATTTAGAATTAATACTTGCATTTTAGCATGCATATTTGCATTAAATAAGAAGGTAAATTCGCTTGTAATATCACATGTATATTCACCATATTTTAACTATTTTTATCTATTTTCCCTCTAAATCAGAATTGAATAAAATCAACTCTATAATGTATATATTACTGGCACTAATAAAGAAAAAATATCTAAAAAATACTAACTTATAAAATTGACCAATAAAACCCTAATCCTAGTTTAAGACTAAGAACCTTAAAACACGAATATCTCTCTCATATAGTCTCTATGGAACCCTAATCACCTTTGAATTAATGTACGTTCAATTACCTTTAAAACAAGATCAAATTCAAAAGAATCGAAGTTCGTATGTGAAACTTAAGTTTTGCACCCTTCATTGTATACTATACATATGTCCATGTATTCATTTATTTTATCTCTTTTATTTTCTTAATTATTAAAAATACAAAAAAATAGATGGAGTTGTAAATATTTATTTCATATTTTCTTTAATTTTATTTTAATTATCTTATTTAAAAATGACAAAACACAAAAATACATTATTTTATGTTTGTAGGATACCATCAAAAATACTTTTCTTACAGATGATTTATTTTGATTTTCGGTCCACCACAGACGTCCGCCCGCAACCCTAGGTCTCTCACCTCCAGCCTCCTACGCTCAGGCTCTCCTCTCATGTGTGCGCCACCACGAAGGTTCCACCCCCCCCCCCCCCGCGGCATTGTGCTACCGCATCTGTGCACACCTCCCGCGGTCGTACCCTGCACCGCCACTGCGTACAACACCTGCCCTCTGCCCTCACCAATAGAAGCAGCGACTGCCCTAGCAGTCGCACGCTTGTGCGCAGAGCAGTCCCACCATGCTCACCGCCGCCAACGCGTAGGCCACCGCTCCGCTGACTCTCCTACACGTGGTTGTGCTCCTATGTTTCGTCACACGATGTCCTTGGTCGTGGGTTTCGTGGGATGAATTGCTTGGAACCCAAGTTTCCAACCAGAAGAAGAAAGCATGTGCATCCTCTTCATTTTTGGGGTAAATTGCAAAACCATCCATCCAACTCATTTTTATTAAAGAAGAGCCCTTAGGGCTTAGACACAAAATCTTTTTGTTGAATTTTTTATTTTCGATTGCACTGATACTCTGTTGTTCAAGCAATATTTTGGACTTCATTTCTTGATCATTTTATTAAATCAAAAATAGTTTTCTATTCAAAAAGTAATTCCCTATCAAATTATATTTGGTTTATAATTTTGTGAGCATTGGATGGTTTATTAGAGATTGAAATTTCAGTGATATTTTGCCCATTAATTATTTGAAATTGTACGCATTAATTCCTTGCTCTAAAATTCTCAAAAATTCAGAAATGATACATCCAATTGTGCTTTATTTTCTATAAAATTTTCCTTTAAAATGGATGTCTTATGCCTAAAATAATTAATTGAGTGATTTTTGAAATTGGTTTTTTATTTGGTCTACATTTTACTTTTCCGCAAACTCAATTCTCGCAGATTGCACATGAAAAGACCTTCTTGGGATAATTTTGGTTTGGTGTGAATTTACATTGTAGACATATTAGGATTTAAATACTCACATTCACTCTGTTTCACTTAAAAAATCGTAAAAAATCATATTTTGTCAGAAAATTGCAAAAAAAATAGTGAAGCTTCATTTTATCATGTTTAACTTCCTTTAAAATTTTCATTAATTTTGCATTCTATTTGCATGAAAATTTGTATAAACCCCCTAAAAAGATTGCATTTTTCATTGTTTCATTTTAAACGTACAAATTCCAAAAAAAGCATTTTGCATTCATCATTGTATTAGGTTTCTAGCAAAAATATAATTTGGCTCAATTTGATTAATTTTGCGTTAAAATTTAATTTGGTTAAGTTGCTTGATTTCTTCATAACTTAATTCAATCGCATTGTGCACTGTTATTTATATTACATAAAAAATACCAAAAAAATTCTTCTCCGAAAACCTTGCATTAATTGATCTAATTTGCATCCTAAGTTGTTCCTTTGCCTCCTTAAGTCGACCATGGGGCATGCCCAGGTTAAATAAACACAAAACCACACTTAATTCACTCGATTGGTTTACGTACTTGCGTGGTTAAATTTTGATCGAACCTGATTGCTCGACTACGACAATTCAAGACAATTATCAAAGGGTAATTTGGGGCTCGTTAGGGACCTCAAATATCAAAACAGATAAGCTCAAATAAAAGAATTGTTACTACAACTATGATGACCATGAAAACTCGATCGGCAAAGCTTCCCGAGCCAGAAAGCTACACACTGAAAGATGGATCAAGAAGAGATCTGCGAGAGGATATGACATACTTCTGTAAAGGAAGGTGGTCAAATCGAAGATGCCACATGTATAGAGAAATTGATCTAGTAGGAATGGAAGAAGTACCAGTATATGGAGACTAGACCGGTCTGTAGAAACCCCTTACTCGCGGCCACATCCAATCACCCAGCACACAAGTAGGGGTGTAAACGAGCTGAACCTGAGCGAACCAACCCAGGCTCGGTTCGGCTCGTTTAGCAAACTTTCAGGTAAAGGTTCGATTCGACTCGTTAAAGGTTCGTTTAAGAATAAATGTTGTGCATGTGTTTCTGATCAAAGGAAAAGCTGCGGTTGCATGGGAGGGTTTTGTGGGGTTTCAGGAATAGGGAATATGGACTTAAGGAGTGTATGAGTGGATGGGTTTGGAAAAATAAGTGAATGCCCTTATGTTAATATAGAATGTATTTTTTCCTTATATATATGCAATATAAATGTATATATACTTCTATGTATGTATATGTATATATAATCGAACTTTTAACGAATCGAACCTGAGCGAACCTATGTTTTTGAGGTTCGGTTCATTTATTTAATCGAACCCAAATTGGTGTTCAGGTTCGATTCGTTTATTTTCGAATCTAATCTGAATCAAACTTTTAGCGAGCCGAATCTGAGCGAACGTCGAACCTGAGAAAATTCTGACAGCCCTACACATAAGTATGTCCTGAAACACAAGAGAAAAGGAGTCATATATGACACGACAATGCAAATCCTTAGTGATTTGACTAATAGACAATAAATTCATCGAAAAATCTACTGCATGAAGCACATTTGCAGACACATAGACAATGTTAAACAGATCTCTCCATTCATATAACAGAAGAATAAGTCTCATCTGCAGTAACAACTGATTTGCCTGAAGGTACAGATTAGCACAATGCGATCTGAGATTTCGTTGCACAAACGATGGGATGCACCGGAATCCATAATTTACTCCGTAAAGTCTACCAAGTGACAACTGGTGAGGGCATAGGCTATATCTAAGGTTATAGGAGAGACTCTGGTTGTGGCAACGCCAAAAGGCCTGCAAGAGCACTAGTAGTGGCAGCAGCATGAGTCATATAGGAGACCATATCATCAATCACTGATCAACAGTAGGTGCATAAGTGGCAGTAAGCTCAACATGCTTGGCCACACAAGCACACACAAGATAGTCATGCTTCAAGTAGCAAGTCTCCAGCACATGACCAGGACGATGACAGTAAATGCATGGTACATGCTAACGTCTGCCTGCTCTGTCAGAGGCACCACGCCCCTCTGAATGAAGATGCATCTCTTCTTCCACGAGATGCAGCCATCACAGAAGTTTGAGTGGTAGTAGTGAATAGGATCGTGATTATGCTAAGTCTGATGTAAGCCTCATTCATCGGAGGTATAGATGCACCCGTAAGAAGTTGGAAGCAAGCTGCATCATTCTCAAGATCAAGAGCAGTCAGGAAAACTCCAACTATTGTAGCATTCATGTACGCCTTCTTTAATTTTATTTTGATTTTTATCTTATTTAAAAATGATAAAAAATGACAAAACACAAAAATGCGGTATATTATATTTGTAGGATACCATTGAAATACTTTTTGTACATATGATTTATTTTGATTTTTGATCCTTCAAGAAAGTTGTAGATCTCGCCGAGACGAATAACTTTGACATTGACCACTTTTTGATTAGACCACTTTCGTTATTTCTTTAATTTTTTTACATTTAATTTGTGATTTTTTGGGGAGTTTTCATAATTTATTTTAACTTATTTTATTTATTATTTATAATTTTGTGTTTTATTTTAATTTTAATTATTTTTTATAGCTATTTATTTATTATTTAATTTCATTTCATTTTTAAATTTAATTTTTATAATTTTCTTCCACCAACTCTCATTCTCCCCTCATCTTCCACCACTCCTCCAACCTTCACCCCACT
Organism: Ottelia alismoides; assembly: GCA_037367405.1. NCBI lineage: Eukaryota > Viridiplantae > Streptophyta > Magnoliopsida > Alismatales > Hydrocharitaceae > Ottelia > Ottelia alismoides. The sequence goes on from JAZKJV010000459.1 coordinate 177,894, forward strand.
TCTTTTCTAACTTCCTCCTCTTTATTCCCTTCTCCTCCCATTGTCCGCCATTTGTCATTCTTAGAGAAAAGAAGAGAGCTCATCGAGGTAGATAGGTGACAAGATTCCACCATGATACGAAGCGAGAACCTCCTTCAGAAGAGATCCACGGCGACCACCGTCCCTGCGTAGCGAGTTTCTAGTCAAGCTCGTCAAGCTTTGCGGCACCTCCGTAACGCCGCTCGAGGCCACGACAGGAGTGCAGCATAGCTGCTCCGCAATCTTAACGAAATCACAAGTGAGTATTCTCTCTCTTTTTTCCATGTTATTTTATTTATCTAACACAATTTTTTGTTGTTCCACTTTAATCATTCCAAAATCACCTCACCATCATCATCATCATCTACCTCACTTCATTTGATTTCATGTTTGATAAAAAAACAAAAAAAAAACAAAAATACGGAAGCAGTCGGTCGCCCCTGCCCCCTCCATTCCAGCAAGCAGCGACGGCTCGGCCTCCTTCGCCACATACGCTCTCTTGCTCTTCCTTTATAGCCACATGTGGCTCCTCCGCCTTCCAGGCCCGCCTGCGCACGCAGCTCTCGCGACCGCAACCCCTGATGTGTGGTCGCGCCCCAATGCCCTTTCCTACCAGAGACTGCCACAGCACTAGCGGCTGCAGCCGCCCACCTCCAGGATCCAGCCATGCGCTCCCCTCCGTGGTCACGCCACCGCAGATGTCCGCCCGCGACCCCGTGCCCCTGGGTCGCTCACCTCCAACCTCCTGCGCCCAGGATCCCCTCTCTTGTGCGTGCCACCATGCCAGCTGCTCGCCCCTGTAGCCTTGTGTCGCCATCTACGCGCACCTCCCACGTCCGCTACCAGACTGATCGCACCCTGCACGTGCCACAGCGTACATCACCTACCCTCTGTCCTCACCAATAGAAGCAGCGACCGCCTGAAGGTTGGGGTTTGTTTAAAAAATGTATTTTTTAAGGATCGTTGAGTACTTGTGTTGGATGGTTTTTTAAAAATCCATTATGCTATTCTAATATGTCCATATGTTGATATGTTGTTGAGTTAAGAATTTTTTTGTTACATACAATTACGATAGATGGTCCTTAAGAAGGGCCTACTTGTATTTCTTCCTCTACTTGTCATTGTACCATGTGGTACATTGTTATATACTAATGTGTTATGTTGTAGAAGTTGTAGATGTGGCTTGGATGAGTTGTTTTTATTTAGATGCAATGCAATTATAGGAGCTCAGTTGCAGCTTCTTTGTTTTTTATTTAGATGCAAATTTAAGGAGTTATAGCTTGTTTATTCTTACTTAAATGTAATTAAATGTAATTGTATGTTCTTATATTAGGTTGTAACTTAATTTTGTTATATATTTAGTATAGTACTGATACTAATAGAATAGTAATTAGTAACTTGCCTACGTCAAGTGTTAACATGAGACTTTCTAACAATGTAGATGGGCACAACCCCGTACTAGGATTTCAGATACCACGATATGTCGGCATATGTCGTCAATATATCGGTATCGCCAAAAGACCAATATATCGATACTAATATGGCGATATGGGAATCTTTTTCCATCCTTCCTTCACAAATGGGCATCGATATAAGCGATATATCACCGATATATCGTTGAAATTTCGTATCGACATGGGATCGATATGGATGCCGATATCAACATTTAAACCCTTCCCCCCACAAACTTCGCTTCTGGTAGCGATTAATTTTTCTATGTGCCGCCGAGCTCAAGTGATTATGCCTGGTTGTTTAGAATCTTTGGATACCTTTCAAATCGTATGGATTCGAACACAATTATTTGTAGGTTGTGCAAGAAGATGTGAAAGGAGGGGTTCATAAGTCCAAGCAACATCTTGCGCATTGTAAAGGCAACGTGGCCGCATGTCCTAAGGTAGACGAAAAGATGAAGAAGATGATGATATCATACTTGGATGATGTTGCCAGAAAAAAAGTCAGAAAGTCATTGAGGTTGTTGAGATGAGAGAAGAGATTGATATAGGCATCGTTGGAAATGTCGGATCTACGAAAACACCTCGAATCTCTAGAGCAGACCGTCGCCATTCAAGGATCGCGTCAAATGAGCATAAAAGATGCTTCATCCAAGGATCACAGTGAAAGGGTTATCTCCTATATTTGCAACTGGTCATATACATCGACGAACCCTTTCAATGCATTAACAACGAAGCTTTTCATGCAGATGACGGAGGCAAATGGGATGTACGATCTCGGTCTCAAAACTCCCGTGAGGTATGAGATGAGCGGGTTAATTTTTGAAGGCGGTGAAAAAAATAGCAAAGGCCTTGCAATGTCATCAAATTACATGGAAGAAGACAGGATGCTCTATAATGGTTGATGCATGGACAGACATGCGAGGAAGGAACGTCATGAACTTATGTATCAATTGCTCCTTGGGTACTTCATCTATGAAGTCCATCATAGATGCATGTAAGGAGATGCACTGCAGAGTACACCTTTCAGTTGGTGTATGAGCGCATAAATGAAGCTGGAGTAGAGAATGTTGTTCAGGGTGTTGCGGACAATGCTTCAAAAAATGTAGCAGCAGGGGGATTGATGCTCACGAAATATCTCCAGACACGGCGGACTTCCTGTGATGTGCACTCCATTGATCTTGCTTTGGACGAGATAATCAAAGATTCGAAAGTAAAGAGCGCAATTAGAAAGGCGAAGGCACTCACAGTTTTCATATATACCTACACCAAAACTCTAAACTTGATGCGGAAGTTCACAAATAAGAGGGGCATCGCTAGATAAGTGCAAACGAGGTTTGCAACTACTTTTCTTACTCTTTTTTTAGTCGATAAGAGGGGGTAACAATCAAAGATGTTCGCCCTAAAATTTCATTAAAAAGTCAGAGAAAAAAACAGGTACAAGAAAACAAACTACATCAGAGAAAAAAACAGGTACAAAAAAACAAACTACAGGACCCACTCCGACACTCCATCCAGTGTTTAGTCCCACATCGTCTAGTGGTGGGACTTGGAGGCTCTGGAGAGGCTATATAAGGAGCCACAGACCTCCTGTATCCATTGAGAGAAAGTCAATAGACAAACACGTCCTATTTGAGGGCTTCTCCCGTGGTTTCATCCCGCTCCTCACGGAGTAGGGTTCCACGTTAAATCCCGTTTTTCTTTCTTGTTCTTTATCTTTTTCCATGTTCGCTTCCGCATGTTTATTTTCTTAACATGGTATCAGAGTGGGTCGATTCTCGAGGATTTCAAGTTTTATTATTTTTTGAGATTCGTGTTTGAAGTTCTATGTTCTTGAAGATGATTGTTAGTGTTCAAGTTCTGTCCAAGTTTTTAGGGTTTCTATTGAAACCTTAATCTCTGAATGTTTCAAAGATCATCGTCAGTTTTTTTGAAGATCCGAAGATCTCCAGGCTGCTGTCCAGGCATTTGGGTTTCTTGAAACCCAAAAATATTCGACATCACGGCGCTAGTATCTTCGAGGCCTCCAGGCGGGTCGTTGGAAGCATGCCCGATCCCATGCTCCTCGCGCACAGGCCCCCTCGGAGCCCTCCTGCAAGGCAGCAATCACGGCATCACAGCCTCCAGATCAGTGTGAAATCTCCGATCTATGATACTCTAGTCGCAGTTCTAGGCGGAGGCACTGCGCCTCGCGCTCCAGCAACTCACGCGTGCCCCTGCGCCAAAGTCCCCCCCCCCTCGCGATACCTCGCCTCCAATCATGAGTATCGCGCGCACACCCTCCGCCCATCATGCCCTAGGAACAGGCGGCACGCCCTCATCTCTGCTCCGCACGACGCCAGGCGCACCGAGAGCCTCCTGGAGATCCCACCGAGAGCGTACAGATGCGCCCTCTTCTTCCTCGTGCGATCGGGCGACGTTACATCTGAAGGATTTTTTTTGGGGGCTGTGAGGTTTTAAAAAAAAAAGAAAGGAAAAGACTAGGGAGAGAGAGATTAAAAAATGAAATTTTTTGAAAAGGCACGTACAAATTAAAAAGCCGCACGCAAAGTTTGAAAAAAATTGAAATGAAAAGCTGAAAAAATTGTGAAACGGCTTAAAAAATGTAACGGCTTATAAAAAATGAAAAGCCGCTAGAAATTTTTGAGAATGTTTTCCCCAAATTTCATTGTCTTCTCCCAACTTGGTCAACAATTGTCATTCCAACAAGTATGGGAGAAAGGGGGAGTATATGTAGAGTCACAGGTATTATTCAGATGATCCAGATTCAGATGCAGACCTTCCAGATTTTCAGACTCTGCAGGTTTTTTCATATGAAGATTTTTCATGCGCAAGATTCAAACTCGACGTTCAGATTCCGAGTCCACAAGTGTGATGCGCAGATTCAGACTCGACAGATTGGTCAGAGTCCAAATTCAAGGCACTCCAAGTTGAGGCCCATTTTTGAGTTCTCCAGAGAGAGACTCAATTTCAGACACGCACGAGTATGCGGTCATTTTCAGATGAGCACCTGTATGCCATCTTTTGTAGTGGTCCCCATCCATTCTTGTTGTTTCGACCAGAGTTTTCATGTGAGCCATAGGGACTCCAAAGCAGAGGACCATTCCCTATGCCATGTGGGCAAGGGGTTTCATTTGGTATCATAGGTACACCAGAGCAGTGCACCATTCTCTGAGCCAGATAGGAGAGACCCAGTTCTCCGACGAGGAGACTTATTTCAGACTCCATTCTCCAGCGACCGTGGACTCCGACGAGGATTGCACAGCCATGGCTATTTTCAGTTAGGCCCATTTCAGAGATGAAGCAGTTGTCCACATAGATGTGGCGGGCCAGAGTACTCCAACGAGGAGACTCATTTTCAGTTGCAGAGACTCTAACAGGAGCAGTTCAGAGCACATGATCTCCGACGAGGAGATTCAGCAGACTCACACTCCAGCCCGTCCGTCCTCCTCACCTGCACGGCATGAGAAGCAACGTCCTCGACAGCAGCAGTTGTGCGCGTTGGGTTGATATTGTCCGTAGTGTCATGTAGCGTTGAGTTGAGTTTCTTTCTGTTTGTTCAAGCTGAGCATTACATACTCCAGCTTGAGGGGGAGTGTTGGAGTACTTGGTTGTATGTGTCATGAGTTGTAGCAGGGTAAATGGATCCTGGAGAAGATCCATTTACCCCATCCAGTGTTTAGTCCCACATCGTCTGGTGGTGGGACTTGGAGGCTCTGGAGAGGCTATATAAGGAGCCCCAGACCTCCTGTATCCATTGAGAGAAAGTCAATAGACAAACACGCCCAATTTGAGTGCTTCTCTCATGGTTTCATCCCGCTCCTCACGGAATAGGGTTCCACGTTAAATCCCACTGTTCTTTCTTGTTCTTTGTCTTTTTCCATGTTCGCTTCCGCTTCCTATTTCTTAACATGGTATCAGAGCGGGTCGATTCTTTCCATCCGACCCTAAACCCTACCTAAACCCTAAACATTTTCCTTATAGAACCTTTGGCCCGAGAAGAGTAGCGCATTCCTGGCCAGCCAAATAGCCCAAACGATAGCAAGTGGTAGCAGCAGAACACGCCGAGGCCGCAGTCTGTTCACCACCAAGGAGTTGCAAAAGGAGGGCCTGTCCGTCGTAGAGGCCCATTCGAGATCCGCCCCACCCCAAATTGGGGTCGTCTTCGGACACCGGAAGAATAGATGATCAAGTGATTCAATCTCAACATCACACAAGAGACACCGATCAGAAACGGTGCCCAGAAGCCAAGCACAACGATCTCTCGTCAGCCATCTTTGCCGCCTGAACAACCAAAAGAAGAAGTCAATCCGCTCAGGGAGGCCAACCCCCCACAAGAAACTGCAGTCCCTAAGCAGAGCGTCAGAACACGAGGGAGCAGCCTACAAATCGCCCCAGACGCCCTCCTAACAGAAAAAGGTCTCCCACGCTAGACCCAATGATCCCTGTGCACAGTCGGCCTCCCCAACTCACGCAAGGAATCCAGTAACACAAGAAAGTCTTCAAGGCGTTGATCCGAGAAGTTAGCAGAGAACGTAAGCATCCAATTTCCATCCGACTAGCACGAAGCAACACACGCACTCCGATTTGCGGCCAAAGCAAACAGGAGGGGAAAACGCTATTTCAAAGGCCCAACATCCGTCCAATCAGGCATTCTAGAGATACTTTTCTTACTCTTGAAAGCATTCTAGAGAAATTAGACAAGATGAGGTTGATGTTTTCGTCTAATGAGTGGAGATATTGCAAATGATACAAGACCAAAAAGAGAGAACATGCAACGTCCATAGACTTCAGCGCCACTTTTTGCAACCAAATCGCACTTGCAATCAATTTTTTTACGCATTTCGTTCATCTATTGTGTATGGTCGATGAAGATCGACTTGAAGAGGTAAAGAGAGAGATAATTGCAGCTTTCAGTGGTATGGAGTCATCACAATTTTTTACGCTATTATCTCCAAGACCAAAGGCATGCTTGACACTCTATTGCATCTAACGACTTACTTTTTAAACCCATACTTCTACACGGGGTGTGATGATGATGCAGATATTGTGGTGAATAGAGGTTTTACGGATAGTATGGAAGGATTTTATCCACATTTAGATGTACAAGATACCATCACCATAAAGGAGCTTCTTGATACAAACATGGTTGTAGGGTGTTTGGCAAGCCATTAGCCGTGAGACAAACGATAAGAAATGAAGAAAATTATGATCCAAGTATTTCAGTCGTTATTTTTCCTTTGAAAAAAAGATCTTGAGATTGATGTCTTCATCCTCTGGATGTGAGCGCAACTGGAGTATGTTTGACTAGGTAATGACTCCACCGACCCACCTAATTTGAATACTAAGAGTAACTTAATAATTGATATAGTCATAATTTTTGTAATGTTGCTACAGATCCATACCAAGAAGATAGACAGGTTGGAGATAAAGGGACTGAACGATCTTACGTACGTCCATTTCAATTCCAGCATGATGGAGTGTCGCCTTGAGAAAGGAAGAGATCCTCTTTCCTCCCCTGATCACGCACATTTAGGTGAATGGACCGGAGAAGTTAATGAACAAGCTCAAGATGAGAAGGCCTTTCATGTTTCCGGGTTGACTTGGGGTGCAATAGCTCATGCAAGTGGTGCTTAAGAGAGTATGGAGCTGAGAAAAAGCTAAAGATGTGAACGTGGGAAGAGAGCTTCATCTTTGAGCTCAAATGATATGCCTATCAATAAAGAAGAGAAGGAATTTTTGCCTGAAGACATAGATGAAGAAGAAAAGCTTGATTTAGATGATGACATTGATGGAGATTAATGACTTTTTACCCGCTATTTGAATTATTTTTGTTTTGACATGTTGTATCTATTTGTGAACACTAGCTCGTGTTATGTAGCTAGCATTTGTTCTTAACTTGCTTCTTTTTTCTTCTTTTCCTGCAATTGCTTCTTTTTTAGCTCTTATAATTGAAAAATACTAAATTTAGTCGCCCAACTGTTGATTAATCCTTAGTCAGTGACAGTGACACAACTGCTGATTATAATTATGAGAGTATATGCATAAAAATATAACTTATATGCTCAAAATAATAAAAAATAAAAATTGACTAATGTCCGACTAAATCCTATTAGTCGCATGACTGTTGATTAATCCTTAGTCAGTGACCGGACTGACCGAGTATTGACTGTTGACTTATGCAACTTTGGTTACGAACTGGACCATAACTCACAATTTGTCAAATCCATCTTTACGAGCAGCATCAAGCCCTTGAAGGCACCGGCTGAAAAAAAGTCACCCCTTTGATTTTACTCTTGATTTCTGACAAGATAAGAGGCCATGATAGAAATCGACTAGGGTTGTAGATCGATCTGAAGGTGTCTACACAATCATATGGGAATCGATTGTGTGCGCAAACTCAAGGCACAACTGATCCCATCAAGAAAAAGATCTACACTAGTGCTATAGGAGTGGTTTATAGATCCGAAATCACCCTTTACTGATTAAAATAAGACCTAGGTGGTAATCATAGGACCTGTAGAGGGGCAAGATGCACTATTAGCTATGAACAGGGGCGCTAGGAGACTCCAGTTGCATTAGGCGACATCACAGGTGGTGCTAGAAGGCACCCACAGTGTTGGGTGGTGGCACCGGCGATGCTAGATGGCAGCCCCGGGGCTACGAACTCAATGACGGTGCTGCTAGAGGTTGCATCTACAGCGACAGCATGAGATGGGTTGGTCACGACGCAAGTGGCTACGGAACGAATAAGAAAGGGATCGACGGGTAGGGTTAGGTCGGGAGTACGAGAACTCCGATATAGGACCATCGCTCTAATACTATATGGAAAACAATAACGACTTGTTTATTCATGAGACCTTAGGGCTCTCCTATATAGAGAGGAGAAACCCTAGATGGCAAATTACATAATGGAGACAAAAGAAATAGAAAAGTCATCGTGTCATGTGGAGGCACAAGCTGGGAAAAGTAGCGGTTATATCATGATAACATGTGACATGTGTGTTAAGCCACTGCTAAAGAGAATAGGCGGTTAAAGCAAGTAGATTTAAGCAATTGAGTCCTTGAGAACGATGTACTTCCTTGTTAAACCTACCGAGGATTTAATAACCATGAATAATAAAATAAAGGAAATTTTGCCAAGGTGGTATTAGACAATTGACCGAGGTAACGTGTGATGTTATAACTTATAAGCTCAGTTCTGAACTGTAATCTTCAATTCCAAAGAAACTCCAACTTCAGAGTTCAGAGTCCGTGATAGAAGACATGATATCACAAGTACTAATCCCTGGCGAGGAATAGGAAAAATATGAATAAATGAAAATTTGTAAAGAGATAAATTTTTCTGCTATACAAAATTTTCTGAATTGTTCTTCTCTTTGTTGCTAGGCACTTGCTTACCCTTATACTATGTTTTCTAAAAACCCATCGGTGAGCCATCATGCGAACAATAGCCAACCACCAATCGTTTCCTTTCAGTCTCAGGTAATTAATAGTAAAATGGTGGGTACTTGCTTTCCAACTTGATTACATGTAAATGAACACATTGAGGCAATGTACAAAGTAAACTTTAATTTTGAGAATGAAAGAAATGTTAAATGTTTTTTTTGTAACATTTCATATTGCGCTCTGTTTTTTTAATGATAGTTATTATTACTAATGAATAAAATATTGCCGGTTGCAGATCCAATAAATGGGACGATCGAACAGGCCATATTTGGACCATAACAATGGCCAAGAGCTTCAAAGATCGGTGTTGGTTCTAGCAAATTGACTTCATGGTGGCTTAACAATTGAAAGAATATGCGATCTCGCATTAATTTCAATGTATCATGTATACCTCAACAAATGTTGTGCATATTTGAAAATGACTCTTCAATTTCTGCACACACTTGAAAACACTTTCAACGAAAATTTTTCGATATGTGCTTCATCAAATACCTTAAAGATCATCAAATCATAAGAATGACTTCTCCAACTATAAGTCGGGTCGGCTACATGGATTCTTGCTCAAATCCATGTTGAAAAATTCGATTATTTTTAGAATGGTTGTTGACTACCTAAAGAAACCAGCAACAAGAGGGGATTTGAATGTTGGCTCTGATACCAATTGATGATGAAGAAAAAAAATACGAAGGAAGAAATTTGGAGAAGAGAGGAGGAGAAGAAGACAATCTGTTGCATGGGATCTGATATAAAAAGCGCAAAAATATGTATGAAACAGGAGAAGGGAAGATGTAGGGAGATAACTCCAATTTTATAATAACCAAATTTATGCATAAAAAATGCCTACTAGCCCCTTTAAGGGATGGGATTACAAAAACAAAGCCTTCTACCATTAAGTCAGCTACATGGTGTCTTTGTCTCTATTTAGATATGTTTTGGGTCATTCTCGAACTTAGATCCAAGTAATTAAGATCCCTTTGGATAGTTTCCTTCCTTGGGCTTTCCTCACCCTCTCTTAACCGACTCAACATCCCAAATCTTGCATCTTCTAAATGGTGCATTATCAGACTTCCTTCGGAAAATGCCAAACCACCTTAAGTGATTCTCTCTCGCCTTATCCTCAATAGGAGTTACACCAACTTTCTTGTCGACCACATAGTTCTGAATAAAAATATTTTCATGTATGATCATGCATTCATCGTAGCAGTTTCTCTACTATCATCATTCTTTACACATGTCTAGGGTTCACATGCCAACACTCATATTCATATAGCATAGCATGTCTCACGGCTGCTTTGTAATACTTTTCTTTGCATTTTTAAAAGAATTTTCTTATCACATAGAATAATAGATGCTCCTCTCCACTTTAGTCAACATCGTTTATTTTATGAGTAACATCACCATCGATTTCCCCATTATGTTGCAGAATAGATCCTACGTATCTAAAAGAGCATTTCTTTTAAATGTTATTTTCTCTGATCTTCACATCGATATTGATTCCTTGATGATTGCTTCCATCAAATGTGATGCAGCGTGACCCCAAATTATAGGGTCACATTTATTTAATTAATTAGTCGTCAATTTTAATCACGTTTTTAGTGGTCGTAATGGTCTAATTGAATAATTGAGGTCGCATGTGATTCTCAACATTATTTCGTAGATTTTAATTGCAATCTTGGTCAATTAATTAGATTAGAGTCTAATTAGAGTAATTAGGGTCAATTAGAAGTTGTCAGAGTCCAATAGGATAAGTTGGTTGTCAACTTTAATTTGTTTACTATTTTTGTAAACCATCTCTCATATATAAAGAGATGGTAGTCCAGTATTTTTATTCAGTCAATTATGAATCAAAATTGAGATTTTATCTCTACCCCTCTCCCTCTCTCTTCTCCCCTCCACGCGATCTCCGCGTTCTTCTTCTTCAACCCCTCGTTACCGACGAGTTCTTCTCTTCTCAATCCCTCCATTTTCTCCACCGATATTCCACCGCCAAATTATTTTATCATTTATCGACGCCGCGAAAGTCGATTTGCATCAATTGGTATCAGAGCATGGCCCACAGATCGTCCTCACAATCTGACGATCCGTCCAAGCGCTCGCACCGGCATGTATCGAAGGATTATCGTTCATCGGAACGAAAACGAAGAGCCAACGACGCCTACGACAAGGAAACAGGCGCCTGTTACGTGATTTGCAGAACAACTTCTGATCCATGTCCTCAATGTTTTGGGACTTCCTGACCGACCTTGAGGCTACCGCGACGGCCAAGCAAAGCCCCGACCACCGAAGCCGCCACCGTGAATTTTGACGACGAAACGTCACCGAAGAAGATGAATCAGCCGCTGTCCAGCACTTTCCAGAACCAAATCCGTCGTCGGAATCGTCCCCGTTGCCCCCTCCAACCATCCCGGCGCCACCCCAGCCTTCCCAGGTACCTCTCCCGCCCTCCCCGGCCCGCGCGGCCGTCAGCCCCACCCCGACACCCCCTCCGACAGCCCCCAGGACCCCAGCGGCTGCCCTAGCCCCGCACCCCTTCCCGAACCCTCCCCCAGTCCCGCGTCGCCTGCGGCTCCCTCCCAGCCGCTCACGCCCACCACCCGCGCCTACCTCCCTTCCCAAGCCTCTCCCCAGCGCCTTTCCCCTCCCCCTCCCTCTCCCTCACGCCGCTATCTCCCAACCACCCTCTCCCCCGTACACGCCTACTCTCCTCCCCCTCTCCACCGCTGCTTTTCTCACCCTCTCCCTCTCTCGAAACCCTTTCTCTCCCCGCGCCCTGCCCTTCTGTAAACCCAACCCCGTCGCCTGTCCCTCCCCCCCCATCGCAAGCCGCCGCCGCCCTCTACCCACCGTGCCTCGGCCTTCTCTCCTCCCCTCGGAAGAACGCCACCTTCCTCTCCTCCCCTCCCGATTCCGCATCCTCTCCCTCCCTCGTTCTCGCCGAACCCCCGCGTCCCAGGCCTCCCTCCCCTCTGCGCCGCCGTTCCCAGCGCCGCCTCCACCACGCGCACTCCAGGTCTCCGCCATCCAGCGGCATCTTCCACCCCGCGCCGACAGCACCGCTTCGCCGCCCCAACCTTTCTCCTGCGCCGCCGAAGCCCCGACAACAGCCGCCGCCTCTGGCCTCGCTATATGAGCGATGATGGGGAGCCAACCCTAACGGGTGAACCGCAATTTGGGGGAGGCGGATCCCAGGAATTGAGGAAATGGTTAATTAAGAAAAATTACAAACGAAGCCCCCATGAAGTCCCTATTTGCAGGAGAACCAAAAGAAAAAAGAGGACAAGGGACAACGAAGGGGTACGAAAATTGCGACCACACCCCTGGCGGCCGAAATCTTTAAAAAACAAGGCTGTAATTGGAAAATCAAGGGTTCCTCCTTATCCAAATAGACTAGGACCTTGGGTTTTCCCTATTTAAGGACCCATGGCTTCATTCCTTAGCCACATCCCCTCTTCTCCTCTCCTTGTGCCATTGCTTCATTATGGATTATTCAAGGACCATATTCTCCATGCCGCATCAATTTTTTGAACATCACGGGAAGGAGAAGACAATCAAGACGACGACGCCATTCGCGCCACACATGTTCTTCAACTACGACGGCCGCATCACCCCCGCCTGCGTATGGACTCCGCCGTTCGCTCCACATCAGTTCTTCTAGAAGACGACGAATGCGCTGAATCATCCTCCAAGCCTGCAGTCCACGCAATTCGTCAGGAGCCGAATTTTTTAAAGCGGTGGAGAGTTGATGCAGCGTGACCCCAAATTATATGGTCACATTTATTTAATTAATTAGTCGTCAATTTTAATTACGTTTTTAGTGGTCGTAATGGTCTAATTGAATAATTGAGGTCGCATGTGATCTCAACGTTTATTTCGTAGATTTTAATTGCAATCTTGGTCAATTAATTAGATTAGAGTCTAATTAGAGTAATTAGGGGTCAATTAGAAGTTGTCAGAGTCCAATTAGGATAAATTTGGTTGTCAATTTTAATTTGTTTACTATTTTTGTAAACCATCTCTCCTATATAAAGAGATGGTAGTCCAGTATTTTTATTCAGTCAATTATGAATCAAAATTGAGATTTTTATCTCTACCCCTCTCCCTCTCTCTTCTCCCTCCATGCGATCTCCGCGGTTCTTCTTCTTCAACCCCTCGTTACTGACGAGTTCTTCTCTTCTCAATCCCTCCATTTTCTCCACCGATATTCCACCGCCAAATTATTTTATCATTTATTGACGCCGCGAAAGCCGATTTGCATGAAAATGTGCACTTCATATATTGAGTCTTAAACATATTTATACGAAATCCTTTAGTCTCTATAGCATGTCTCCGAATCTCAAGCTTCTCATTTACTCCATCTCAACTATCATCAATGAATCAACATAATATCATTGGCAAACAACACACACCAAGGTATCTCGACTTGAATGTAGCTAGTCAACTCATCACCAATCAAAGTCAAAAAGAAAGGACTCAAAGCTAAATCAGATCAATTGGTGAACACCGGGACATAACTATATTATTCGAGTTGATGCCGACCCGACTACTACCCCCTTTTCTACTAGTCCTACTATGGGTCTGATTGGTAACCGTGACGGAGTAGCTACTATCTTCTCACAGAAAGCCCTTTTTAATCATACTCTCTCTAGTTCCTCCCTTCATTTTCTTAAACTAGAAAGAGGGGGCGGAAGGAAGTTGATTGACTACTACCCTCCTCTTTTAGACGCCCATCTTCTTAAAGAGATAAAGCTAGTGAAAGAAAGACCAAGGTAGGTAAGGATCATAAAAATCACACCCTGTGAGAGGGATTGAAGAAGTCCACAAGCACTCAGAAGAAAGATCGGGTGATCATCTCATCTGTCAACAGGTTTGCAGGTGAAAAGTTGTGGCATCATACATATCCTTTATAAGGCTGATGTATAGGACAAGTATTTGTCTCTTCTCCAAAACTCTCCATAAAGTCTCCCGTGTAACTAAATCATAGTCTTTCTCTAAATCAACAAAAGTCATATGGAGGTTCTTCCTTTTAACTCTATAAATCTCCATTGTTCTCATCAACAGGTGGATAGCTTCAATAGTTAAGTAACCTAAAAGCTTATGGAAGTATTGCTTCTATCTAGCCTCAATATTCATCTAAGTAACAAGCGCATGTCCTTCCTCATACATAACAGATCCCGCTTGAGTAAGATCTTTAGTCTTTATTTCTCTTGCTTTGATCAATCTGAATATATCATTCTAGCACTCCTTGGAGTCAAGCTTTTTATACAAAACTTAATAGGCTTTTGTCTTAGTTTACTTGCAATCTTTTTGTATTCCGTCTTTGCTATTTTATAGTTCATGATTGTTCCCTCTTTTATATCATTATGCATAGCTTTAAAGCAAGCTCTTTTGATTTTAAGCTTCTCTTGCACCCCTTCACTCCACCACATAGTCAGTCTCAATTTCGCATACAAATCCTCCTTTAGACTCGCCTAGCATCACTTTGGCTACCTTTCAGATACATGATGCCACTGCCTCCCACATCTTGTTTGCACTTTCGTAACATTTCCAAGATAAGTCCTATAAAACCTTCACCTTGAAGCATGCTTACTTCAACTAAAGATTCCACGACCTAGTTCTATTGGTCTTAGGAACCTTCCTTTTATTGTCTAACCCTTTTATGTGTACATCCATGACTAGCAACCTAAATCTATTGGTCTTAGGAACCTTCCTTTTATTGTCAAACCCTTTTATGTGTACATCCATGACTAGCAAGTGATGCTAAGAAGTCAAGCTCTCTCAAGGGATTTCGTTGCAGTCTTTGCATCACAAACGATGTTGAGATGTCAAACTCAACATGTGGTTGATTTTTAAACATATCATTGTCAATACCAAGCCCCGATAAATGAGTTATAAGTTCGGTAACTAATAGCCAATGTAAAACAGTCGAATCTTTCAACATGGATTTAAGGAGTGATAATACAAAAATAAAATCAAAAGAAATTAAACTAATCTCAACAACCCTAATTAGACTTCTAAATTATCCAAGCATCATAACCAAAAATTACTCAACCTAATAACTAAGTGCGATCTCATTATTTAAATATAAATCAAAATGTAGGACCCAAATTGAATGACAACCTTAATTTTTAATTGAAGACTCGAAGTGGATGGAAATATCAGATGGCTAGCCCTAATTTAAACTTAATTCTCAATTTCACACTGCATTAATTATGAGCCACTATTGTTAACCCATGAGGGCCCATTCGTTGGGGAACAAGGCAGAACAAGCCCTTGGAATAACGACTAATCCTACATTTGTCCTAGTATAAGCACATGTCCCATCACTTATCCTTCCAAAAGATGGAATAGCCCTCATCTCATTTATTCCTCCTCCTTTAAATGATAGTTGCAGTCGATCCCTTATTTCAAATAACTCTCCCACGATACCATTTATCCTTCAAGGACATAATGTGTTCCCTCTCTTGGTCATACTTTAATCTAGTTTTACAGCTAAATACAAGGCAGCTCAAATGGAATGAAATGGAAGAAACCTGAGGGGAGGGAACTCCCACCTAAGAAATCCACTGCAACTAATGTTGCTCTCTTCCTATACTCCTATGCTCTTTTTATTAAAAACTGGGTGAACCGCGATCGCGGGGGCCACCACCTGGATCGTATTAAATTAATTGGATTTAAGAAATTTACAAGAGTCATGATTCCCAGAGGATACATAGAGCGTTAAAGTGAGCAACAATATTTTCATCGTAGAATCTCTGATTGTTGAAAATCTTTTCACTCCGCCCCCAACCAGATTGTCCACAGGGTAGCGAAAGGCTTCCAATAGTCTGCCATGGCGTTCTCGCGCGCCCGCCTAATACCTAATAGATGTCCGGAACTTAGATAGCCCCTCAGTCTGGAGACAAGGAATACCAAGGGTCTGCCATACCCTGACTGAGGCTGGGCACCACAAGAAAAGATGGGTCGAGTCCTCCGTCTCCTCCTCGCATCGGTCACAACTCGTATCTTCAATGCCCAACAGACGGCCACGACGCTCCTTGTCCAGCAACCGAGCTCTACGAAGACACCAGAGGAAAACCTTAATTCTGCTCGGAATATTTGCTTCCCACACGATTTCGACATCATCCAACAACACCCGGTCTTGGTCTTGTTCATGCATGTTCAGCGCGTCATAGGCTCTTCTCACTGAGAAAGTCCCGTCCGACCATTTGAAATGGTCTCTGCACCCCGGACAGGACGTTGGTCTGGGGTAGATCCTCCAGCATCTGCAGGTACTCATGTGCTCTTTGAAAGGCTTTTTAAACATCGCTAAAGCTTTGGCAAGAGCAGTGATGCATGACGAAATGCTCATTGAAATGAATCCATGTCACTCAACCAGATTGTCCACAGGGTAGTGAAAGGCTTCCAGTAGTCTGCCATGGCGTCGGTTGACATACAATCCCTTATTTCAACTACCTCTCTCAAAATAAATATCATTTATCCTTCATTTTAACCACCTCACATCAACTTATACCTCACTCTTCAAAACAACAACAAACATATGATAAGAAAAAACTTTCTTTTTTCCGAAATGCTACAAGAAAGACCATTAGGGTTTAATATGATCCAATGTTTATCTGAAAAGAAAATTACACAAGCCACGACCTTCAGGAAAGAGTGAACACTTTCCGGAGAAAGAGTGAACACTTTCCACGTGGAAACTAGATCTAAGGACATCATTTCAACACATCCATAACAAATATCAAAGCAAAGGATGTGCTTCCATTTTGGGGTGGGTAAGTCCAAGGAACTAACCCTCTGTCCACCCTGAAAGATGACAACAAAGCATCCCATGAGTCAACGTGTAGCCAGGGGTTCACTCTACAACACCTGCGTTGATAAACGGCTACATAGAACAAATGCCCAATATCCTCAAAATCAAAATCAAAGTAAAACCAGGGCAGGTGATGTCTGCACCTGAGCCAATATGCTCATTTATACTTCAATGAATCTGCTCTTTAGACTTTAGTGGCTAGTCTTTGACTTCTCAACAGACGCATCAAAATCTTAACCTCTAGAGTGTCCATAAGTCCACCAAATGCGGACTTAGTAGAAACAAAGGATGAAAAGGATCTCAGGGGTCTCAATTCTCAATTTTTTTGTAGACTTCTGCAACGTAAAATGTTCCCCATCCCCTTCCAACCCATCCTCACTCCAACTTAAGACCTGACAGTTTCAAACCATTATAATAAGTTTTAGTGAATTCTCCTAACATGAGGTCATAAATGGTGAAGTTCTTGGGCACTTACCTAGACGGTTGATGACCCTTTTTTCTTTCAAAAAGAATTCTCCTAACATTGGTCGAAAAATGGTAGAGAAAAAGTCAGGATTCAATGCACCTTATCTCTTAAATACATCATTCGTCAACAAAAAGGGCGTAGAGAATGGATGTAGGGGAAAAGTAAGACACTCTCCCTCTTTGTGATGACTATTTCTGGGAGCTAAAAATGGCTTACAAGTGAATAGACTACCTAATTAGCATTGAAACTTAATAAAACCCGTATTTGGTTGCCAAAACCACTGACACATCCTGCTACATTGCGGCCATTATACATTCTTCTGGGTACACCTACAATAACAACTGTTGTGAAAAATGAGCAATCTATTATTCAAGGGAACCCTAGGCTCTCTTATATAGGGAGAGACCTCACGGGTAAAGTACATAGTAGTCCAGAGAATAATAAGAAATTACGAAAAGGTACATAACATATAATAATATTGGTCTCTACATAATAATATTGGTCTCTACATAGTAGGCTCTCTTATATACTGATAGGGCCGAATATTTATCTAAACTTATCGGTCAATTTTATTTACGTTTAGTTAAATTGTCGTGTCCTTAATTAAATAAATGAGATCGCCTGTGATCTCAATAAATCAGTTAGAGATTTTTGAATTTCAAATTAGGTAGTTAGTCGGTTAATTAGTTAGAGTCATTTTAGGATAATTGGTTGTCAATTTAAATTAGTTTCTATTTTTGTAATATCATCCCTCCTATATAAAGGGATGAGGGTCCAATGTTTTTAGGCAGTTCAAGTTAATGAAAATTTGAGATTTTATCTCCCTCTCGTTGTTTCACTCTCCCCCCCTCACGTGGTCTACACGATTCTCCTCTCGATCCCCTCGTGTTCCCGACGAGCCCTCTCTTCTCAACCCCTCTATTTCTTCTACCAAATATTTCCACCGTTAAAGTTATTTTTCTTCGTCGACGCCGAATCCCATTTTGCATCATTTGGTATCAGAGCATGGCAACCGAATCGTTCCTACGATTCAACGATCCTGTCGAGTATTGGCGTTTGCAACTCAATCTGAGCCGCCTATCTCATGGCCCGCAGGCTCGTTCGCATCAACGAAAGTTCAAGCAACGCCTTATATCAAGCTTCAAGGTTCAATCATGGCTAAACATGCTAATCGGTGAAGATCCGTCCGTCAACAAAAAAAATCAAATCGTCGCAGCTGCTGTCCAACCCGATTTTCGTTCGGAAAACGAAGGTATTTTTAGTTCCGAAGAATATTTTAATTGACGCAACTCTTGTGCAACAAAACTATGAAGATACAAGGCCAATCTTTGATGAAAGTGTGGATGAAGACTACGAAATTATCGATTTCTGTGAGGCTGAAGTTGCTGTCCAGGAACAAAATAATGAAAAAAATAAAATTCTGGGGCCAATATTGGATGAAGATCAAAGCCGGCACCTATACCCTCCGTTGGTACTATTCCAGGGACCATTTTGGCCGCTGCCGCCGCCGTACCCGATAGGGAAAGAAACCCTAGCCGTGATTGACAATCTCGACTATCCTTCCCACCATCGGCGCTGCCCCAGGCCTACCTTCCCAGGTCACCGCCGTTGCTCCCTGGACAACAGATACTGCCCTTACACGGCCCCATGTCCCCTTCTTCGTCATCTCAGCGCCGCCGCCTCGGACAGCCACCGCGAACGGCCCTGCACGCCGCATGCGCCCTTCCTCTGTCACCTGCAGTGCTGCCTCCAAGGAGGTCATTGCCGCCGAATGCATCGAGTGATAGAAACCCTAGTGCAAGGGGTGTTCTCTGGAAAGGGAAGCAAATCCCTTGAATTGGGAAAATATATTTCAGACGTATTCCCTGAAGTAGGACAAAAGGGATTTAATGGGGTAAATTTCAGGGAAGCTTCTACTCACAAGAGTTTTTATATAAGGGGCCAATTGGAGGGTAAGTTATATATTTTAAGTGAAGGGGTAGAACATTTGCAGCCATGCCCCTCAGTGGAAAGAAACTACAAACGTAACATGGAAAAGGATCAAAATTGGGGTTATTTGCTCAACTAATCCAGACGAAACTCTCCACCGACGGACGAAGAATGAGCAATTCGTCAGCAGACAAATTTTTAAAGCGGAGGAGAGTTGATGCAGCGCGGACCCGAAAGATAGGGCCGAATATTTATCTAAATTTATCGGTCAATTTTATTTACATTTAGTTAAATTGTCGTGTCCTTAATTAAATAAATGAGATCGCCTGTGATCTCAATAAATCAGTTAGAGATTTTTGAATTTCAAATTAGGTAGTTAGTCGGTTAATTAGTTAGAGTCATTTTAGGATAATTGGTTGTCAATTTAAATTAGTTTCTATTTTTGTAATATCATCCCTCCTATATAAAGGGATGAGGGTCCAATGTTTTTAGGCAGTTCAAGTTAATGAAAATTTGAGATTTTATCTCCCTCTCGTTGTTTCACTCTCCCCCCTCACGTGGTCTACACGATTCTCCTCTCGATCCCCTCGTGTTCCCGACGAGCCCTCTCTTCTCAACCCCTCTATTTCTTCTACCAAATATTTCCACCGTTAAAGTTATTTTTCTTCGTCGACGCCGAATCCCATTTTGCATCAACACTCCTCCTCAAGGTGAAGCATAGATGTCGATCATGCTCTGCTTGGAAGCACATCTCTGGAAGGGTCCTCTGAGCAACGGCTTGGTGAGCACGTCAGTAGTCTGATCCCCTGAGCTCACGTGAGATGTAGATATCAAGCCTCTCTGGATCAAGTCTCTAGTGTAGTGGCAGTCAACTTCAATATGCTTCGTTCTTTCATGGAATGCTGGATTGTTGGCAATAAACAGTGTTGCCTGATTGTCACACTAAAGCTGCATAGGCAAAGGTACGGCTACATGTAGATCCTCTAGCACAGATCATCTCCATGTTTGCTTGCGCTATGGCCCTGTATTCAGATTCAGCACTAGACCTTGCCACAACGGTTTGTTTCTTGTTTTTCCAAGAAACCAAAGAGCTCCCAACAAAAATGGCAAATCCTGAGGTTGACTTTCTATCCTTAGGGCATCTTGCATAATTGGCATCTGCACATGCTGAAATAGATAAATCTGTGCCCTTTCGAAATAGCAAACCCTGAGCATGGAGAAGACTTTAGATACCTCAGTATCATGTATATGGCATCCATATGAACTTGTCTTGATTGCTTCATAAATTGACTCACTTGGCTTACTGCAAATGCAATATCGGGTCTAGTTATGGTAATATAAAGGAGCTTACCCACCATTTCTCTATATCTCCTCTTGTCTACTTCAGAAGTGTCATCATCATACATCTTCATGCTTGGATCCATTGAAATACTCGATGGTTTGCATCTAGCCATGCATGTCTCAGTCAAAAAGTATGTAATGTACTTCCTTTGGGTCATCACTAGACCCTGTACATTCCTGGCAAATTCCAACCCCAGAAAGTATCTTAGGGTTCCAAGATCCTTTGGGACAAACTAACGGCCTAGAAACGCTTTTGCCCTCTCTATTCCCTTAACATCATCTCCTGTAACCAGAATATCATCAACATAGACCATGATGACAACCGTACCTGTAGAAGCCTTCTGAATAAACAACGAGTGATATGCATTCGATCTTTTGAACTCATGTCGTTCAATCAGATGGGAAAGCTTTTGGAACCATACCTTTGGGCTCTGTTTAAGGCCATAAATTGCCTTGTGAAGTCTACACACCATATGCTTCTCCCCCTCAGCAGTGAACACGGGTGGTTGCTGCATCTAGACTTCCTCCTGCAGATCTCCATACAAGAAGGCATTCTTAACATCAAGTTGAGATATAGTCCAATCACGTACCACAACCACTGATAAGAGTATGCGAAGAGTAGAGTGACGAGCCACTGGAGAAAATGTATCCATATAGTCCACACCATAGGTTTGTGTGAAACCTCGTGCGACCAACCGTGCATTGTACCGATCTAGACTGCCATCAGTGTGGTATTTAACTGTGAATACCCTTTTACAGCTAACAATTGATGCATCGGGAGGAGCATTAACCAAGCTCCATGTGCCACGAGATTGTAAGGCACGCATCTCGTCTTCCATAGCCATTCGCCAGCAATCAATCTTCATACCTTCCTGATAGGTCCGTGGTATATCCACGGAAGACAAAGGCTGCAGCAAATCTCTGAAAGTCGTCTGTGAGGCGATGAAAAGACACCTGGGAAGCAAAGGGATAAGATGCACACGTCCGCTTTTGCTTCCGGATAGCAATAGGAATATCGAGGTCATCGTCCTCTGTACTGGATGGTGTAGTCTCCTCCTGCAATGAAGAATCCTGCACATGTACCATATCAGACCCGTCAGTGATACTGTCATCAACACATACCAGAGGCGTGATGGATGTCTGACGTGTAGCCTGAGCAGGACCTGACCGACGTGCATAGAATCTTGGTAGAGGTGGAATAGGAGGTTGTGGAGGTGGTGGTGGCGGAGATTGTGGTGGTGAAGATGACGTGGTAACAGGAACATGAGTGGACTCAGATGAACCCCAAGTAGGAGGCGGAGGGACATAGACATCATCACTGGTAGTGGATGGTACTAGCTTGTCACCTGCAGGAGAAAAATACATAACAGACTCAAAGAACGTGACATCAGCACCGAAAAGTATTTCTTGTTTATGGGGTCATAAGCGATAACCCTTCTGAGTCCTAGAGTAACCGACAAAGACACTATAGAGAGTATTATTATGTTTTATGTACTTTTTCATATTTTCTTATTGTTTTTTGGACTATTGTGTAATTTACCCATGAGGCCTCTCTCTATATAAGAGAGGCTAGGGTTCCCTTGAATAATAAGTTGCTCATTTCTTCCAACATGGTATCAGAGCCTCAACCCTACGGCTCTCTACCCGCCGCCACCCCCCCCCTCTCCTCCTCTCGGGCCTCTACCCGCCGCCGCCGCAGTCCTCTCCTCTCGGCCCTCTCTCCTCGGGCACCTCCCTGTCGCCCACAACCCTTCTCGCCGCTCCCCAGTCCTAGCGGCGCCGCCCTAGCCGCCGTCGGCCCCCAGCCTCCTCGGCCCCAGCCACCCGGCCCCCAGTCCTAGCAGCACCTCGTCAGGCCCCCAGTCGCCGCCGCCAGCCCGTAGGGGGCCGCCGCCCTCACCTCCAGACCGTGCCCTAGCCGTCCACGCCTAGGACTCTTTCTCCGGATCTATGGATTTGAGTGCGTAACGTCTACATACGCACTCGAATCCTATGCAGTTTGTGTAGACATTTGTCATTTTGTC
Source organism: Ottelia alismoides (assembly GCA_037367405.1). NCBI lineage: Eukaryota > Viridiplantae > Streptophyta > Magnoliopsida > Alismatales > Hydrocharitaceae > Ottelia > Ottelia alismoides. Next base: position 200,382 of record JAZKJV010000459.1, read on the forward strand.
TACCAAACCTAGTTCTTCTCAAGCGACGATATGTCAGATTCCAAGGTTGATATGCCCTCCATAGGCGCGTTTAAAGGTCTCGCGCCAATAGTCAAAATGGACGGGTCGAACTATGAGCTCTGGGCGATGCTGCTCATGAGTCTCATGAAGTCGAACGGTAAGAAGCACATTCTTACCGAGGATGAGCCCGCAGAGAAGACAGGGATATATGCCTCGTGGGAGGTTGATGATTCGTATGCCAAGGTTTGGCTGTCAGGCATACTGTCGATGGAGATTGCCAATGATGTCATCCATCAGCCCACTGCTAAGGCAATATGGGAGATTCTGGCTGCAACGTATTCACAAGTGCGGAATGAGACCAAGATGTTACAGCTTCAGCATGATATATTCACGATGAAGCAGAACGGCAGACCACTTCACTCCTTGTACACGTCCCTGAGAGGGATGTTTGAGAAGTTATACAGTGCCATTCCACTTACAGCAATCCCTGAGCAGCAGAAGACATTTCGGAATGCCACCATGGTGGGCGTTCTACTTGCAACCCTAGACCCAGAGTACGAGGCTGCCTGCTCTCAGATTTTGGCCGATGCGGTTATTCCTCCAATGGAGGATGTTTACCGGAGGCTCAGTCGCATATCAGTGTCTTCCAGCTCATCTACTCCACCCCCATCACCGATGGCAGTATCGCGTGGGAGAGGTGGTCAGTCTTATGGCCGTGGACGTGGACGTGGAGGTGGTAGGGGTAGTCGCTTTTGTCACCCTTGTTCGTACTGTCACCGCACAGGCTACTCGGAGGATATATGCTACTCTAAGCATGGGTTCCCAGCATCGGCGCATATAGCTGAGCATGTTCTGCCCCAGTCAGCATCCACTGCAGACAACCGTTTTGAGGAGCTTGTGGCACGTCTACGTGATATTATGCCACAATCCTCTGCAGATTCTTCTGATGGACCTTCTGATGTTGTTGCCTCTGCCTCTGCCAGTTCCTCTGCTATCGCTAGCACCTCAGGTAGTGCTACTGCATTTATGTCCTATCATGATATATTTGATTGGATTATAGATTCTGCTGCCACACATCACATCTGCCGAGATCGAGAGAGACTTGAGTCTACAGGGGCATTCCCCATGGCCGTTCAGTACAGATCACAGATGGTACCCATTCCCCCCTTATTGGACAGGAGGAGGTCGTTCTATCTTCTTCCATGCATCTACAGAATGTTATGCATGCTCCCGAGTTCTCCATGAATCTGTTGTCTATTAGTCAGATTACAAAGGATTTGCACTGTCGTGCCATATTTAACCCATCTTCTGTTATTTTTCAGGACATACTAACGGGCAGGGTGAATGGTTGTGGCTCTGAGCAGAATGGTCTGTATCGGCTGGTCCGGAATTCTTATACTGTCGCCTCTTCTTATTCCGTCGGACCAGTATCTCCGTACATCTGGCATCTTCGCTTTGGTCATCTCCCGCTCCAGAAAATGTGACACCTTCTGCCTCAGATCTCTCCTAGTTCTTCCTTTCACTGTGAAGCGTGTCAGTTGGGTAAGCATCATAGGTCCAGCTTCCCTGGTCGTCAGAGTCGGAGCAGTTGCTCCCCGTTCGAGTTGTTTCATATTGATATTTGGGGTCCTAATCGTGGTTCCCGATCATCAGGGACACAGGTTTTATCTAGTTGTCGTGGATGATTTCTCTCGTGTATCTTGGGTCTTTCTTTTAAAGAATAAATCTAAAGCAGGAGATGTGACTAAAAATTTGATTAATGAAGTGCAGAATGTTTTTTCCTCTACTGTCAAATATGTTCGTACAGATAATGCTCTTATATTCTGCACACGATCTCTCTCTCAGTTTCTCTCGTCAAAGGGAATTATTCACCAAACTACTTGTGCCTACACATCTCAGCAGAATGGCGTGGCAGAAAGAAAGCATCGTCACCTTCTTGACATTACTCGAACCCTTCTTATTCAAAGTTGTGCTCCTATCTCTTTCTGGGGGGATGTTGTTCTTACAGCTTGTTACCTAGTCAATCGTATGCCGTCCTCTGTCCTAGGTGAGAAAATTTCTATGTCTATCCTTTTTCCTGATAAGGAATTATTCTCACTCCAGGACTTGACAAAACTCTCTCCTAGAGCGGTCAAGTGTGTCTTTGTCGGTTATTCTCGGACTCATAAGGGCTATCGTTGTTATGACCCCATAAACAAGAAATACTTTGGCAGTGCTGACGTCACGTTCTATGAGTCTGTTATGTACTTCTCTCCTGCAGGCGATAGGCTGGTACCATCCACTACTAATGATGATGTCTATGTCCCTCCACCTCCTAGGTGGGGTTCATCTGAGTTTACTCCTGCACCAGTTACTACGCCCACTTCACCACCACCACCTCCACAACCTCTTATTCCACCTTTACCAAAATTTTATATGCGTCGGTCAGGACCTACTCACGCTACACGTCCAACATCCATCACGCCTCAGATATGTTCTGATGACATTACTACTGACGGGTCAGATATGGTACATGTGCAGGATTCTTCATTGCAGGAGGAGACTACACATTCCAGTACACTGGACGATGACCTGGATATTCCTATTGCTATCCGGAAACAAAAGAGGACGTGTGCATCTTATCCCTTTGCTTCTCAGGTGTCTTTTCATCGCCTCACAGGCGACTTTCAGATATTTACTACAGCTTTATCGTCCGTGGAGATACCATGGACCTATCAGGACGCTATGCAGATTAATGTCTGGCGAATGGCTATGGAAGAAGAGATGTGGGCATTACAGTCTCGTGGCACATGGAGCTTGGTTACTCCTCCTCTTGATGCATCTATTGTTAGCTGTAAATGGGTATTCACAGTTAAATACCATGCAGATGGCAGTTCAGATCGATACAAGGCTCGGTTGGTGGCTCGAGCTTTCACATAAACCTATGGTGTGGATTATATGGATACATTTTCTCCGGTGGCTCGTCATTCAACCCTTCGGATACTCCTTTCAGTTGCAGTGGTGCGTGATTGGACTATATCCCAGCTTGATGTCAAGAATGCATTCTTGTATGGCGATCTGCAGGAGGAAGTCTACATGCAGCAGCCACAAGGGTTTACTGCTGAGGGGGAGAAGCATATGATCTGTAGACTTCACAAGGCAATTTATGACCTTAAACAGAGCCCACGGGCGTGGTTTCAGAAACTTTCTCATCTGATTGAACGACAGGGGTTCAAGAGATCGAATGCAGACCACTCATTGTTTATTCAGAAGTCTTCTACAGGTACGGTTGTCATCATGGTCTATGTTGATAATATTCTTGTTACAGGAGATGATGTTCAGGGAATATAGAGGGCAAAAGCAGTCCTAGGCCATCAGTTCGTCACGAAGGATCTTGGAACCCTAAGATACTTTCTGGGGTTGGAATTTGCCAGGAATGCACAGGGTCTAGTGATGACACAAAGGAAGTATATTACAGATTTCTTGACTGAAACAGGCATGGCTGGATGCAAACCATCGAGTATTCCCATGGATCCAAGCATGAAGCTATACGATGCTGACATTGTTGAAGTAGATAAGAGGAGATATAGAGAAATGGTGGGGTAAGCTCCTTTATATTACCATAACTCGACCTGATGTTGCCTTTGCAGTAAGCCGAGTTGAGTCAATTTATGGAGCAACCAAGACAAGTTCATATGGATGCCATATACATGATACTGAGGTATCTAAAGTCCTCTCCAGGTTCAGGGTTGCTATTCCAAAAGGGCAGATCTATCTATTTCAGCATGTGCAGATGCCGATTATGCAGGATGCCCTAAGGATAGAAAGTCAACCTCAGGATATGTCGTTTTTGTTGGGAGCTCTTTGGTCTCTTGGAAAAGCAAGAAGCAAACCGTCGTGGCAAGGTCCAGTGCAGAATCTGAATACAGGGCCATGGCGCAAGCAAGCACGGAGATGATGTGGGTCCGATCTGTACTAGAGGATCTACATGTAACCGTACCCTTACCTATGCAGCTTCAGTGTGACAATCAGGCAGCATTGTTTATTGCTAACAATCCAGCATTCCATGAGAGAACAAAGCATATAGAAGTTGACTGCCACTACACTAGAGACTTGATTCAGAGAGGCTTGATATCTACATCTCATGTGAGCTCAGGGGATCAGACTGCTGACATACTCACCAAGCCGTTGCTCAGAGGACCCTTCCAGAAATGTTCTTCCAAGCTGAGCATGATCGACGTCTATGCTCCACCTTGAGGGGGAGTGTAAAGAGTATTATTACTATGTTTTATGTACCTTTTCATATTTTCTTATTCTCTAGACTACTGTGTAATTTACCCATGAGGCCTCTCTCTATATAAGAGAGGCTAGGGTTCCCTTGAATAATAAGTTGCTCATTTCTTCCAACAGATACACTTGACAGTTGTAGGAGAGAGTTTGTCAAGTCCAGGAGTCAGAAGATGAACAAACGCAACAGTACCGAAGACACGAGGAGTAAGTGAGAATAATTCCTTATCAGGAAAAATGATAGAAACAGGAATCTTCTCACCCAGAACAGATGACTGCATACGATTGACCAGGTAGCAAGTTGTAAGGACAGCATCCCCCCAGAAAGAGATAGGTGCACAACTCTGAATAAGAAGTGTTCGAGTAATGTCAAGAAGGTGACGGTGCTTTCTTTCTGCCACGCCATTCTGCTGAGATGTGTAAGCAGAAGTAGTTTGGTGAATAATGCCCTTTGACGAGAGAAACTGAGAGAGAGACCGTATGCAGAATTCCAGAGCATTATCAGTACAAACATATTTAACAGTAGAGGAAAAAACATTCTGCACTTCATTAATCAAATTTGATGCAGCGTGGATCCAAATTATAGGGCCACATGTTTAATTAATTCTAGACGTTATTTTTTATTTACGTTTTTTTTAAGTTGTCGTAATTTTATATTTAAGTAAAGGGATCGTGTGTGATATCGAAATTAATTAGTTAGTTTAAATTTGATTTTCGAATTTGAATTAGAGTCAAATTAGGATAGAGGTCGATTTGAATTTTAATTCAAATCAATTAGGATCGAGTGGGATTTGATTTGCTTCTATTTTGTAATTCCACCGCTACTATATAAAGAGGTTGGTAGCCTATTGTAAGGGACAGTCAAGTGATAATTAAAATTGAGATTTTATCTCCCTCTCTATCTCCTCTCCTTCTCCTTCCCCACGTGGTCTTCACGGTTCTTCTTCTTCAACCCCTCGTTTCCGACGAGTTTTCTTCTTCTCAACCTCTCCTTTTCTCCACCGATATTCCACCGCCCAAATTATTTTATTTATCGTCGACGCGCCGAATCTCGTTTGCATCATTTGGTATCAGAGCATGGCATCTAGGTCGTCCTCACGACCTAACGATCCGTCCAGGCGCTCGCATCGGCATCATCGTTCATCCGAACAAACACGACGAGCCATCTCCACCATCGACGCCTCCTTCAAGGAGACGGAGCACATGATACGTGATTTGCAAACCAACTTCCAGTCCATGTTTCGAGACCTAATGGCTAACTTTGAGGCCTACCGTGACGCCCAATCGAAGCCTCCAGTCCCCGAAGCCGTCGTCACGAGTTTTGACGAAGAAATCATCGCTGTGGAAGACGAACCGGCTGCTGTCCAGAACTTTGATGAGGAAAATCTCGCCGTCACCGACAAACAGGCCGCTGTCCAGGCCATTTTCGGATAAAAAAATGCCGAAACGACTCCTGTCCAGGCCATTTCGGGAGGAAAAAGGGGCAATCCGAGCGCTGTTCAGGTATTTTCAGACTCACAAAATCCCCCAACCCTCGCCGCACCTCCGCCTCCTCGCGCCACTGCTCCTTCCATGTACAGCCCCTCCCGCAGGCAACTCTTCCTTGCCACCGCGCCCGCCTACCCCTTCCCCGATCCCTCTCTTTCCCGCCGCGTCGTGACCTTCCCCCCACCCCGGTTGTTGCCGCACCACTCAGTCACCGCTGCCACCGCCTTCCAACTGCCGCTACCTCCGTGCGAGTATAGCCACCGCCACCACCATGCGAAGCGTCGTGCTCCAGCAAACCGTCAGCACAATCGAACTCAGGGGCGCGCGCCCCGCCCTGAGCTCTCCATCGCCGCCATGGCCCGCCGCCCCGTATCAAAGGTGCGCAGAACCCTAACCAAGTTGTTTTCGGCAGGGGCATCCCTGAAAATAAGGGATAAAATATTAACTTGGAAGATTTACAAGGGGATCCCTCCTCCAAAAAGTATTCATCAAAAGAGCCCAGTGGAAGATAAATTAAACTATGGAGTTCTTTCAAGTGAAGGGGTAGAATATTTGCAGACATACCCCTCCGTGGAAAGAAATTACAAACGTAATGTTGAAAAAGATCTAATTGCAGGCTACAATTTCCAAGACGACCTCTCCAACGACGCACCTACATCAAGCAATTCGTCGGGAGACGAATTTTTTAAAAGCGGCGGAGAGTTGATGCAGCGTGGATCCAAATTATAGGGCCACATGTTTAATTAATTCTAGCCGTTATTTTTTATTTACGTTTTTTTTAAGTTGTCGTAATTTTATTTAAGTAAAGGGATCGTGTGTGATATCGAAATTAATTAGTTAGTTTAAATTTGATTTTCGAATTTGAATTAGAGTCAAATTAGGATAGAGGTCGATTTGAATTTTAATTCAAATCAATTAGGATCGAGTGGGATTTGATTTGCTTCTATTTTGTAATTCCACCGCTACTATATAAAGAGGTTGGTAGCCTATTGTAAGGGACAGTCAAGTGATAATTAAAATTGAGATTTTATCTCCCTCTCTATCTCCTCTCCTTCTCCTTCCCCACGTGGTCTTCACGGTTCTTCTTCTTCAACCCCTCGTTTCCGACGAGTTTTCTTCTTCTCAACCTCTCCTTTTCTCCACCGATATTCCACCGCCCAAATTATTTTATTTATCGTCGACGCGCCGAATCTCGTTTGCATCATTCCTGCTTCAGATATTCTTTAAAAGAAAGACCCAAGATACACGAGAGAAATCATCCACGACAACTAGATAGAACATGTGTCCCCGATGATCGGGTACATGACTCGGACCCCAAATATCAATATGAAACAATTCGAACCGGGAGCTACTGCTCCAACTCTGACGACTAAGAAAGCTAGACCGATGATGCTTTCCCAACTGACACGCTTCACAGCAAACGGAAGAACTCGGAGAGATCTGAGGCAGAAGATGTCGCATTTTCTGGAGCGGGAGATGACCAAAGCAAAGATGCCAGATGTACGGAGATACTGGTCCGGCAGAATGAGAAGAAACACCACCATAAGAATTCCGGACCATCTGATACAGACCATTCTGCTCAGAAGCACAGCCAATCACCCTGTCCGTTAGTAAGTCCTGAAAAATAAGAGAAGAGGGGTCAAATATGGCACAACAGTGCAAATCCTTCGTAATCTGACTAATAGACAAAAGATTCATGGAGAACTCAGGAACATGTAGACATTCTATAGACGCATGGATGGAGATAGAATGACCTCCCCCTGTCCAACAAGGGGTGAATGAGTACCATCTGCGATCTTTAGTGACCGGCCATGGGGAAAGTCCTTGTAGGACTCAAGTCTCTCTCGATCACGACAGAGGTGATGTGTGGCACCAGAATCTATGATCCAATCAGATATATCATGACAAGAAGTAAATGCAGTAGCACTACCTGAGGTACTAGCAGCAGCAGAGGAACTGGCAGAGACAGTGGCAGCAACATCTGAAGGTCCACCAGAAGAATCAGCAGATGATTGTGGCATAATATCACGTAGACGTGCCACAAGCTTCTCAAAACGGTTGTCTGCATTGGATGCTGACTGGGGCAGAGCAAGCTCGGCTACACGTGCCGATGCTGGGAACCCATGCTTAGAGTAGCATGTCTCCTCCGAGTGGCTTGTGCGGTGACAGTACGAACAGGGCTGACGAAAGCGACCACCCCTACCACGGGGTCCACGTCCACGACCAGAAAACTGACCACCTCTCCCACGCGATACCGCCATCGCCGATGGGGATGGAGTCGATGAGCTGGAAGAAACTGATATACGACTAAGCCTCCGGTAAACATCCTCCATTGGAGGAATCACCGCATCTACAAAAATCTGAGAGCGGGCAGCCTCGTACTCAGGATCTACGGCTGCAAGTAGAACACCCACCATGGTGGCATTCCGAAACATCTTCTGTTGCTCAGGAGTAGCTGTGAGTGGAATGGTACTGTATAACTTCTCAAACATCCCTCTTAGGGATGTGTACAAGGAGTGAAGTGGTCTGCCGTTCTGCTTCATCGTGAAAATATCATGCTGAATCTGTAACATCTGTGTCTCATTCCGGACTTGTGAATACGTTGCAACCAGAATATCTCACATTGCCTTGGCAGTGGGCTGATGGAGGACATCATTGGCAATCTCCATCGACAGTGTGCCAGACAGCCAAACCTTGGCATACGAATCATTAGCCTCCCACGAGGCATATATCCATGTCTTCTCCGTCGGCTCTTCCTCGATAAGAATATGCTTCTTACCGTTTGACTTCATGAAGCTCATGAACTGCATCGCCCAGAGCTCATAATCCGTCCCATCCATCTTGACTATCGGCGCGGGAGCTTTGAACGCGCTTATGGAGGGCATATCAACCTTGGAGTCTGACATAACTTGGAGATGAAGTACTAGGGTTTGTAGACAAAGAGACATGTTTCTACACGAACTGCATAGGATTTGAGTGTGTATGTAGACGTTACACACCCAAATCCATGTAGACGACGAAGAAGGTGGCTACGGCTGGATGCGGCAGAAGGAGAGGCTGAAGCCGGCTAGGGTTAAGCCGGCAAGATGACGGCCTAGAGGCTGGAGGCGGGGCCGAGGGGCGGGGGGGCGAGACGTGGGGCGCGGGGCCGGCGACGCGGGGTTGAGGGGCGGCGGTGGAAGAGCCCTAGGGTTTAGGCTCTGATACCATGTTGTGAAAATGAGCAATCTATTATTCAAGGGAACCCTAGGCTCTCTTATATAGGGAGAGACCTCACGGGTAAAGTACATAGTAGTCCATAGAATAATAAGAAATTACGAAAAGGTACATAACATATAATAATATTGGTCTCTACAACAACAACAAAGCATTTTCCCACAATTAAGTAGAGTCGTCTACATGAATTCTTCACCTCCATTCAGATATGTCGTGGATCAATCCCAGACTTATATCCACAAAACTAAGATCCCTTCGTATAGTCTCTTTCCAACACTTCTTGGGCCGTCCTCGCCCTCTCTTAGCCGGCTCAACATCCCAACACTCGCATCTCCTAACTGATGTATCAACTGATCTTCTTTGCAAATGACCAAACTATCTTGAGCGGTTTTCTCACATCTTATCATCAACCAAAGATATACCAACTTTCTTTCTGATTGCATCGTTCCGAATCCGATCTTTACGTGTGTATCCACACATCACATTAACATTTTCATTTCTTCTACAGCCATTCTCTGCAAATATATATGGTTCACAGGCCAACACTCAGATCCATAGAACATAGCAGGTCTCACAGCTGCTTTGTAAAACTTTTCTTTAATTTTTAAAGGAATTTTCTTATCACAGAGGACAGCAGAGGCTCCACTCCACTTTAGCCAACCTGCTTTTATTCTATTAGTAACATCTCCATCAATTTCCCTATCATGTTGCAAAATAGATCCCAAATATCTAGAAGAATCTCTCTTCCGAATGTTATCGTCACCAATCTTCACCTCAATTCCTTCACTATTGCTTCCATCAAAGGTGCACTCCATATATTCCGTCTTAGCCCTACTTATATAAAATCCTCTAGTCTTCAAACCTCAAGCTTCTCATTTACTCCATCTCTATCTCGTCAGTCAATACAATATAATCAGCAAATGACAAACATCAAGGTAAATCATCATGAATGTGACTTGTTAACCCGTCCATAATCAAAGTAAAAAGAAATGGACTCAAAGCTGAACCTTGATGTAAACCAATTTTGTTGTCAAAATAGTCAGTCTTCCCAGACGGGATCCTTACACAAGATAAAGCCCTATCATACATGTCCTTTATGAGGTTAATGTATAAAACAGGTACTTGTTTGTTCTCCAAAACTCTTCATAATATCTCTCGTGGGATAGAATCATAAGCCTTCTCCAAATCAATAAAGATCATATGGAGGTTCTTCCTTTTAACTGTATAAATCTCCATTGTTCTTCTCAGCAAATGGATGTCTTCAATAGTTAAGCGATCAAGCATGAAGCCGAATTAGTTTTCCTTTACGTTGGAAACTTGCCTCAACCTTCTATCGACCACACGTTCCCAAATTTTCATAGTGTACACCTATGAGCAAAAAAACACTCATTTTCAGATCTCCCACCCGAAAGTCACAGAAGCTACAAGTGCAAAGAAACTCGTGCAATCTAGTATCGTATACTACTTAAAATCAATATTTTTAAAATTTAGAAGAAAATACATTTGAAAATTAAAGGAAAAGGTCTACAAAGCAGTCGTGAGACCTGTTATGCGCTATAAGTTTGAATGTTGACATGCAAACCATAGAGCAGAGAATGGCAGTAGCAAAAATGAAAATGCTAAGGTGAATGTGTGGACACACACATAAAGATTGGATTCGGGATGAAGCAATCAGAATAAATAAGGTGATTTGGCCATTTGCAAAGGAGGTCAGTTGATACACCGGTTAGGAGATGTAAGATTTGGGTTGTTGAGCAAGCAAAAAGAGGGTTAGAAAGGTCTAAGAAGTGTTGGAATGAGACTATACGAAGGGATCTTATTTTTTTTGGATCTAAGCCTGAGAATGACCCAAGATAGATCTAAATGAGGCAAAGAATCTATGTAGCTGATCCTACTTAATGTGGAAGAAGGCGTTGTTGTTGTTGTAGAAGAAAATACATTTGCCAATAAAAGAACCTCTGGAGACCATGGACTGGTGTAGTAAATATTATTCCTACCAAACTTTACACCCATTTTACAGCTTTATGTAATGTGCAGCGAGACCAACTCCAACCTTAGAAACACAAAAGAGGCACTGAAGCGAACCCGTTCCAAATATCCCCAGCGCAAAACCCTAAGGGTGTGTTCTTTTGGGGGGTTACCCCCCACTTTGGGTGGGTTACCCCCCAAAACCCATATTCCTAACCCACTTGTGGGGTCCACCATCTTTTCATCAAAAAAAATATATATTATACCATCATATCATCTAAAAATCATAAAATACTCAACTTCTACTCATTATTTCAAATTCCAATACAATCACATCACAACAACCACCCACTTTTTCAAATTTCAATACAATCATATCATAATAATTACCCACTTTTTCAAATTCCAATACAATCAAATCACACAAACCCTCCCAACCCTTAACCCACCAACCAAACACACTAACACAAAACCGGATTATCCACCCCTGGATAACCCACCAACCAAACGCACCCTAACCCTAAGTCCCCGCCCTTATCTTTCGAAGCCAATCAAAATCCATTTGGGATTTCAGTCGATTCCCCTAAAATGCATACGACGTTTGACGATTTTCGACAAATGCCGTTCAATAATTTGCCATTTCAACTAAAATTCGACAGAAATTAGAAAAACCCAGGAATCGGAACCCGACCGAATTCAATTTAAATGGGAGATATGGGGAGCAAGATCTTACAGCGACAGGACGGATCGGGTGACCTCGCGTCCCTTCTCGAGGCACTTCTCGGGGTTGGGATCCTTCTTCTTGCAGTTGATGAAGGCGAGATTCTCCGCTCTGCACCCCGCGGCTACGTGCTTCGACGCCGCCATCAGCACCGACGACGTCGGGATCGGATCGCCCCCCGCGTCCGCCATTGCCGACGGATCTATATGGCAACAAGGGATCGGATTTTAGAATGCGGATGTCAAGAGGTGGGCCGATCGAATTCGATCAAGTTGATCGGACCTTTCAAGTTCGTGACGTTTGACGATTTTCGACAAATGCCGTTCAATAATTTGCCATTTCAACTAAAATTCGATAGAAATTAGAAAAACCCTGGAATCGGACCCCGACCGAATTCAATTTAAATGGGAGATATGGGGAGCAAGATCTTACAGCGACAGGACGCATCGGGTGACCTCGCGTCCCTTCTCGAGGCACTTCTCGGGGTTGGGATCCTTCTTCTTGCAGTTGATGAAGGCGAGATTCTCCGCTCTGCACCCCGCGGCTACGTGCTTCGACGCCGCCATCAGCACCGACGACGTCGGGATCGGATCGCCCCCCGCGTCCGCCATTGCCGACGGATCTATATGGCAACAAGGGATCGGATTTTAGAATGCCGATGTCAAGAGGTGGGCCGATCGAATTCGATCAAGTTGATCGGACCTTTCAAGTTCGAACGGAGCAGAGAGAGCTCACGAGTTCGGGACCTTCCGGTGAAGAGCGCCACCAAGAAGGTGTTTGTGTTGAAGTTAGAAATATTGATTGTATTAGTTAATTCCGAAAAGGATATAAATATTTGAAATACCAAAAAAAAGAGATTTTTCGTGAATGAAGATCATCATGTTTCTTGAAATAATAATACCATACAATTTCACATTACATGCAAGAATGAAATAAATTTAGCATAGCAATGCATATTATATCGCTCATATATCTGGCTGTCAATGTTGAGTGGTATTAAAAATAAAATAATAAAATTCAAATAGTAACAATTTAGAGATATAAAGATAATGCATTTAAAGCATGTTACGTTGCATATTTTACATAAACAAAATGATAAGTTACATCGGAAATCCAAACAAGAAATGAGCATAATAATATATAGTTTTTAAAAAAAATATCATTCATAATAATATTGTTTTTAATGAAAGATGATGAATTTAAATCTATTGGAAACAAAATCTGTAAAAAAATACATATTAGTGTCATGAGTCGTGATTTTGGATATGTACACTTCTACTAATATTGGAGTATATTCTAGATATGTGATTCTAACTTAATCAACTTTGGAGTTGTTTCATCTCTATTGCTAAAAAGGGGATTTTAATATTAAGTATGTAAGAAAGTAAAATCTTGAACAAATAGATCGTTAAAAGTAAAAGAGGGTGATATCGAGTAATATATGGTCAATATCGATGGAATCGGTCCATATTGATTGATATCAGGGAAAAGTAATGTTAAAAAGTCCGAATTTCGACTGATACGAATCAATATGATGATGTCTCACCGATATCTGGGAAATCGATGTGCATGGGAATAGCACTACACTCAAGTCGTCGATACTGATATATCAGTGATTTATTACCAATATAGTGTCATATGTAGCACTATGGTTCATGATAGAAACGTGTGTATGTTTTATCTTCTTTTTACAAATTATGTTTAATCTTCTTTTTACAAATTTTGTCTGATAAGTACCCATCCATTCAAGAAAAAACATTATTTCAATACATAAGTACCCATCCATTAAGGAAAAACATTATTCCAATACAGTACTTCAAGGAAAGAGTGTGAAACAACCAACAAGTGATGAAAATATTGATCCGTGAGTAGAGGAGTGCGGTGTCTAGAGATCGGGTTACCTGTTTACACAGCATTCAAATTGTTAAATTCACGATTTATCGCATCAAGTTAATAAAAAGTAGGGAAAATTCTCGCGAGATTGAATGACATTCACAAAGACGTAACAAGCCACATCAAGAGTCGTGTCACCAAAACATTATTGCATTAACACTATATAGTATGACATTAAAATCAGACACCTGAGAATGCAGGGGCTTTCCCTTTCTAATCAGGTTTCCTAAATCATTTTGTTTCTTTCACTTAACTAAGGTCATATCTGCACTTACCTAATAACAAAGGGTGTGTTGGATGAATTCGAAATGTCAAAACTTGTGCAATACTCTTATAACTGTAAAAGGACAAATTGACTGCAAAAGAACTCCTTCAGAGAAAAATCAAGAGATTATTATATGCAAATATATGCATTTTATACTACATAGAAACCATGCATTCTTTGTAGTTATACTAAATTCTACGCTTATTTGTATACTCACTATCACTTTATTCCAGATGATAAAATTACACTGAGTTAATTTTGACTTGTCTTGGATTACTGCCCATTTTAAAATCTTGTACAGAGCTCAAGATAAACCCAAATCCAAAGAACGACAAGATATATTACCAACCAATTCCCTACACAAGACAAGGACATCAAATATGGGATATAAATGTGTATGAAATATATGCATGACAGCAAGAGGAGGATCTTGTTGTAACATCCCAACCCCAAACATAGTGTCATACCTAAAAACTCACGAAGTGTGGGTGTGGTTTATAAGTTGTGGGGATTACTACTTGACAACTTGGGCTTAAACATTTTGGGTGGTTGTCAACAGGCTCAATTGGGCCCGAACCCAATAAGTTGTCAGGGCCAGTTTTCCTCGATAACGGACCGAGGATCTAAGCTCGGGACGTTACAAATGGTATCATAACCATGTTCCCTCTGATAGTAGAAAGGGCTACCCGAGAGGTGGAGACACCCCTACAAAGAGGTTGGAGGAAAAGGCTACCCGGAGCGTGCAACCGCCACTGTCACTGGAAATAAGTGAATGGGATATGTCGCAACGAGGACGTTGCGAATATAAGTGGGGAAGGTTGTAACACCCCAACTCCAAACATAGTGGCATACCTAAAAACTCACGAAGTGTGGGTGTGTTTTATAAGTGGTGGGGATTACTACTTGACAACTTGGGCTTAAGCATTTTGGGCGATTGTCAACGGGTCCAATTGGGCCAGAACTTAATAAGTTGTCAGTGCCAGTTTTCCTCGATAACGGACTGGAGATCTAAGCCCGGGACGTTACACTTGTACCTTGGAGTCTTAAGAATGGAAGAAATATAGATATACAACAGCAGCTACAGCAGCAGCGACAAGGGGAAGAATGAGTTCTTGCTTGGGAAGAGGAGAGGAGAGGAGAAGAGAAGATGGTGGAGAAGAAGAGGGTAAATGAGTAGTATAAATAAGGATAAAAGCGGGTAGGTATAAAAAAAAGAAGGATATGTGTCAAATTTCCCTTTTTTTTAAAATGACTTGCTAGAATTTTTTAGAAAAGATGTGTGTTTTTTACTTTCATTTCTATTCTAATAAAATACTAAAGCCACCATAATTATCATCTTTGATCTCTGATTCGGACATATATGGATTCGTATCGACCGTCTCAGAGTAATGATAAAAATGGATCTAATATTCATATTTCTCTGACACAAAATGATTTAGAAATCTGATAATACAATTCCTGTTTCATCATTAAACTTTTTGATTAAATTCGGTCAAACGATCTCCGATCGACAAACGGTCGATTCTATTGATTCTAATTTTTCGAAACAAAATTAGTGATGGTCCTCATTTACTTTACCGTTCGGATCATGTCATGAACTTTTTCTGTGACACGATGTACGATGCAATCGATTTCCGATCGATTGCACCGTACCGTACGAGATCTAATCCACGATTTATGGATCGATCCGGGCTTACACATCATTAATTGGATTTTTACTGGGCTAAGAGGACCCAAGTCGGGTCAGATTCAGTTTCGGATTTGGGTGGTTTGGGTCTGAGTGTTACAAATAGAAAAACCTCAAAGGAATTCTCATCATAGAGACTCGTGTCAAAGTATGAGTGATTATGTGCTCTGTGTCGATCTCATCTGTGATTCCTTGCCATAAAAATCTCAAAGGGTTTTGAATCCATAAAAACTTGAAAGAAAGAACAAGTCATATCACAAAGTATACAATCAAATAGGTTTGTTATGAAAATTATTTGAAAAGAGTTGCAGGTATTGTGCCCACATGTCTACTTCGGTTTCCCATGTCGACTCTTCGACACCATGTCAATGTCATAGCACATTGACTAAGAGAATCTCCTTACTGCAAAGGTTCTTCACATTATTATCACGTATCCATACCAACCTCTCCTCGTATGTCAAGTTATGCTCTACGTAAAGATTCAGTTGATGATGTAGTGAGGGTCATGTGTGTAGTTACTTAGGTTTGATACATGGAAGACATCAAGAATGTCTGATAGTTATGGAGGGAGGACTACTCAATAGGCCACCTCCCTCCCTACCAATGATCTCGAACGACCTAATATATCGTGGTGCTAATTTACCACGAATATCGAATCTTTATACTCTCTTCATGGGAGATACTTGTAAAAATACCTAGTCTCCAATCTATATTTACAGAGATTCCATATTTATGTATGATCAAGTCGAAGATCAAAAGAAGTCGAATTTGAAAAGTAACGCGAGAAAAATATTTATTTACCTAGAATTCCAAATATCTTCTTCGCCGAGCATAGCTCTTCTGATGGCTCTGCATCGTCAAAAGCTTCCGCCTTACTAGGTCAACAACCTTCACAGTCTCCTCCAACAGATCTACGGAGTAGAGAGCGTGGTCACCTACCTCACGACAACTGAGAGGCGTGAGACATTTCTGCTCGTATAGGGAAACGAAAGGTGCCATGGCGATACTCGAATGATAATTGTTGTTGTATGTAAATTCTACCAAGGTGGTCCTTCCATGACCCTTTCCACTCAAGAGCGCCTGCGCGTAACAATTCCTCGAGTGTCTGAATGGTGTGCTCGCTTTGTCTGTCGGTCTGCGAATGGTATACGGAACGCATCTTCAGCTCTGTCTGTAGGGTTGACATGAACGGTGCCAGTAGTGAGATGTTGCAGATAATTGTATCTCTTTTCGTGCTTACTTCTCTTCTGTTACATTTTTGGAATTTGTGTATAAGAATGATAAATTTTCTTCGAATACAAGTTTTACTATATGAAAATTAATGTGACACTTTCTTTGTGACATATGTCTTGCTGTGGATTGAAATGTCATATGAATGTCATTCAAATCTCGCAAAAAAAACTCCTACATTTCCGTAAGTTGATACAATAAATCGTGAATTAAATAATATAAATTTTGGTGTAAATGGTAACCCGAATCACACAACATGACAGGCCAGTTTTCTAAAATGGTCGAAGTGATCATAAAGGCATCGATGGATGACTGACCCATGATGAAAGCACATTGCGATGGGTAAATTGTGTTCTGAATAAATGGAGCATGTACTTTGCAAAAAAAAATCTCAGAAATATTTCGAAATAAGATAACAAACCGTGAGAACTGAATCACCTCAGAATGAATGAGGTGTGCAACTCATGATCAGGAGGGTATGGGTGACATCAAGAAGGTGACAATGCTTTCTTTCAATAACACCATTCTATTGAGACGTATATACGTATGATGTATGATGAAGAAAACCATGAGATGATAAGAATTGAGAGAGCATATGAGTACAGAATTCCAACGTATTATTAGTCCCTATAATTTTGACAGTGGTGGAAAACACATTTTATACTTCTTTAGGGCCCGTTCGGTTCGGGAATAAGCAGGAATAAGGATGGACAATAAGGAGAATAAAGGTCTATTCTTTGTTCGGTTGGAGGATAGGAATAAGGAGAATAAGGTGAAATAAAGGTAGGTAAAGTGGGATAAAGATAGGAATAAGAGTGAAATAAGATGAAATGAGGAGGAATAATCGTACCATGAGAAACCGTGTCGGAAGGAGAATAGGCCCCTTATTCCAGGGCCTATTCTCCAAATGAACAGGCCCTTAATGAAATTTGTGCATTATTGAAGCTCGAGCTCCATCCTCCTTCACACCTAGATCTCTTCGCTTACCCATCTTCCCCATTTGTGCAACCTTCAATCGAGTCGAGTTGGCGCGAGCTGCCCCAGTTCTTTTGCATGTATTTCTTCGGCAAAAAACCTGTCAGGAGTATCGCTCTGAGCAGCAGCACCACGAGGGCTTCACCTCGGCTACGTCTCTCTTTATTGCTCAAGTCCAAGTGTCCACCATCTCTAGGATTCCCATTCGTGCCATCTTTGGAGAATGGGGTTCTAGCAATTCTTTCGGTAGCAATCGGTCGACTACGACACCTTCGCCTACGGCTTCCTCACCTCCCTCCACGGTGCCCACCTCACCGTCTCTGACCCCGACTGCGCCCACATCGTCACATGCCTCTCCAATGCCCAAGTGAACTCGTGGCCCCTCCTTGAACATGCCAAAGTGAACTCGTGGCCCCTCCTTGAACTTGGTGATGGTCTTGCAGGCGAAGGCCTCCCTGGAGGATGAGGGTGCAGAGGTGGGTGACGCCAAACTTGCCATGACCGAGCTCCTTGATGATGGTGTAGACGGAGAGGACATCGACCATGGGACGGTCGAGGGCGGGGTCGAGTATGTCGAGGAAGGTGATGGACAAATCTGTGAGTTATTGTGGCTTCACAAAAGCAAATTCTTTCTCCTTTTTGCAGGTAATATAGATGGAAGTGGAACATAAAGATTTTTTTTGTGATGATAGGCGAATTGCAACTGAGAAGCATTTCCTTTTGGAAGAAGTGGTACTCACTAAGATTTCTCTTCCAAAGACCCTCTGACAACATGTAGGAGTTGGAAAATCGTCCAGTAGAGTGGGAATGACGGCTACAATCAATGGTGAAGAAACCATTCCTATCGTGAATGCACAAACTCGTGGCTATCGACTGTGGGCTGAAAGGAAAAACCACGTTTATTACTGCTAAACTTAATAATCTTATCTATTGATCTTTATATCTCCTACTAATCTCAAAGTTCAACTTCTCTTATCTATGTTGGTGCATTGCTCATATAGGCAATCATGGTCAGCCTCTTTACTTATCAGAAAGAAGGTGCTAGAATAGTGTCCCTTCTTTATAGGCTCTCTATGGCATTGTCTATGTGATCCAGACTTAGTTTACTAAAGGTTATTGGTTTGGATATTATTATTACATATGCATACTACTTATCTTGGCCCATCCAGCATGGGAAAGAATTGCTCATCGTAAATTTGTGAAATGGGAATATAATGAACGTGAATATGATGCCCGCAATAATAAGGTCGGCAACAAAGCATTTTTGTGATAGCTTGGATAGAACCAAACTGGGGTTAGATGAATCTTTCGACCCAGTATCCATACCACCAGCAAAATGAGTTTACAAGTACATGCTACCTTAGTGGGCGTAATGCTGTCTTTTGGGTTTAACTCATAAGCTTTGCAATGCCCGTTAGTGATTGTAGCATAGTTATCTAGACAAAGCTTTCATCATTGGTAAGAATAAGATGCCTCTTTATTAAAAAAGGGAATATGAAGCCTCCATGCATGATTGTACTAACCCAATTTGCTTCCTATATAATCAAATAATTGAATGTCATGTGAGAAGAAGAATAATTGCAATATATGGGCTAGAAGTCAACAAACAATGTTGATGATTCGTTGGTATCATATTGAGTTACTTTTGTAATCTAGCATACATGATGAACGTGGTAAGAAATGATGATTAACGTAACTTTCTTTGATCGATCTTCAAGGCCTCTTTTGTTGAATTCGACCTCATTATGTTACTAATCAATGTGTTCTTTCTTTCTTTCACATTATAAACTATACAATCTCTTATCATTTTAAAATGCATTTTGTTTCTATACTTTCAATAAAGTAAGTACATTCTATGATTCTGAAGGAGCATGGGATGTTATATGCTTGAGAATCTATTGCAGGGTTTGAGATGAGGAATATTGACAAATTTCATATCTTTTGTGGAAGGGGGCTCCAGATTCACCTTTAGTGCCATGGAGGTGTAGGCATGAATAATACTCGGTAATCCTTCAGCTTATAGGCATTTCATTACGTTTTACACTTGACCTAACCATTGTGTTTTTTCCTTCTCCGCAGCTCATATTATCCATTACCGTTATTTATATAAATGACATGCACCTATAATTGTATAATGTTAAACATAATGCATTAATAATCTATATTGGAACATTGAACTACAAGTGCAACTGAAGTTGAGCAGTTAAACTCGATGATCATCGATGACTTACTCAAATTGTCTAATGTTATTGTCTTTCATTGCAAACGAGGCATCATACTCTACTTCATTCATTTGCAAAAATACATAGTGTACATTATTTAGTCCGATGATTGATGATTAGCATCCTTACTCCATAATAACATATTCTTTATGTCATTTCCATCTCTTTTAAGTTTCGGATGTAGTGTGCATTGCTTGCAAAGCAGCAACAAATATAGGAATCCAAGTTGTTTGTGTTAAAAATTTCAGACGTGCATTTTTGTTGATGTAATCTCATTTCTATTCAATTATTAGAAGTTGTCAGTTTCTTTGACTTGGTTTGTTTCTTGGTCTAACATGATGTTTTGTCTTTCATCATTTATATAGTATAAATGTATTTTGAAAATGTACTTGAACATAGAGTCATTTTTTATAACTATGATATCACTCTAAGCATTTGGGCTTCTTCGTACATTAAATTTTACTTCTTTCATTTTACATCATTTTGTTTCTTTTATGTAATGAGTGATTAATGGGTAATATTATTTAGGTCCCATGTAATGTATTCATATACTTTTGGGTAAATAATAAAAAGGGGCCCATATAAGCATTGAATCCCACTGAAGGTCTTCATTCTTGAAATATTATTTTTTTGTAAATTAAAAGTAAATAAAAATAAAAACAAAAACAAAAATTAAGTATACAAAAACATTAAAGATACAAAACATATAAAAATATCTAAAATCCATACTCACTTACGTCTAACTTAAATCACATAAAAAGATTAAACCTATTAAAATCAAATAAAAATTCATTGAGATACTCTTTTAAAAGAAATAAAAAATAAATATGAACCGTGGGATTTATTGAAATCATTATCTGAATATATACATAACACAATTTCTTAATATTATATATATATATTAAGATATATTATAAATCTAAATATAAACAAAAAAAATGAAAACTAAAAATCTACTAATCTTTATATTATACAAAATATATTATATATAAGTTATATATGAAAAATATATATAAATACAACGAAGTTTATTTTTAAAAAAAACCATGATATCATAAATTTAATAAATAACAACTATGGTGGAACCAACATTGGATTAAAAAAATAATTGCGCTTTTTGCAACTAAATTTCCCTCTCCTTCATCTCTTTGCAACTAAATTTTCCTCTCCTTACTTTATGTATTTCAATTCTAATTCTTCCCTCTGTTCCTTTTTTATCATACATCTACTATTTATTGAAGATAACATTATCTTTTAAGTAAATGAAGCATACCACTTGAAAATTATACATTCCGTATTAGCATAATATTTTCGCAGTATGTTTCTACATACTTTTCATATGATGCTTCTAATATGTTCTTATATTCTTACCTTTTACTTTCAGACATTACCTTAAAAAGTACTCATGCATCTCACACAGCGAAGCGCGGGTATGCAGCCTAGTATATATATATATATATATATATATATATATATATATATATATATATATATATATATATATATTACATATAGTAAAGCTGGGTTTTCACCCCAACTTTAGACACCTCATCTCAAGTCTTCATTTAGAAAACGGACATATGTCCTCCCCCACTTCCCCCCTACGGACGACCTCTCCCCTTAATTACTACTCTCTAAGTTTCTCCCTGTGTGCACTAACTCTCTCTCCCTTTCCAATCTTAGTATGAGAGGACCCGTCCATTCTCATGCCCATGGTCTCCAACCCCTCTCTTTTTCAACGGCGGGGAATCTCTTGCAATTCCATCACTATTTTCTCATTGGTACTATATCTGTTTTATACTTTGCCTCTTTCTCTCCTCTCTATCTCACTGCTCTCTCTCTCTCTCCTCTCCTTCATTTGCTTTCTTCTCTCAAGACATCCACAAAGGGAGACTTTTCCTTCAAACATATCATATTAAAAAATAATAATAATTTTCTTGATGTTACTGTGAACAAAAAAATTATGTGAAATAAGTTGGCACGTGAAATCTCAATTATATATATATGTGTGCGTGTGTTGGGTGAAACCAGCTTTAGAATATGTAATATGGATTTGATAAGGCTGTTAGTCATCATTTTCGTGTAATTTTTTTTTGAAAAATATCACAGTAATATTCATCTATATATCCTCCAATATGCTATTTGAATTTCGTTAGAAACGGAAACTTCTATGCCCTCCATCTAGAACAGGATGATTACAACAAGGTTTATATTGTTAAAATTACCTGTTCTAAATCGAGGGCATAAGAGTTTTTATTTTTGATGAAATTTGAACGACATATTTGTGGGATATATAGATGAATATGTTGTAAATAAGATTACCAGTTCATACATTAAACAGTATAAAGTCGGATCCAAATGAATTAACAGAGAAACGATACAGATTAAAATCATATTAATCATATGTTTCCCAATCATTATCCGATTATTCAATGTAAATAGGAACCGATTAAAAGAACAGAAACACAAATACGGGCATGATCCAGAAAGGGTAAAGCAATAAACGTATTGCGGCAAGCAAAATAAAACAGAGATTAGTTTAGAAGTCACCGAAGCGTCCATGAAAATGGACTGTCCTTAGAGAAGATATCGCCCCCACAATACCGGTGCGTAGGGTACTGGCGATCCGCTCCCAGGATACGACGGTTCACGATCGTCGTCGGTGCACACCAACGGGATCGTCCTCGATTGTACCTCAGTGAACTGCAGCCGAGAGAGGTGAAGAGAAAGACGTTCGTCCGCGAGAGGAAGAACAAGAGAGACGGCGTGAGAGAGAGGTTTTTCTTGCGAGTGTAGAAAAACCGAGTCGAGTGAGGGATATAAATAGAGGGGCTCGCGTCCTAAAAACGCGACCTTGGTTTCCAAAGAATGCGACCTTTGGTTTCCAAAAGATGCGATCTTTGGTTTCCAAAAGTTGCGTCCCGAAGACGCATCCTTTCGGATCCCAAAAAACGCGCCCATAATGGCGAGTTGAATTCCCATTTAAGTCGACTTACTAAATTAATCGTGTGATTAATTTAATCGACTTACCAAATGAAATCTACAGCAAAAGTATCGAGATCCGAGATCCGAATTGACTCTCCCGAGCCCGAGCCCGAGCCGGAGCCGGAGCCGGAGCCCGAGCCCGAGCCGGAGCCGGAGCCGGAGCCGGAGCCGGAGCCGGAGACGGAGACGGAGCCGGAGCCGGAGCGGAGCGGAGCGGAGCGCGCATGTGTGGTCCTCCATTCCTCCTCTCTACTATTGCTACAAGAGCTTGGGGTGTGGACTCATATTTAAGTCCACCAAAAAGTTTAGTTCTCCCCGGTGTGGGACTAAACTTCCACCCAAACTCCCATATTTCAAATTTGGGAATTCCCAATTTTCCCTCCAAACCATTTGGTTTCCCAATTGAAACCAAATTGAATGCCAATTGTAATTACATAGACTTTCCAATTAAAGTCTAAATACAACTTTGAATACAACAACCCCCCACGAATTCACCAATTTGAAAAAGAGATTCAAAAAGATTCAAGAGACTTCTTTCGGCTGCCCACACTTTGCTTTCAGTAAAGGTACCTTCCGGTTTGAACCTCTACCTGAGTTTACTACTTTCACTTTAATAGGAACGAAGTGAACTACGTCTTGAACTTCAGACCTTGGTGTTAAAGTATACGGTAGAAACAACAAAGCGTTGTTCTTGGTACAATCTTCAGGGTTGGTGCTCTTAAAGGCCATGCACCCTTATCCTGTTTCATGAGTGTGTTCAGGAAAGACCCTCTTCCTTTAACTGCGGTCCACAGTAACACTCACATAGGTGGCGTTCTCCAAGGATGCACTGCTAACATCCTGCCCTAAGGCTTGAACCCATTCAGAGCCTACGCTCTTCCTAAACTTGCAGCTTAAATGGCACTCAGGCTTCCAGGGATAAGACACTCATGCTTACGCATTAAACTTAGAGTGCCAACCAGTTCTCCAAACAGCTTGTTATTACCACATTGAACCTACTTTGTGGGATCTCCACTCAGTTAGGTTGGGTTGCTACTGTAGAGGAACTCCCAATGGGTCTCAGTCCCATCCCAAGCCTAGACTTTAGGACTAAAGATCTATCAAGTCCCTTAGTCAATGGATCTACCGTGTTGTCTTTGGATCCAACAAAATCCACAGCCAACACTCCTCGAGACACCAAATCCCTTAACGTCTTAAGTCCGATTTGTATGTGTCTCCTTGTTTTCTGATTGAACTTTGAACTCTTGATCCTGGCAATTGTGGTCATATTGTCACAATGTACCGAGATCGCAGGAACAGGCTGACCTACCATGGGAATTTCAGACAGAAGTTCCCTTAGCCATTCAGCCTCAATTCCAGTGGTGTCCAAAGCACACAGCTCGGCCTCAAAAGTGGATCGAGCTAGAATGGTCTGCTTCACAGACCTCCAGGAGACTGCACCACCTCCAAGGGTAAATACATACCCTGTAACACCATTACTCCCAGACTCCTCTATTTTCCCTATCCAGCTTGCATCACTGTATCCTTCTAGTACAGATGGATGTCTACCATAATGCAAACTAAGAGAAATAGTTCCCTTCAAGTTCTTCAGTACTCGATCCAGAGCCTCCCAGTGAGTACGGTCAGGACATCTAGTGTATCTACTCAGCTTTGCAACCGAGAATGAAATATCAGGTCTCGTGCAATTTGCAAGATACATTAAACTTCCTATTACTTGTGAATACCTTAGCTGGGCTACAGGTACTCCACTTTTATTCTTAAATAACGTTTTGGATGAATCAAAAGGAGTGCTTACAGCTTTGCAATCTTGATATCCAAATTTCTCAAGTACCTTCTCAACATAGTGAGATTGAGAAACTACAATCCCATCAACTGACCTTGTCAGTTTGAGACCCAAGATTACATCAGCAACACCCATGTCCTTCATCTCAAACTTGCTACTCAAAAAGCCTTAGTCTCATTAATAATCCTCATATGTGGTCCAAACAACAATATGTCATCAACATATAGGCACAAGACAATGCACTCATCACCTTTCACCTTGGAATAAACACATTTATCGGATTCATGAACCTTAAAGCCACATGACAAAATGGTTTTGTCAAATTTTTCATGCCACTGCTTTGGTGCTTGTTTCAATCCGTAAAGGGATTTGACAAGCTTGCAAACCTTTCCCTCATTCCCAGGAGTCACAAGCCCATCAGGTTGATCCATATAGATCTCTTCCTCAAGATCGCCATGCAAGAAAGCGGTCTTCACATCCATTTGGTGGATAGAGAGATCATATACAGATGCCAATGCTATGAGCATCCGGATTGTGGTCATCCTAGTCACAGGGGAATAGGTATCAAAATAATCGATACCTTCCTTTTGCCTAAAGTCCTTAGCAACTAATCTGGCTTTATATTTTTCAATTGATCCGTCAGGTCTAAGCTTTCTCTTAAACACCCACTTGCACCCAATGGTAGAGCACCCTTTGGGTAAATCAACCAACTCCCAAGTTCCATTAGCCATAATGGAATCCATCTCAGATTTGATGGCTTTTTTCCATTGTTTTGCTTCAGATGAAGCCATGGCTTCCTTGTAACTTGGTGGATCACCCTCGATCTGGTAGACAATGAAGTCGCTACCCAGATCCTTGGCTATCCGAGGTCTTTTACTCCTCCTTGGCTCGTTCTCTTCAGAAAGATCATTGGGTTCAGGTTGAGTCTCAACCCCCACATTCGATATCCTTTCCACTTGATCTGGAATAGATCCTGATGTGGAGGCGTCCTCAATGGTCAGATTCTGAGGAATCCCAGTCTTTAATGGAAAGACATCCTCAAAGAAGGTAGCATCACGGAGTTCAACAATAGTGTTGACATCTATGCCCGGTATCTCGGACCGAATTACCAAGAACCTATATGCATAGCAATTTTCTAAGTAACCTAAGAAGACCGCATCAACAGTTTTAGGACCAAGTTTCTTTCTCTTGTGTTCTGGGACTAAAACCTTAGCGAGACAGCCACATACTTTGAGATATCTTAAACTCGGTTTCCTATTTCTCCAAAGTTCAAAGGGACACTTTTCCATATGTCTTGGAGGCACCCTTTTCAGAATATGGCAAGCCGTATTCAAGGCTTCTCCCCACATATAGGTTGGACGTCCAGAACTCTGTAGGAGAGCATTGATCATGTCAGTTAAGGTTCTATTTTTCCGTTCTGCTATCCCATTTGATTGCGGTGAATATGGGGTCGTAACTTCATGAACTATGCCAAAAGATTTGCATTGTTCATCAAATAAGTTAGAGGTATATTCACCTCCTCTATCTGACCTAAGGCGTTTAAGCACTTTTCCTATTTGTGTCTCAGCCTCATTCTTAAAGATAAGAAATTTCTCTAAGGCTTCATCCTTGGTTTTCATTAGATATACATAGCAGTATCTACTGCCATCATCTATAAAGGTGATAAAGTATTTCTTATTGTCTCGGGTCAACACACCATTAAACTCACAGATATCCGTGTGCACTAGATCCAAGATCTCACTATCTCTAGAGACAGACTGAAAAGACTTCCTAGGTGTCTTTGCTTGCACACATATCTCACATTTTTGAGTTTTATCAATTGTGTGTTTAGGGATCAATTCTAAATTCATCATCCTTTTAATCGAATTTAGATTTACATGACCCAATCTACCATGCCACAGATCACAAGATTCAAGATTATTCACAACTTGAGACACAGAACTAGAACATTCAGCATTCAAAACATTCAATTCATTAATGTTTACTGAATCACATCTAATTCTAAATAACAAATCAAAGTCAGCCAAATAGCCTTTACTATAAAAGACACCATGTCTCAGAATAACAACTTTATTACATTTAAAGTTTAATTCAAAACCATTTCTAACTAAGATAGAGCCGGATAAAACATTCTTCTTAATGTCAGGAACATGCAGCACCCTGTGCAACTTCCAGACACGTCCAGAGGAGAACCTCACGTTGACTTGTCCTGACCCTAGCACCCTGGCCGCAGAATCGTTCCCCCATCTTCACAGTCCCACCGCTGCAGGTCTGATAAGAAGAAAACAATGTTCTGTCAGAACATATGTTCACATTGGCTCCCGTATCCACGAGCCACTCATTTGGATCATGGATATGGTATAGTTCAGGTTTTACAGAGACATACCCCTCGCTAGCCCCGAGTCCCATAGTGATCATGTTCACTTGTGAACTCCCGTCTGTAGCCTTAGGTTGAGCCTTCAAGGACGGACAATCCTTCTTCCAATGGCCAACCTGATTACAGTGCCAGCATGGTTTATTTTTTGCCTTTTCCTGGATCTTGCCCTTTGGTTTCATTTTATTGTTATTGGGACCCTTTCCCTTTTTATCTTTGCCCTTCGAGGTCATGAAATTGACCTTAGCCTGAATATCAACAGGAAGCACAGGTTTTTGTTTCCTGTGTTCCTCCTCTATGGCAATAGCCACCATCAAGTCATCCATAGAAATTTTCCCCTTCCTATGTTTCAGGGTCATACCGAAGTCTTCCCATGACTTTGGGAATTTTTCTATGATGCACATGACCTGAAACTTCTCTGGAAGTTTCATTTCGGCATCCTCTAGACCATGAAGCAGGAGTAAAAACTCGTGTGCCTGTTCAGAAACAGACTTCCCTTCGGCCATGGAAAACTTCAAGAATTTGGCTACGGAGTATTTCTCAATACCGAGATCTTCGGTGTTATACTTCCGGTCCAAGTCTTCCCATAGCCCCTTCGCAGTCTGCGTGGATGAACAATATACGTCAAACAACGTGTTGGACAGAGCCAACAAGATGCAACCATGACATATACGGTCGCGTTCCTTCCACGCAGATTGCGCCTTATGGCTATCGGGTGAGGGGTTTTCCGCCTCCACCGTAGGACAGTCGATTTCAAGCATCGAGATTAACCCTATGGTGGTTAACCAGATCTTCATGCGTTGTTGCCAACGCTTAAAATTCTGTCCACCGAATTTTTCAGGCATACCCGTCATATCTACCCTCGATTTAAACATTGTTTCCGACATTCTAGAATCAGTTCGGGATATCTTCTCTAAGATTGTTGTAAATAAGATTACCAGTTCATACATTAAACAGTATAAAGTCGAATCCAAATGAATTATCAGAGAAACGATACAGATTAAAATCATATTAATCATATGTTTCCCAATCATTATCCGATTATTCAATGTAAATAGGAACCGATTAAAAGAACAGAAACACAAATACGGGCATGATCCAGAAAGGGTAAAGTAATAAACATATTGCGGCAAGCAAAATAAAACAGAGGTTAGTTTAGAAGTCACCGAAGCGTCCATGAAAATGGACTGTCCTTAGAGAAGATATCGCCCCCACAATACCGGTGCGTAGGGTACTGGCGATCCGCTCCCAGGATACGACGGTTCACGATCGTCGTCGGCGCACACCAACAGGATCGTCCTCGATTGTACCTCAGTGAACTGCAGCCGAGAGAGGTGAAGAGAAAGACGTTCGTCCGCGAGAGGAAGAACAAGAGAGACGGCGTGAGAGAGAGGTTTTTCTTGCGAGTGTAGAAAAACCGAGTCGAGTGAGGGATATAAATAGAGGGGCTCGCGTCCTAAAAACGCGACCTTTGGTTTCCAAAGAATGCGACCTTTGGTTTCCAAAAGATGCGATCTTTGGTTTCCAAAAGATGCGTCCCGAAGACGCATCCTTTCGGATCCCAAAAAACGCACCCATAATGGCGAGTTGAATTCCCATTTAAGTCGACTTACTAAATTAATCGTGTGATTAATTTAATCGACTTACCAAATGAAGCCAGAGATCCGAGATCCTAAAGTATCGAGATCCGAGATCCGAATTGACTCTCCCGAGCCGGAGCCGGAGACGGAGACGGAGCGGAGCGCGCGCGCGTGTGTGGTCCTCCATTCCTCCTCTCTACTATTGCTACAAGAGCTTGGGGTGTGGACTCATATTTAAGTCCACCAAAAAGTTTAGTTCTCCCCGGTGTGGGACTAAACTTCCACCCAAACTCCCATATTTCAAATTTAGAAATTCCCAATTTTCCCTCCAAACCATTTGGTTTCCCAATTGAAACCAAATTGAATGCCAATTGTAATTACATAGACTTTCCAATTAAAGTCTAAATACAACTTTGAATACAACAGAATATACATGGTGATATTTTTCAAAAAATAAAAAATATGCACGAAAATGTTGTGGGAGCATCTCCATTTTTTTCCATGTAATAGATATATGTAAATATTCAATGCACCCATTTAATGACTAACCTAATATTTTAACCCTTGATATAATGTGTTTGAATTATTTCTCCATTTTGTTTTCATTGCACTCGGCATGAGATTGATTTTAATTAAAGAGTGATGTAACAAAAGATTCAACATGTGAATCCATTTACCATCCACTAACATATAATCTTTGTTACATAATGTACTCTTCTTTATACACGGTTTTACTAATTAGACTACTCATTGGTAGAGAACATATTGTTTGACTCGATCAACTTCACGGGCATCAATATTTCCCCATTTCCTTTATCTTTAATATCTCATCATATCGTCAATGAATAATTTGAAACCTAAGGCAACATGACTTAGCCAGATGTGAAGGAGCTCCTCCCGGGTGATGGGAGAAGGTGAGAAGAGGTCATCTTCATCGTGATTAGTAGAGGGATCAAGAGGGAGTGATCAAAGATGTATCTATTGTAGTTGACCTGACCAAAGATGGTGAGAGGCACTGTGGTTGCACCATTACTATGGTTTTGGTTGTAGACAATTTTTCCGTCAATTTTTTAGGTAATTGGGGTGGCAATTCTAGCTTAAAAATGTTTGAATTTGTAATATTTTTTAACAATATATTCACAATATGTTCAATATTATAAGGCAAAAATGGGGATGCTCCCGTCACATTCCCCTCCTTTTTAACTTTTTTGGAAATAAAATATGTATTTTCATCACTGTATTCCTATAATATGTCATTTCATCAGAAATAAAGACTCGTATACCATCCATCCAGATCGAACATGCCCATTACATCAATTCCGAGACCGTTTAAATTACATGTTCTCGATGGAGGACATACGAAGTCTCTATTTCTGACGAAATTTGAATAGCATAAGGGGGTATAGCGATGAAAATATTTTTTTGTTTTCCAAAAAAAATAAAAAAGGGGAAAATGTGGTGGGAGCAACCCGTTGGCTCCTCCAGAGAGCAGTCCCGTTTTTTACATATTATGATTATTATTGTATTTCTAGCTCCAATTTCATCAATAGGAAGAAATTTTCGATATATTTAATATCATTTATAAAAATATTGAGATCGACCGAACTCATTCCACTGCGAAGCAGGGGTATAACCGCTAGTATATATATTAAAGCTCATCGCCCCCGTTAATTTTCCCTGCATCCATTATATATACTGCAAATCCCATTTCAGCCCTCATGTCTCTCCCCATCCTTCAGTTTTTGCCCTCTTCTTCCGATTACTTCCCTTCGTTATCCTCTGCCGCTCTCCCATTGTCGTTCTTTTTTTGCCATCGCAGTCCAACAACTTCATAAACTAATATACAATGATGTCTCAGCTGACGCATCCACAATCTTCGTACGTGTCCTTGCCTTGCCTCCGGACGTGTCACACAGGCCGCGACCCCCCACCCCATGCATCTTTGCATGAAATGGCCGATACCTGTTCATGGCCCCTTTATACATACACTCCTCGATCTTTCTCGCATGTCCTCCCCTGCTCGGAAAACTGACGGTCGCTTCATCGAAATTACTCGAAGCTTCGCCGTTGCAGGAACCCTGTGCCACCATCCATGGATGACGCTTCCGATGCAACATCCTCCTCACTCTGAAGTATGTTCCCCGGTATCTGTTCCATCAAATATGCATGAAGATCATCTTGCCTCTGCAATTACGTGCATTTTATTGCTGGTAGACCTCATGTTCAGTGAATCTGGAATTTTAATTCACATGTTTCTCAACCTCTGCATCAATATGCAAAGTTCCTGCTGTAAGATTCTGCTCTTACGATGCTAATTTCGTAGGAAACACAGACATCAGTGGGACAAAAACCACCCACCTCATGTTAATTGAGGCTGTAAGGATAGCAACTGCAGGTTTCATACTCCACTCATTTAAAAAAACGTCAGATGCTCCTGTTCTTGCACATTCCTATGATTTATATCTATATATCTATATGTTCTTCATTGTGATGATGATTCGTGCGGGTGAGTTGTTTCTCATGGACACGTTGTGTAGTCCACTGGCAACAAGCTGAGGGAACTCACCGGAGCAAACATTGCGTGAAGCCGAAGAGTCGCCAGAGGTCATCGGTTACGTGGTCACAGAGGTTCGTTTACGCATGATTGAGCCTCCCATCGACACTGGTGGCATTTCAGTCGGATATTGATCCTCCTTCACGCTGTGTAGTCCACCGGCAACAAGCCGAGGGAACTCACCGGAGCAAACGTTGCGTGAAGCCGTAGAGTCGCTAGAGCTCGTCGGTTACGTGGTCATAGAGTTTCGTTCACGCATGATTGAGCCTCCCAATGACACTGGTGGCATTTCAGACGGATATTGATCCGATATTTAGGTCTTCGGATCTAATAATATCAAATATCGAGTCTGTTGCTCATATTAGTTTTTGTTTGCTTATCCATTGACATTGAACATATAGCATTTCCCTTGTGGATGTTACCAATATATACAAACAAAATGTTGGTATGCTGTCAGTTTGTATTGCAATAACAATAGTTTATTGAATCTGAATTTTTTATTCCATATTTAAGTACGCCCAGTCCATTTTTGAAATATTTTTAATTCTTATAATTTCCTCTACAATCCACACATTGATTACTTACTGCTTACAAAGTATAATTACATTGTTTTCTCTGTCTGATTTATATCAACTTCTAAATTTCATTACGACAAAATTATGTCCCCAGATTTGCATTAAATGTTTTGTTCCACCTGAGATTCCACTAAACACGTTCTATAGTAACACACGACAAAATCATTTACAACATCGTCATTTGATTCTTATTCTGAGTACTAGTAATTTCTTCTCGGGATACATTCAACAAGAAATACCTGCATCACATGTGCTTTGTATATGCTTTGCTCGCTGCTCAACTTTATTGAATGTCGATCTACTCAAGCTAACCACCACAATTATGCACCTACCTTCTTTCTACATAAAAACTTCTGAATAGCCTATGATGATTATATTGTTTACATGATTTTTAGATCTGTTGAACGTTGCCCCGCTCGAGATGATTAGGACAACTACACCATTGAGTTCAGAAGACCCTCCCTTACTTGATTCAATTGGGTTGAACAACACACCACTATCGACGAGCTCAGACCTACATGCCATTGCAACTGTTACTTCACATGGTAGCATATTACTTAATTACCATATGTATGAATGGTTATATGTATTCTCTTCCTTAATAACCTATTTTTACTGACTTTACATATTGTCATATTACTGCATGTCCAATAGTTCTGTATAATGACTAAATTGCTATGTAATCCCATTTACTTAAACTAATCTTCATTGCAACATCACAGATAAACTTTCCGGGATGGTTCTCCATTCTACTTGCTATTAACTTATTTTGTCAGTAATTACAATTACTTCATCGTAGTCCTGATATCTACGCTGATAAAGCATTTATAACCAAAAGGATTAAATTCCAGCATATATGTTGTAGTAGTGATATACATCTTTCTATGCGATAATTTCTACTGCATAAAAACTTCTGAATAACACATGCTTACTATATTGTGTGCCTGATTTTCAGATCTGTGGAACGTTGCTCCACTCTAGCTGATTAGGACAACTACACCGCTGAATTCGGACGACCATCCCTTGCTTTCTCTAATTGGGTTGAACAACACACCAGTACCGACGACCTCAGAACCACATGCCATTGCGACTATCACTTCACATGATGGTATATTACTTCATTACCATATGTATGAATGGTTATATGTGTTTTTCTTCCTTACTAACCTATTTTTAGGACCTTACATATCGTCATATTATTGCATGCCTAATAGTTGCGTACAATGACTAAATTACCATGTAACTTTTCATTTGCTTACACTAATCCTCACTTCAACACCGTAAATAAACTTTCATAGATAGTACTCCATTCTACTTGTTATTAACTTATTTCGTCAGCACTTACAATTACTTCATAGTAGTCCCAATATCTATGCTGATAAAGAAATTATAGGCTTCGGATTTAATTCTGACGTATATGACATAGTAATGATATACATCTTTTTATGCCATAATTTCTGCATTGGCCATACAATATCAAAAAATTTGCATGGATATCTCATAAAACTTAATACATGCAGTTATGTCACATTTGACATGCTACACATTCACATACATTTCCGTGACCTACTCATCTGCACCGTTTTCTATTGACTATGTATTTCTCATGTTCAGTTCATATCTATTGTATAGTACTGATATATGTCTTCTTATCCCATAATATCTGAGTTAAGCATGCAATAGCAAAACAATTGCATACATGTTTCGTAAAAGTAAGTACATATAATAAAGTATTCTTCGCTCCCTTTTAGATTATAGAAATAATCCTGAACTATATCGACATATTATTTGCTCCATCTTAAATTTCAGCTCAAAGACCAACAAAACGATTACGAACATTCCTTAAAACAGGTAATGAAGGATATTGAGAATCCTCAAGCGCATCACGGAAGCGTGTCGATCGCATCGTATGCAATCGAAGCAACTAGTCGCACTAGTTGCTAGATGCAGCGGAAATTAAAATTTTTAACTTTAAAGATGAAACCACATGATCACGAGAACACTTCTCGGATCGTTTCATCAAACCACAAAGTACAAGGAATACCTCTTGAAGCGTGGTTGTGATCGCGAGATCCCAAAGTAGAGATCCTCCTATCTTAAGTCCGATCCACGAAGAACGCACTTGCGGGCGCGATGATGAGTCACGTTCCTTCCCGCAATCCTCGATGAAGATCCAAGCGATGGCTCCCCCGATTTCGTCAAACGAAATCTGTCGTCTTCCTTTATAGTAAGAAACTCCAAAGAAGATGGAGATCCACGAGTCGTCGAAGAAGAAGCCGAGAGTCTCTCCTTTTCTCAACACAAAGTGGACGGCCACTTAATGGAGAAGAGAAAGAGAGAGGGCGAGAATGAGAAAGAGAGAGAGAGAGAGTTGTCACCTTGTACAACTCTTAATGATGTACCATGGAAGGCTACCCTAGCCCTCTATTTATATTAGTTTAGGATCCAATGGATCTCAATCCATGGGACACATGGATCCAAGGGCTATGCTTGGTCCATGCTAAATCAATGGCTATGATTGTTGTTGGTTAAAACCAACAACATTAATTTAAATTAAAAAATGTTGCAATATTATCAACATAATTTAATTTAACATTAACTAATTAAGAGATAATGTGATAAATAAAAATGGAGTCAACCAACCTCCCTAAAATTGGGGTGTTATTTTGTCTCCTTTTATTTTATTTTATTATTTCTTAATAAATTGCAATAACTATTATTGCAATAATATCCACCAAATTAATTCCAAATTAATTTGTGAATATTTCAATCATGCCATTGATCATTATGTGAATCACATTCACAACCCAAACTAATTTGTAAATTACATTTCCAATTAATTAATTAATGTGAATCCAATCCACACAATTAATTAACAAATGCTATTTACATAGATTCTCTCTCTTATATATGTATATTATAAATCATATTTATAACACACATATATCATGGATAGTATTATCCACATTCTCTAATCCTTGATAATTAAATCCCATTTAATTATCTTGGATAATAATTCTCACAATATGAATCATATTCATATTTAAGCTTGATAATTAAATCTCATTTAATCATCAAGTCCTTGCTTGGATATTTCATCGAAAGAATTATTCTTGAACTCTTTCAAGAATAATGTGCTTTCTCCGCAGATACTTGGAGATAAGGACAGGGCGATTGTATTATTCCACGTATAATGACTTGGATATTGAGATATTATCTCAAATCCAGATCTCACGAACCTCCCATAGATGCTTGATTAAATCAAGACCGCAAATCTAATCTTCTCATTACATCTGAATCTCATTCAGACCAATGTCCAACACTTGGACTAAGATCAGATTGCTTCTCTACTGGAAGGAGTCACTAAAATCCAGACCTGTTTCATCACTCCCTCAGAATGGAAGCGTCATGGATATACAATCGTTTATGATCACATCACCCTCAGGTATTCCCAATACCTGTACATCCTGCATACTGGAAGACCCATGGTCAACCCGAAGATCAAGATCTATTTTACACTGTCTCCTTCAGGGTTTGATCACCAAGTTTCTCATTTGATCATTGGGATTTGGTATCGATCATATACTTTCCAAAAGCATATATCATACCTAGGTTTTGATCATATACTTTCCAAAAGTATATATCAAACCTACAAATTCAGTCAAGCTTCCAAAGCGAGAAGACCGTGCACGGAATTTGATTCTTCCCAATATCTCATGAGTGAGCTCATGTCTTCCGGTTCAGTAGTGACCCTGTATGATCCCTTTGAGAGATCGTATTACTCATATGCCCTTATATGCACACCAACGCGCCGGTGTATAGACCTTGGTTAGGTCATCAACCTATTGGTCTGTCAAATGTATATACTCAGACATATAGCAATACATCTGTCTCTGATAAACACAGATTATCGTAGGTCTAAAGAGTATGTCTCACACAAGGCGGAGACAACCGATGTCGATGCGGCGACCCACAATAAAGTGTATTTAATCAACAATTAACCCACACTAAAGATCAATAAATTAGAAATAATGTGGAGTTAAAATTTATTTTTAACTCTGCACAAAATGTATAGCAAGCAAGTATGCAGAGAGTTCGAACACAGGGAGCAAGCAGGGTAATTCACAAAAGTGTAAGCACAAGTATGTGTGTGTGTAAAGTGTCTACACTAAGCAAGCAATTACAATTTTTGTGGGTTTTTAATTTTTAATTTTTTTTATTTTAATTTTTTTTTGTTTTGTATTTTGATTTTTAATTTTCTGATTTTTATAATTTTATGTTTTATATTTTTCTTTTTTCTTTTTTTCAATATTGGAATTTAAAGACATTGGAATAAAAGACAAGATAGAATATTTATAAAACTAAGTAAAAATTGCCAAAAATTCAGAAACAAATTGTTTTTAGTCTTTTTAGGGTTTTTACTGTTTTTGTGATTTTTGGAAAATTTTCAAGGTGTTTTTGGTATTTTTAAATACTGAAATAAAGCAAAACAGTGCAAATAAGGCTGGCTGTGAATAAAATGAGATTTAAAAATAGCAACCAGTAGCTCACAATTTTCACACTATTTTTCAAATAAGAAGGACAAAATAAGGAACAAACAGAAACTGAGTTTTTGATTTTTGGAGTTTTCTACTATTTTATATATTTTTTTGAAGTTTTTGAGTGTTTTTAAATTTTTAGTGTTTTTCTTTTGAACTTTTTAATGATTTTTGGACTGACACTAAAATAGGATAAAATAGACACTAGGTGATTTTTTTGGAATTTTTGGAGGAGTTTTAATAATTTTTTGGTATTTTCTAAACTAGACAGTGCACAAATAGCAAGTTTTTGATTTTTAATAAATATGAAGATAAGATAAAATCAAAAACTAAATATGTGGCATGAAAGTACACATGTCCAGGAGCTTAAGTTCAAAATTTGAGAAATTTTGGAGTTAAAATGATAGGTCAAATAATTAGAGCAAACATCCAAACATCAAACAGTACTGGCAGGGGTATATGTGCAATTTTTAAAACCACCAGGGGCATACACGCAATTTTTCCACAAAAGGTTACACTGAAACTTGCATTTTAAGGATTAAAGATGAATAACAAAGCCCGCAAGGGTATCTGAGCAATTTACCCACCAGGGTGCGTGACTCGCACGCGCCTGGAAGGGGTATTTTTGCAATATTACAAAGTTCCAAGGGGTTCAATGCAGTTTCCCCAAAATATTACAACTTAAAGCAAACATTCATGGACTTAAGCGAAATAAATAAACCCCAGGGGGGTCCCTGCAAAATACCCAGCCCCCTCACGCGCACGGACACGTGAGGTGACGTGGATTGGACCTAGGTGCAAATAAGAAAACTACGGGGTTCTAGTTGCAATTATTACAGAAATATTTAAACTACAGCTTAAAGTTTATGGACTGAAATGAAATACAAAATTTGGCGAGGGGAAAGTGCAAAATACCCACGCCTTATCTCCTCGTGCGCGATCGAACGGCGGAGGGCCGCTCACTTATCCACGTGGCGCGCGCACAACGCGCGATGACGGTTCGGCGATCAGCGGCTTGGATCAGATCTGGCGAAGAGATCGACGGACGACGCGTGCCAAGATCGGACGGCTGCGGCTTGATCTGGAGCGGGCCGAGGATCGGACGGTGGAGACACACGGAGGAAGAACAGGGAAGAACTCCGCTGCGGCGAAGTTCCTCCGGCGAGATGACGCGCCTCCGGTGGTCTGGGCCGCTCCAAGAAGGTCCGGGAGACTCCTGAGGTGATGCTCTGGCGTCTGGGGCTCTCAAAATCGCCGGAGAGGCTCTTAGGTGCTGCTGCGAAGGCGGCGGAGCTCGAAGCTCCAGGTATCTCCGGCGGAGGTCGAATCCGAGCCTCCAGGCGCTGTGATGCTCCAGGTACCTGCAAAAAGGGGTGAAAGGGTCCAGGGCAAACTGCCTGGACCCCGCGGTGGTGCTGTGGACGTCGGAGATGATCGATGGAAGGTGGATGCGCGACAGCCGGAGGTGCGCTCCGGCGATGAGATATGGAAGATGGATCGAATGACGAGACGCTAAGATTTTTTGGGGTTTTTGATGCTGAAGCTAAGGGAAATGAAATGAAACGAAAAGAAAAGGGAAAAATGGATGCCTCGAAGGTGGACTACCTGAGGAAGAAGAACCTCGACGCCGGTGGTCGGCGGAGGTGGCGGAGCCGCTACAGAGCCTCCTCGACTCGCCTGAGGGTGTAGATGTGGAGCTGTCACCTCCAGCAACACGAAGAGCTCGACAGGGAGGAGGATTAATGGCTAATGAGGGTTCAAACTTGGGCTCGAAGACGGCGGGTGGTTTAAGTAGGAGGCGATGGCGTCTTCTTCAAGCGAGCTCCACGCGCGCATCATGAGGATATGGCTGGATCCGAAGACATGGCGTGGGAGAGTGGAGATCGGGGATGAACTTCCGAGAAGGAATCGAGGCGTGAGGACCAGCGGATTGAGCGCGAGAATTTCTTGAAAATGGGGCAAAATCGTGGGCGTCAGAGGTGGCAGGCTTTGGTCGGGGGAGTTGACCGGGGTCAACTCTAGACCGCGCCTGGTTGGTCCACGTGGACCAATCAGGAAATTCAGAGTAGAAATTATTTGAAAAATCAAAATAAAATATTAAATGAATTTATTGATTTTAGGTTATAAAATAAAAAATGTTTATTATTTTATGAAGAATTTTTCTGTGATTTTTATTTATTTTTATGAGACGTATTTTTACAAGTTTGCATTTATGCCCTTTATATTGTATATATCTATATATTTAAGTATTTTATTTTTATTTTGTGTCTTTTAATTTATTTATTTTTGCTTATTATTTTATAAAAACATAAAGTACTTTTATGTACATAAATATATTTTTATTTTATTTTTCTGATATGTTTTGTATATTTAATAGAATACAAGTATTATTTGTATAGGTATATGTATAGGCAGTATACCTATGTATCCTTTATACAAGTATTTTTATTTTGTGATTTCTTTGCATTTTTATTCTGGTTTTAATGTACATATATATTATAAGTAATATATACATAATTATAAAAATATAAACATGCAAGAATAATGGATAAAGAATAAATTGAATATTTTAATCTATACAAGTATACAATGAGGGTCCAAAAGTCAACTTTCAAACCGTAGCTCCGCCAAATGCGAAACCACCACCATTGGATAGATTATTTTATTCTATATACAATTAAAGGTGAGTAGGCTGCATTTGGAGTTTTTATTTGTGAGATACAGGTCTGGGAAGTTGGCATTCTGGATTTTTATTCAGACCATAACTTTTTATCTGTACATTATTTTTCTGTGAAATCAATTTTGTATTTTTCTTTATTTTATTATCTACAACTTTCATGTACAAAGTTTCTTTATTTGATGTATAAAAAGTGGAACCAAAAATAGGTCCCAAAATGAATGACATGACTAAAATGAATAGGTATTTTGACTGTGTTTTTGACCTTATCTCCCCCTACTTTATTCCTTGTCGACCTATCCATCAAGATGCCTAGGTCTCAGGGGTTTTGGGTCATAAAATATTTGCAATATTTTATTCTTTTTCTTTTCTTTATTTATTCTATAATTTTGGCCTTAATTACAGTATTTTATACACTGATATAATGCACAAGCATGAATGCTAAGATGCTCTATTTAAGGATATTTACAGGCATTTGCTAGGGTTTTTGGTGCCAAAATGATAGAATAAAGATGATGAAATGTGGATTCATCAGTCTCCGGTCAGAGGATGCGTGCCTATGTTGTGACAGCATTCAACATAGGACTTAGGTTATCTCGATCTCGTTAAGTCAACTCTTTGACCTAACTAATCTGACACCTCCGAATCTCTATTCCTATGCAGAGGACCTGCATCAAGAGGTCGGTCAGATATCAGCCTATGTGAGAAAGGATTGCCATCTCCTACTCAGGCTGGAGATCACATCTTAACAATCATTTGACGGTACTTGATGAGTCCTCAATCTAACTCTTTAGATATTCATCCAAGCACCAGCCTCTATGATTCAATTATTGAATCAACAGATGTTTGATCATTAAGACAGCCATGGTACATAACCCTAATTGTACAGAGGGACCTATTATGCAATTTATTATTCTTCATTTCAGATCAGGGAATGATATTTGCAATAACATTTATTGCATAATGGCTCGCCGTGGGCTCACATGTCCAACAATCTCCCACTAGCCCAAAGAGCCATTAATGGGCTAATCATTTAAACCCACACTCATGTGACAATCATAGGCTATTTAGAAATAGCTAGGTAAGCTGATCAGTCACTCTGTTCCCAAAAGACTATGCCAAGTCCTTTTACGACACTTGCATATCCCTAGGTAACAGTGCTCGCATCCAATGCGAATCTTGCATCTAATGCAACCAATACTCAATCTAGTCAAAGCAGTTATAGTGTCCTTGACACTATTGCTCAATAACTATTATAACCAGTATTTCCATAATCCTTATCAGAATACCCTTATTCCGGGAGATCACTATCTCTCAAGGTATCCACAGTTAAGACCTTTTAGATCTCTATCTATAAAGTCTTAACTTCTTGAAGATAAGACTTAGAGATCACTATCTCTAAAGCCTTGTCATCTTTGAAGATATCGTTATTACTGCAATCAAGTGTTTTCTCTTCATAATAGGATTAGTGACAGTTTACTACTCCCACTGCATGGCAGATATCCGGCTTTTGTACACATCTAGCATACACTTAGCTTCTCCTAACTGATGCACAGGTGCAAGCAGTTCTAGCATTCACTTCCTCAACTCTTTGAGGTGCTATCCCTTTAGATAGGTCAGTACCTAATCTTAAGGTAAGGAAGCCTTTCTTGGAATTTCCAAGAATGGAATACGTCCAAGGTGTACTACAAATGTGACAGTCCCAATACCCTCTTTTCTTTGCTTCTGAACAACTTCAGAACTAAGATCTAAGAGGTATTCTTGAGATCATATCTCAAGGTATGGAATAGCCAGTCTATAAAACACTTATTATCATCCTTATATCATTCCAAATGATTAGGATATTATCTACGTTTAGCACGATGAACACAATGGCAGTCCCACTAAGCTTCACATGGTACATCAAGGTTCTATTTGAAATCATAACATTTATAATTTCATCAAATCTTATGTTCCAACTACAAGAAGCTTATTTGAGTCCATAGATGGAGTTCTTTAGCTTTCACACCTTACTTTCCCCAAACATGAAGCCCTGGGGCTACTTCATGTGAATATCCTCAGAGAGGTATTCTTAAGGGAATGCAATCTTGACTTACATCTTTGAAGATGCAACAGTCAAGTTGTGCAGCTAGGATTAGCAATATTCTGATGATTTCAAGCATGGTTTCCAAAGAGCAAGTCTCATTGCAAGCAATGTCTTCTCTTACGGTGTGCAGCTCATGGCTACGAACCGAGCTTTGAAGGTCTCTACCTTCTCATCAGGTTCCTCTTCTCTTGAAGATCCATTTACACCTTAATAGGTCTAACCCTTATGGGTGGATCCTCGAGGGTCCATATACAACACTTGTATATGAAGTCTACTTTAGACTTTATTGCTAATATCCATCATTCCATGTCATGATCCTTAGGAGCTTCATCACATGAAGTCCGATCATTGTCAGACTTGGCTGACACATGGAATACATCCTCAAACTCATTTGAAGAGGTATTAATGTTTCATCTTTAATTGTCCTTTTAGTTTCCGATTTCAGGAGTCTCATTATCTTCTCAAGATTAAATGAGTTCCTTTACTTCATTTTCATCTTGATTCTCAAGATTCTCAAGATTCTCAATCCTCCAAGAATCACATTCTCAGAGATGAGATCTTTTAAGAATCTCAAGGTCATAAAGTAGGTATCCAATACCATACTTTATTTTCCTAATGAAGTAGCACTCTCAAGTGCTAGATTCCAGCTTACATCCATGGAAC
The DNA here is from genome assembly GCA_037367405.1 of Ottelia alismoides. Lineage (NCBI taxonomy): Eukaryota > Viridiplantae > Streptophyta > Magnoliopsida > Alismatales > Hydrocharitaceae > Ottelia > Ottelia alismoides. Next base: position 242,128 of record JAZKJV010000459.1, read on the forward strand.
CCTATTAAGGATATATATTGTAGTCTCTACCACACATATATACCAGGAAACTAAGAGGATAATTATGCTAAAATTCATCATTGATCAAATCATGTCACACATGATCCAATTGTATCTCCCTACAACTCCATTGAGTTTAGGTGTATTAGGAGGAGTGAGATAGAAATGATATTCATATCTCCATAAGGTATTCTTTGAATTTTATCTAATAGGTACAAGCTACCTAGGTTAGATCAAATTCATTTCATCTTTCTTCAAACTTTGGTTCTAAACCAAAATTGTGAAATCTTTGAACATTTCAAAGGTTTCTCAGGTGAAGAGAAGAAATCTCATATCATACGTAATCATCAATAGATATTACATATCCATAATGTTTACTATGATATAGATGATCTACATACATCAATATGTATGAGATCTTGAATACCTCGACATCTAACACCATTCCCAGAGAAGGGTGTATTGGACATTTTACTTTGAATACAATATTCACAAGTATGTAAGATTTGAAATTTTAGACATTCTAAAGTTTCATATCTTACTAGTCTATTGATCAAATCAATAGACAAATGTTCAAGGCTTGATGCCAGATCATTGTCAAATGATCTTCATCCTCCTATTGATCTTATAAGGTTTGATTTTCAGTATTAGAAATCTTAATGAACCATTCATTAATATTCTAATTTTGTGGAGTCCACTAGATGTTAGATTACTATCTGAAATATTTCCATCATAACTCTTTATGACAGTTCTATCTCAGAATTCATGTTTATTTCCAACATTTAGAAACAAACAATGGGGTTATTCTAATATCTAGGTCATAGAGACATTCTCTAAGACTAAGGGCTCTCCCACTGAGAATATGAAGTCTATCTATCCAATAGAGATTGCTGCAACAATTACATCAATATCCATGTAGATGACTACTAAACCTTAAGATCAAATTTCTAATCTTCTAATATATATGTGCAACCAATTGCAAATGTCATTAGAAGATTGGGATACAATTGTCAGACTTTATCTTATGAAATAAGAAATTCAGAGTCAATGATTTACGTAGATTATTCTGATGTTCTATCTGAGTCCTTCACTAAGGATTTTAGACAGACTTGATAGTCATACTATCAACACATCAACATATTGCAGTATTGGCATTCATCCAACTCTTTGGATGTCATATGGAAGTCACAGAAGTAGGTCAACTCTTTGACTTTCCTTCTTACTCGGGTCCGACCCATGCTTCCACTGTACTCTCTTAATCTATAAACAACCATTGCTTAAGACTAAGAATCTCTTATGTTAAATTCAAAAGAATTCAATGTAAGAGCATTTCAACATTTATACATGCTTCATTAAATTCATACAATATGAATATCATGAATCTTCATGAATGACTTGAGTACAGATAGTAGAATGATGACACTCATCATATCTACATCCATCTTAACTCTTGGAGACTTAGGTTCAGGTAGGTATTCAAATATTTTGAATACATCATCTCTTTCGAGCCACCATTCTGCATAATGCAGTGAACCATGTCATTCATGATTAAATGTCTAGAGCACATATGTATGCCAAAATATCTTCTTTTATTTTATAAGGATTATTTGACAATTACGATCATCATCGACATGTCACTTCCAAAGTACATTTGATGAAAGATCAAGACTATAGATACATACAAACCCTAAGGTGACGTCTTATTGTCTTATTTAATTGTCATTCCTCATTATGTTGAGGAAACTTGCATATTGCAACCACATACATTATGTGTCCAATGCAAGTACAATATCTGGATCATGAGTCAATCCATGATATTTTACTGGTTATCATTGAGTATAACATTGAGTGGGTTTAATGAAGGATTATCTGAAATAAGAAATTTGCATAAGGGTATATATTATATATATATACATATTTTACTTTGATTTAGGAATTTTATATCAAAGTTGTCTTGCCTTGTCAACATTGAAAGTTCATTCCCTTAATCACTTTCAATGTAAGAGATATTCTTACCATTATATCTCTAGCAAGATCTGGGATCCCCTTTCCTATCTTTGTCGCATCCCAATAATATGAGAACTTACGACTCCGATAAAAAGAAGCGGGAACTCATTCCGCCTTGCAAGTCCAACTTGCATTCCCAATTCGGTCTTTAACACCTGGACCCACCACCCCTAAGATGATGTTGACCCGTTGCTAATTGAACCAACCGTCAACAGGATTAGAACTCGCTATGCGCAATCCAATATCGCCCCAATAATATGAGGACTCGATATTGGGGTCACTACGCATACGGCCTTACTCTTTCGAGAAGCAAAGAGCCCGATCCAGATGTGCTTGCATATAGGATCTGTCACTTCGGACAGGCGTCTCCTACATACAATCCCTGGCGACGGAACCCTTCGCCTTGACGGGAGACCATGGATGTCACTTATGTGATCCTCCACCTCATATTCAAATTGTAATTAATTATCGTGAATCATATTCACATAATTAATTCTTCCAAGGGAAATACACATCTATTCATAATAGAGTGTTTATTGGATATAATTAACTTGATCACATTAAATTAATCATCAATCCAATCATCAATCAACAAACATGTCTTTTACTTGAATAGTAGGTATATACTCAAAGTACGTATTATTCGAATTTTAATAATTAGAAAAATACACATTGTCTGTCTCCGATATTATACAGTCCCTACCCGCTGTCATGGCCAGTACCGACGAGAGCGGGACGGACCACATACGTTGCAACCCTCTACCCCAATGCTCTCCGACTAGGCACCACATCCGCCTCGGGAAAGGATAATACCAGATAGACCATCATGTACTTTGAGATGTTCATCGGTTTTTCAACCGAAATTATACCATATAATATAAATCAAAACATTTTTGATTATAAGGAGATTTGCTAGACAAATCCCCAATCCTATTCAAGCAAAAAAAGGGTTTTTCATGTAAAAGTTGTCCTACAACAATTGTAGGATAAACTATGGTTTTCATGAAAGCAATGTTTGTTGATGAACCAATGATCAAGATCTAATAACTCATCATTGTGGTTTAGGCAAGTGTCATTCAATGAAATAATTATCTCTTTAAATATTTCACAAATATTTATCACTAATTATTCCAGAAAATTAACAATTAATTTTCATCATGATAATTGAATGACATATCACAAGGTTCAAGATCAAGAAATTGTTAATTTCCAGCAGTGACCCCCAATCACTAAAATTAACTTATCTTGATCAATTTAAATCCAAAAAATGCAATATCAGTTTCCAAAGATTGCCTATTTGATTTATTAAAGAATCCAAGTCATAATTCACGCATTTCAAGGCGGATTAAAACCGTAATCATCTCATTAATTACGTTCAAATCCGCAGTTCCCGCAACAGTGAATATAGTCATATTCAAAAAGCCATATCTTGAGCAAATAAAGTCCAAATTTAGTAAACTCAAGTCCTACGGTTTCCTTGTTTAATGGGGAACAAAATCCAATTGAAAATTTCGTGTTTAAACATTTTAAACAGTGCCGAAAAATTCAATTAGACAGAGGTGCGAAAATTGAAATGCAGTAAAAATTTCGCAACCCTTTCAAGAACCAAATCGTCTAGGGTCTATGGATCATATCCAAAACCTTATTCAACCTGGCTCTGATACCACTTGAAGGATATTGAGAATCCTCAAGCGCATCACGGAAGCGTGTCGATCGCATCGTATGCAATCGAAGCAACTAGTCGCACTAGTTGCTAGATGCAGCGGAAATTAAAATTTTTAACTTTAAAGATGAAACCACATGATCACGAGAACACTTCTCGGATCGTTTCATCAAACCACAAAGTACAAGGAATACCTCTTGAAGCGTGGTTGTGATCGCGAGATCCCAAAGTAGAGATCCTCCTATCTTAAGTCCGATCCACGAAGAACGCACTTGCGGGCGCGATGATGAGTCACGTTCCTTCCCGCAATCCTCGATGAAGATCCAAGCGATGGCTCCCCCGATTTCGTCAAACGAAATCCGTCGTCTTCCTTTATAGTAAGAAACTCCAAAGAAGATGGAGATCCACGAGTCGTCGAAGAAGAAGCCGAGAGTCTCTCCTTTTCTCAACACAAAGTGGACGGCCACTTAATGGAGAAGAGAAAGAGAGAGAGGGCGAGAATGAGAAAGAGAGAGAGAGAGAGAGGGAGTTGTCACCTTGTACAACTCTTAATGATGTACCATGGAAGGATACCCTAGCCCTCTATTTATATTAGTTTAGGATCCAATGGATCTCAATCCATGGGACACATGGATCCAAGGGCTATGCTTGGTCCATGCTAAATCAATGGCTATGATTGTTGTTGGTTAAAACCAACAACATTAATTTAAATTAAAAATGTTGCAACATTATCAACATAATTTAATTTAACATTAACTAATTAAGAGATAATGTGATAAATAAAAATGGAGTCAACCAACCTCCCTAAAATTGGGGTGTTATTTTGTCTCCTTTTATTTTATTTTATTATTTCTTAATAAATTGAAATAACTATTATTGCAATAATATCCACCAAATTAATTCCAAATTAATTTGTGAATATTTCAATCATGCCATTGATCATTATGTGAATCACATTCACAACCCAAACTAATTTGTAAATTACATTTCCAATTAATTAATTAATGTGAATCCAATCCACACAATTAATTAACAAATGCTATTTACATAGATTCTCTCTCTTATATATGTATATTATAAATCATATTTATAACACACATATATCATGGATAGTATTATCCACATTCTCTAATCCTTGATAATTAAATCCCATTTAATTATCTTGGATAATAATTCTCACAATATGAATCATATTCATATTTAAGCTTGATAATTAAATCTCATTTAATCATCAAGTCCTCGCTTGGATATTTCATCAAAAGAATTATTCTTGAACTCTTTCAAGAATAATGTGCTTTCTCCGCAGATACTTGGAGATAAGGACAGGGCGATTGTATTATTCCACGTATAATGACTTGGATATTGAGATATTATCTCAAATCCAGATCTCACGAACCTCCCATAGATGCTTGATTAAATCAAGACCGCAAATCTAATCTTCTCATTACATCTGAATCTCATTCAGACCAATGTCCAACACTTGGACTAAGATCAGATTGCTTCTCTACGGGAAGGAGTCACTAAAATCCAGACCTGTTTCATCACTCCCTCGGAATGGAAGCGTCATGGATATACAATCGTTTATGATCACATCACCCTCAGGTATTCCCAATACCTGTACATCCTGCATACTGGAAGACCCATGGTCAACCCGAAGATCAAGATCTATTTTACACTGTCTCCTTCAGGGTTTGATCACCAAGTTTCTCATTTGATCATTGGGATTTGGTATCGATCATATATTTTCCAAAAGCATATATCATACCTAGGTTTTGATCATATACTTTCCAAAAGTATATATCAAACCTACAAATTCAGTCAAGCTTTCAAAGCGAGAAGACCGTGCACGGAATTTGATTCTTCCCAATATCTCATGAGTGAGCTCATGTCTTCCGGTTCAGTAGTGACCCTGTATGATCCCTTTGAGAGATCGTATTACTCATATGCCCTTATATGCACACCAACGCGCCGGTGTATAGACCTTGGTTAGGTCATCAACCTATTGGTCTGTCAAATGTACATACTCAGACATATAGCAATACATCTGTCTCCGGTCAGAGGATGTGTGCCTATGTTGTGACAGCATTCAACATAGGACTTAGGTTATCTCGATCTCGTTAAGTCAACTCTTTGACCTAACTAATCTGACACCTCCGAATCTCTATTCCTATGCAGAGGACCTGCATCAAGAGGTCGGTCAGATATCAGCCTATGTGAGAAAGGATTGCCATCTCCTACTCAGGCTGGAGATCACATCTTAACAATCATTTGACGGTACTTGATGAGTCCTCAATCTAACTCTTTAGATATTCATCCAAGCACCAGCCTCTATGATTCAATTATTGAATCAACAGCTGTTTGATCATTAAGACAGCCATGGTACATAACCCTAATTGTACAGAGGGACCAATTATGCAATTTATTATTCTTCATTTCAGATCAGGGAATGATATTTGCAATAACATTTATTGCATAATGGCTCGTCGTGGGCTCACATGTCCAACAGGTAACTCCTATGAAATCAAACCTACCAATTTCTTTTCGTTCTTTATCGTCACAATATCTTATGCTCCGCCCTTTCAGCAAGAGATCAGACTAATACTGACAAGACTTTCCCATCCACATCTTCTGAAGGTACTCACTCACATTCAATACCAACACTATTATTATTTGAAAATAAACGGTCTGCTTTCATTAATTAAAATCTTAGTTTCGTTACTTCTTCTCTGCTTCTTCATGTTGTTTTCCTTCATGCCTTCTTGTCAAACGATACAGGAATATCATCTTATCGCTTTGACAATGACTACATATCTACTTCCATAAGAAAGAGTATGTACCTTCACCTACAATGACTTGCTCGCTTTATGATGAATCCACATAACAAACTCCTTCATTTTCCCTTAGGAAAATATTGCACTCGATCGGATTTCGGCCAACCAGATTGTTGCTGTGCTAAATGTGGTGCAATCATATGGTCAGCAGAAAAAAGAAAAAGATCAAGAGTACATGAACCGACATTCCATATATGCTGCTCCAATGGAACAATCAATCTTCCTTTTCTAGAACGAGCACCTCTGTTATTAGATTCACTGTTAAATGGTCAACATATTTACTCATGTCACTTTAGAAAATACATACATCAATACAACAATTGCTTTTGATTTAGCTCTATCGAGACTTCCAATGACTCAACTGTTAATGATGGGAAAGGACCATATTGTTATATAATACATGGCCAGCTCTACCATCGAATATGGTCATTGTTACCTTCTCAGACAACTGCACCATTTTATGCACAACTCTATGTTTTTGATACCCGTAACGAAACAGAAAATCGTCGTCGGATATTTCGTAGCAATTCGACGAATATTGAGGTCCATGAATCATTGATTACAGAATTACAATATTTGTTAATGAATGTAACTCATATGCTCGCATTTTTCAAGCAGGTGAGTGGTTGGTTACAGAAAGATGAGGGATGTCAGTTGCAATTGAAAATATTAGATTCTAGAAATTCCAATCATCGTATGCCTTCTGAAGATGAAATTGCTATGTTAATTGTTGGAGAAGGAAAAGAAGAGACAACAAGTTGTGACATCCTTATTTGCAAAAAAATGATGGTTTTCACCAAATTAATGAGTTGCATCATTCCTATATGCATTTACAATATCCAATTTTGTTCCCTTATGGTGAGGACGGATGGAGAATAGGATTACATCATAATACTGGCCAAAGTAGATTAAATCCCTCATCTTTTTCAATGATGTCATTTTACTCTTATCGTCTTCATACCGTCCCATTGAAGCTGGCTCTGCACTCATGAGGGGTGGTAGATTACTACAACAATTTATCGTCGATGCATTTGCAGGCATAGAACAGAGTCGACTGAATTGGTTTCGACATAATCAAGATAAAGTAAGGAGTGAAACCTTCATGAACATTTGTTCAGCTATTTCCTCCGGAGATCCCAATGCACAAGGTGTAGGAAAAAGAATTATTTTACTATCATCTTTTACCGGTGGACCCCGTTACATGCTCCAAAATTACTATGATGTAATGGCATTATGTGCCTGGGCTGGAACACCTGATAACTTCTTAACTTTTACTTGAAATCCGATATATGCTCACTCTTAGTGGATGTGAATCTCTTGAAGATCGTCCTGATATAATTGCCAGGGTCTTTAATTTAAAACAATCATAACTACGAGATGATATTGTTAAGAGAGAGCTGTTCGAAAAAGTAAAGTCAGGTTCATCTCATTTCATTATACCTTCTTCAATTCATACATGCACTTAACACATAGTTCACTGACTTTTCTATTTCTTCTACAGAATTGTCAGTTATCGAGTTTCAAAAACGTGGACTCCCCCACATGCACATGCTCATTACACTAGATGAAAAATATAAAGTTCGTGACCTTGAAGTTATAAATAGAATTGTTTCTGCTAAGATCCCAGACAAAAATTCTGATCACTACGCTTATGAAACTGTTGCACGATGCTTAGTACATGGTCCATGTGGACACCTGAATTTGAGGTGTCCATGCATGAAAAATGGAAAGTGCTCAAAATTTTACCCGAAAAAGTTCAATGAATCATCCATTTTTGATAATGATGGCTACATTATCTACAGACGACGTAATGATGGAAGAACAATCAACATTAAAGGTGACACGGTTGACAATAGGTGGATTGTTCCACATAATCTCGACTTAGTTACGAAATATGATGCTCACATAAATGTAGAAATTTGTAACCAGCTTCAAGCAATCAAGTATTTGTTCAAATATATCTACAGAGATTTTGATAAGCTAAGTTTTTCTTTTGAAAAATCTAACACAGAGGTTGATGAAATTAGTCAGTACTTAAATGCAAGGTATGTTTCAACAATTAAAGCTTGTTGGAGGATATTCGACTTCAAGTTACATAATAGAAATCCCATTGTCCAAAGATTATGCTACCATTTACCTCGACAACAAAATATATTTTTCCATGATGATGATAACCTGCAAAATATAGTTCAGAACACATTTTCTGAACGAACAATGTTGACAGAATGGTTTGCCACGAACACGTCTAATTCCGAAGCAAGAAAGCTCACCTACGTACAATTCCCACAATTTTATGTTTGGGATTCACAAAAAAATAATGAATTGTTCGATGTCGTAGTAAATGCATAGGTCGTCTACCAACTGCAAAACTTGCATATGGAGAATTGTTCTACTTACGGATGTTATTACTTAGAATTCCGGGTGCAACAAGTTATACTAATCTCCGCTCAGTGAATGGTACAATATATGATACCTTCAAAATGACTTGCCAGAAACACAGATTGCTTGATGATGATGAGTGGACATACGCAATAGAAGATGCGTCATCTTGGGCAACTGGTTGGCAGCTACGACACTTATTTGCATCCATTTTGATGACAACCGTCATCATAAATTCGAGAGATATTTGGAACAAACACTGGCAAAACTTCACAGATGATTTTCAAAGAAGACATCCAAAAGATAATGATCAAACATATCATGCCCTACTTGATAGTGAGCTTTAACAGAAGGGATTAACTCACCTAGAGTCAATTTTGAATAAGAATGGGAAATCTCTTATAGACATCTCAATGCCTACTGCAAATACCGAAATATTATATGATTGCACCAATAGATTGATTATGGAAGAAACCAATTATGATGTCAAATCTGAGGAAATAGAGTTCACGCGATTATTCTGCTCTTTAAATGCAGAACAAAGAACAGTCTATGAGAAAGTTATTAATGCATGTAATAACAATGTTGGCTCCTTCTTCTTTGTGCACGGAAGCGGTGGGGTCAGGAAGACTTTCTTATGGCGAACATTAATTGCGCGACTTCGTTTTCTCTGAAAGAAATTGTCCTACCAGTTGCATCTTCTGGTATTTCCTCTTTACTACTTCCCGGTGGTCGTACTGCACATTCTAGATTCAAGATACCCATTCATTTGGATGAGTCAACAACCTTTCATATAACATGTCAATCAGAACTTGGGAAACTCATCTGTAATGCAAAATTGATTATATGGGATGAAACTCCAATGATGCATTAAAATTCCTTCGAAGCATTTGACAAAACATGCAGAGATTTACTATCCACTATTGATGCTGCCAATCACGCATTTGGTGGTCTCACAATAGTGCTTGGAGTGACTTTCGCCAGATACTTCCAGTTATTCTAAAAGGAAATCGAGCTAATATTGTTGATTCATATTTACCAAAGAGTTATCTCTAGAAACATTATCAAATATTGTATCTTACAACAAATATGCGCCTAGCAGCCAATTCAAATACTTTTGATGCAAACGAACTTTACTTTGCAAACTGGCTTCTTGACATTGGTTGTGATAATCTTCAAGTACCTAACACTGAGCATGCTTGTGGATACTCCTCGATAACCATTCCACCTGATATGCTAATTGATTCTACCATTGGATTGTCTAGTTTGATAGACATTATTTGCAAAGATATTTTACATAATATTCTAAGCCATCACTCTTTAAAGATCGCATAATTTTGGCTGCAAGAAATATTGATGTTGCTGAAATTAATGATTTTCTTCTGAATAAGCTACCCGGAGATGAAATGACATTCTACAGTTTCGACAAAGTTTTACCTTCAGACGAAACAACATCATCCAATGATGTTTCTTATTCTATAGAATACTTGAATTCCATTAATCTTCCTGAACTACAGCCCGACATCCTTCGCCTTAAACTTGGTGCACCTATCATACTACTACGAAATCTGGATCAATCCATTGGCTTGTTTAATGGCACACGTCTCATTGTTAAAGATTGCCAACAAAGAGTAATAGATGCTGAAATATTAACAGGCGACTATACTGGACGGCGCGTATATATACCGGGAATTGATTTACCAAGCTCAAACACTGGAGCAAGTTTCACTTTGAAACGTATACGTTTCCAATAAAGTTAGCTTTTGCCATGACTATTAATAAAATCCAAGACCAAACGTTAAAGCATGTTGGTCTTTCTTTGAGAACTCATGTTTTCTGTCATGGTCAACTTTACGTTGCCCTATCAAGGGTTACATCTCGCAGCAGTTTAAAAGATACTAATGCCAAACAACGATGAATGTCCATCCAATTGCACTAGAAATATTGTCTTCACAGAAGTTCTACGTGAATTCAATTTCTAGTATTGTCACATCATCCAATGTAAGTTCATTACTTTCTTCTTCATAGACACACAAATACTTAAGAAAGCAATAACAACTTTTTCATGCTAAGAAATAAATAATGCAGGTAACAATATTTACATACATGCACGCACAAACACACAACCTAATAAGCAATTACCTATCTTCTCTTGCAGCTACTGCTTGACATCTTCAAATCACTCATATAACTTCTACTACTTGAAAGGATGCAGTCTTGTCTCTCACCAAACCACCTAACATTGACCTCATATAAATGCTTTTCAACTTTCTTTTATATCAGTTGGTCAAATGTTAATTTTGTGATGTAGAAGATAATATGTTTTGTTAAACAACATACGTTATATATTCTAACTTGTAATAGTAAAAACCATCTGCATGGAAAAAAACAGTTGTAAACTGTGCTTTACGATCACTGTCATGTTATCTTCCTTACTATCCAAAGTCTTTTGCTATATGATTGTTACTATTGTTAATTTCATATATAGGTTGGCGTTTGGGAGATCTATAATACAAAGAAATTGCTTCCGAAGATTCTTATGGACCCACACTTTCTTTTGTACTGGTTCATATTATAAACATAGCAACTTTAATCTCACTCTTACTGCACTAAAACATTAACTTTCTTCTGCATAAGAAAAACTTTTGCAGATTGTCTAAACTCTCGTCCGACTGTCATACATAGAAATCAAATCCAAACCATTAAAGTTTCAAATAGTGTTAATACCATTTAAGATAATAACAAACTTACTTCTCCCCGTGCAACGCACGGGTTGTAACCTAGTTATTATGAAAGGTCGACTTTTTTTCCCATTTCTTTATTTATTCAAAGATACACTTCAAGAATTACATAAAAATTGATGAGAAACAGACAACAAGCTGCGCTGCATCCCTTTTGAATGGAATAAATAAGAGGGTGTTGAGAGATGCAAATAAATGGAGATGTGAGAAAATGTAACTGCATCTCACCAGAGCTCACAAATAAATAGATTTGGGACATTTAACTGCTCATGGGTGTGATATATGCGTCATGTGTGTGTGCAGAATTTAAATATGCATATATTAAAGCATGCAGCATCACAGTGTATACATTAATTTTCATATTTTTTTTCAAAAGATAACATATTCTCATGTGTGTGTGTGTATATATATATATATGAAGAAAGGGAAGTTGTTTTGAGTAACAGCCAAGTTAGCTGTTATATAAGGCAGTTCCTCCCCCCCCCCTATTTTATTTTTTCGAAAATAAAACCATATATATTCATCTATATATCCATCATATATGTCATTCAAATTTCGTCAGAAACAGAAACTCATATATCCTCCACATAGAACATGTAAAATTTAACGGTCTGAAATTTGTTGTAATCGGCATGTTTTAGATGGAGGGAAATCGACATGTTTTAGATGGAGGGATTAGGAGTCTCTACGAAATTTAAATGACATGTATGAGGGATATATAGATGAATATATATATATATATATAATTTTATTTTCAAAAAAAAATAAAAAATTGGGGGAAAATTGCCTTGTGTAACAACCAACTCGGTTGTTACTCAAAACAGCTTCCCTCTCTTATGTGTGTGTGTGTGGAGTTTGGAAGAAAAATCTTTTTTTGCTGCGTGGAGAGATGAGCATATATGCATGCTGCTGACTATCTAGAAAGAAGAAAATGGTCATTAGCAGCAGATAACATGCAAGCTATAAACCTTGGTTGCATGAGTTGGGTTGTCATCATTATTATAAGAGTTCAATGGGATTGCCTCTTGGGGGAGCTAACTTGGCTGCCCCCGCCCCTCTTCACTCGATTTTTTTATTTTTTTGAAAAATCCTTCCATGGAATTTCATCACTATATCCCTATATTATGTCATTAAAATTTCGTGCAAAAGAGGAACTCCTACGGTCTCCATTCAGACAGTCATTTTTTAACGGTAACAGAATTGCTAAAAACGATCCCGTCTGGAAGGAGGTCGTTTGAGTCTCTGTTTTGCATGAAATTTTAAATAAGGATATATTGATGAAAAAATACGAGAGAAATTAAAAAGAAATAAAAAAACGGATGAAATAAGACGGAAGGAGGCAGCACGATTTTATCCTTAGAAAACGGTGGATCCCCGGACATGGCAGTGATCATCAGAGTACTTTATGTGATGGGGTGTGTTTGGAAGGAACTGTAGGGAATGATTGGGATGGATGAGAGGTCCCACGGTCCTTTTGCGGTGGGGAACCGCTCCTCTGCTTGGGATTTGGGTTTTTCCCACTGCAAGAAAGGAAACTGTTGTTGAGGTTTTTGGTGCTCTGCAAGAAATGATTGGGATGGATGAAATTGTAATTAGAAATAGTGAGGAGCAGAAAATTTGATGGGATAATGAATGAAAGAGGGTTTATTCTTTGCTCTTCTTTGGTCGGTGGTATTTGTTTTTTATGTTAAGGTCGGGATGAAGTGAGTTATTTGTTATTTTTCGTTTGATTGTTATTTTTTAAGATTTTGGATATGATGCAGTTATTGCATGATAAGTAATAGTGATATTGTTGTAACAGTGAGGATGATGAGAAAAGCTGGCTATCTACCTTTTGGATGAGCGTTTATGAAATGATAAGCCCTTGCTTCGACCTCTAGGGGTTTATTCCAGGTTATATTGCAACCAAACATGTCTTCGTGTAAATCAATACTGACTAAGACTAAGCGCCTAAATTTGCATTAGTCTCAAATAAATTTTTTGACTTTCTAGGAGATTTTTCTTTAGGGGAGCGAATAGGATTTGTAAGGTCTCGAGTTTAAGTCCATGGATCGTTATCGAGGAAAACTGAACTGCTAACTTGTTGGGTTTGAGCTTTTTAACCCCGTGGATAACTACCTAAAATGCTTAAGCTCGAGTTGTCAAGTAAAAATCTCCACTCTTATAATTAATTCTCAAACTTCATAAGTTTTAGATGTGGAATTACGTTTGAGGTGTTACAATCTCTCCTATTTGTTTTCGCAATGTCATCGTTGCAACATTGTCATTACATATTCTCAATGATAGTGTCAGTTTCATGCTCCAAGCTTAAGTCCTTTAGGGTGACCTTTTACAATATCATAGAGAACTTGCTTTGATTTTTTTATTTCACATGCTTAGGTCTCTATATTATTATATGAGGAAAACTAGATCTGACAACTTGTTGGATTTGAGTCCGATTGGACCCGTTAACATCCCAAAATGCTTAAACCCCAATTTGTCGAGTAGCAATCTCCCGCTCTTATAAGTCACTCTCAAACTTCGTAAGTTTTAGATGCGAGAGTATGTTCATCATGTTACATCTTTATAGCATCATGAGCTTATGTCCTTGAAATATTGAATGCACTGCTGCTCTAAAAGAGATAGAACAACGCCTTTGTGTCGACCGAACGAAATTTATAGAAAAAGATTTGTTTGTTTTTATTTATAGTTTTAAACTTATGTGTATAGTGTAAGTACGAGAATGTCGAACTCAAGGAAGCACACTGTAAAAAAATAAGGCAGAAAGTAGACTGAAGTAAGGTAATTAAGGTATTCTGAAATTTTAGTGATTTTTAATCGATTTTTATCTTTTTAGTGTGTTTTAGTTTGTATTATTTTTAGAGTTGTTTTATATAATTGTGTAAGAGAAGTATAGGTATGATTTTCTTATTTTGTATTTTATTTTATATCTAATATTTTTATATTTTATATTTGTTTTACTATTTTTAGATATTTTTAGGAAATTTTTATGGATTTTAAATTGGTTTTAAAAAATAATTTTAAAGTGAAAACAATATTATGTAAAATAGTGAAGTGTTTTGGATTTTAAAAATACTAAATGTAAGAAAAATAATTGGTTTTATTTTAATTATATAGAAAATGAAAATATTTTTAAAATAATGTATTGTACATATTTTTGTGATTTTTTATGAAATAGTTATCATTTTTTGAAGTTTTGATGAATTTTTGTATTTTTAAGATTCTTAATATTTGACTTTTATTTTTGGTTTACTGTTTAGAAAATAATAAAATATACTACATTTAACTTTTATGGGATTTTTAGAGTTGTATTTATATTTTTTATGTTTTTAGAAATTTACATGTATTTTTGTATATGTTTAGATATGTTAATAATACAAAATATTTTTATTCTTAAAAAATTGATAATTGTATATACATATTATTAGGTAGTTTTGGTTGTTTTTATTAGGTTTCTATATTTTGTATTTTATTTAATATGAATTTCATAGCTATTTATGAAATATATTGTATAAGAGACTTGAATGTAATATAGTATATCTATAAAAGTGTGTGCAAAAGAAGAAAGGTCATGGGGTGTATCACACAAAAATCAAAGTGATCAATGTGTGTGGTCACATGGAGCAACCCGTCAAGGACCTATTTATAATTATCACAACGTTCAGGGGCAGGAGCAGAAATGGACCCCAAAATATCTCGCCTCACGTACTGATCACGTGAGATGCTTTAGGCTCAAGCGGTGGGGTAGTCACAATCTAGTCGGACGGTGACTGTGCTTCCTGGAGAGATCTTCGTTCTTCCCTAAACTTGAGCGGCTCCAAGCGATGCGTAGATGGATGACTTGATCACGACGGTGTTCTATCTTCTAGATTTGCAACATGTGCTCTTGATTCACAACTAATTTGTTACTACTTTATCAAAGCATAATCGCACTAGGCATTGTTCATATGTGCTTAAAGGATCAAAACTTCACAAGTAGGTGTTGCTCGACATGAAGCTCGCTCGGAATAGATCGTGGTAGAGATGAAGTTGTCCTTAATTAGGTCTCGATGTCCATACAAATCTGTAGACACTAATATGGACGATCGAGCTCCATATGCCTTCACAAAGCGGAAGTCCTTCGTGCTCCGAATGTTTCCGAAGACCTGTAGATGATTTAGCGACTCAAGCACAAGGGCTCAGTACAAAATATAGAATGAATTATGAGTGAAAAAAAAAACTCATGCATGTGTGGGAGAATGGATCTAGAGCCTCGGCCACCATACGTGATCAGAGGTGTTAGATGTGAAGGTAGAACAGGAAGTGGAAGGTTTAGAAGGCGGTGATGGTAATATGAGATGCGATGAAATCGATATGAGGTGATTTTGTTGATCGTGATTTTGGTGTTATAGTTGGATCAAAACATAAGAGAAATTGGATGGATTGAGGAGAGAATCGAAGGGAGGTAGAGGAATCAGAGATAGATGAGGAACTGGAAGGAGGAAGAGAAGAAGGAATAAGGACCTAACCTGGATGGAGAAGGATGAGGACACCTGTGAACGGAGCTCGGAGGAGCTCCGTCAAGTCTTGACCTCCACGCGAGAGCAAAGCTCGCGAAGGTTGAAGCTTAAACTTTGTGGTGGAGCTACAGTGGGAATAATGAAACCTCGTCAAATCACACACGATCTTCGCATAAATCCCTCATTGTGATGAGGATCGGAGTCATTGTCACCTCGCTCGAACTCAAAGCTCATTGGAAAATGGATAGAATGGCAGATATGTGAGGACGAAGGAGGTGAGAGGCTTATATAGGAGAGGAGGAGGAAGGGTTGGCGAGGGAGATGGATGAACGGCCTAACAGCCTGGTAGTTGGGCGCCAAAGGGAGGTGGTCCCAGGTCGATAGGAAGAGGAAAAAGGTGGAAGAAGAAGGAGAAAGGAAGGAGGAGAAGGCGTTGGAGGAAGAGGGAGAAGGGAAAGAGGAGGAAGAAAAGTCAAAGGAAGAGGATGCCAATAGCAACATGTCACGTGGCAGAGAAAGGTAAAATAAGAAAAGGAAAATATAAAATAAGGAAGAAGACAAAGAAAGTAGAATAAAGTACTTAAATACAATGTAAAGTAATATAGAAATAATAAATTAGTTTAAATAAATACTAATATAAATAAAGGGATTTTTATCTTAGAAACTCTGTAAACTTTGTAAATGGCCTCTACGATCTTTGAAACAACGTAATTCCTCCATCGACCTTGTAAACTTGGTAACTCTTACCCTACAGATCTTATGGTTAAGTTCCATTGGTTTACCTATTAAAATTAATCAGATTCTCTTCAAAAGTGCTGCATGTTTACCAAATTTACAAAAATACCATCTCTCTTCTTCCTGCCCATTCCCGACCTCTCCATGCTCCCCTCCCCAACCTCCTCCAGGTCGCCGCCCAACTCCCTGACCTCTGCCTCCTCCCCTCCCCAACCTCCTCCAGGTCATAGCCCAGCTTCCCGACATCCGCCTCATCCCTTCCCTAACATCTTACAGGCCAGCGTCCCCTCCCTAACCTCTTCAGGGCACCTCCCACCTCTCTGACCTCTGCCTCCTCCCCCCCCCCCCCCAGCCTCCTCCAGGCCATCGTCCCTGAAGAGGACGGTAGAGAAGAAGTTCCCGATTGTTGCCTGAACAATGAGTATGCTCTTAAATGATTCGACGGGTTGTGGTGTCAGTAATAGGATAGCTTGTTCCCCTACACACCGTAGTTGGCCTCCCCGAAGGAGTCCTTCCCGCAAGCGTACACACACCCAGTGTCACTGACCAACATGGTCTTTCCAGCTCTGGCAGCCACTTCGATGATCTGGATTCCTTGAATCGATCTAGTAATGAATCAAATGGATATATTAATTTGATTTCGAATTTTTACAGAAAACTTTCTCGAGGAGCATATTCCAATAAGCGCATTCACACAAATTTTAAAATGGTTCCCTTAACTGAGCTATGTTCTTATTATTGAGTCAAGATTTTGTTCTTGTTGTTGACAAGTGAATGTACATTAATTTTCGAGCAATAATGTGCTTGCAATGATCTATATTCGATTGGAAATGTTCAGATTCCGTGGGTTCGCAGTTTTTGATGGCCATAACTTCGAATATCGACATGATGAATATGGGCACAGCACTCCGGTTGTGGCCAGGACCAGCAATCGCCTGCGACTTTTCACGTCGAGTACCTCAAGACAAGCTTCCATGAACCACCAGCTGCGGAAATAGTTGCTGCAACGGGGAGTCGAGGGGCAAAGGTTGCTTTATGATGTCATGGTATTGTAGCGATGGAGTCACGACTCCACTGGCAATAACATCCATGGGTACCACACAAAGGATTCCTCTTGAATTTAGGGAGATATGTAAACTTGCCGAAGAACAATGCCTTCGAACTTCAGATAATGAGAGCAATTTATTTGACTTTTGCAACACCTAGAACAGACAAAATTAAGTAATCGATTACCATACAACTGCATAGAATCAATCCCGATTTCTTCGAAACAAATTAATAAGTCAATGATCCAGTAGAAAATGAAGAACGGGATCCCTGCTCATCAAAAACTATCAACGCCACACTTGTTAACTACAAATAATATTAATCTACCAGATTGTAGAAAGATCAAAACCTGCTAAAGATTACCATAAAACTGCATAGAACCAATCCCAATCTCTTGGAATCGAACGAGTATAACATTGCATAAGCACTCAATCGCAGTTAATCCTATTACCCTCTTCTTCCCTAACCATCCCCGACATCTACCTCCTCCCATCCCCTTGCTGACCTCCGCCTCCTCCCCTCCCCAACATCCTCCAGGCCGCCACCAAACTCCTCGACCTCCACCTCCTCCCCCCTCCCCAATCTCCTACAAGTCGTTGTCCCCTCCCCGACCTCTGCTTCCTCCCCTCTCCAACCTCCTCCAGGCCACTGCCCACCTCCCCTACCTATGCCTCCTCCCCTCCCCAACCTCCTTCAGGTTACCTCCCACCTCCTCGACTTCTGTGGAATATCCATCATTGGATTTGCATTAGTTAGATTGGCTCAAGGATAACCCAAACAATTTACTCAAATAAAGTTAAAAACTGACTTTAGGGTATGTGGGGTATGACGGAGCAAGTTACGGAGTCGGGGGTGGATTACGATGTTTTAAAGGCTGTAGGGGTCATTTACAAAAAAGTTTATAGGGTTCCTGGGTATAATTATCATAAATAAATGTTGTAAATAATTTAATAAAGAAATTAATTATAAATTTTAATAGATTAATTAATTTAATTAGTTAAATAATAAAAATAGTATAATTTATATGTGCGAGTTACATATATATGTTAATTTCAATATTTTTTTAATTAATTAATTTTGCATATAAGTTATTTATTTTTATGTTTTATTGATTTAATAATTTTATGAGTATTAAAAAATATGTTTTTATTTTGTTTTAATAATATTATTTAATTAGTTTAATAAATAGACATAAATAAAATATAGGTACATTATGGCTATATAATAGATATATACATTTATTTTTGGTTATTTTGAATTTATACTTTTATTTTTATTTTATATAATTATTATAAAATATAAGAAAATAATAAAAAATGTAAATAATGGGAAAATATAAATAATAAAATAATAAATAAATAATGTATAGGTGTACAGATACCATAGTACCAAAAAAGCGGACTTTTACACATTAATTCTATGTGTAATGAAACTACTTTCATTTTAAAGATAATTTAAAGATGAATACAATGAAAGTGAGTTTGGAAATTTTGAGTTCAAACGAAGTAGATATTTATCTTTGAATGTTCATTTATGAATTTTTCGGATCTTTATACCATGTTATCTATACACTAAATTATTATTCTTATATTTTTATAAAATTATATACATTATTATAAATAATATTGAAGAAGAAATTATTTATATTTGAAATGATATGAATGGTAAATAAAATTGATGAGTATATTTACAAGGTGAATAATGTGTAATTTACATTTGTGATATTTATTTTCTAATATTTTTATAGATTAAGATCATCATCTTCTCCTACTTATTTATTTTGTCGACCACATCAATATTGACATGTTCTCGAGGTTAGGATCAATATGTACATATTTACATCCTTCTTTCTTTTATTTTTCTTTTTTCTCTTTATTCTTTTATTTTAGATTAAATAAGTGTTAAATATGTAATATTAGCAAATGAAGTTAATATGTTGATTAATAAGAATTAGTTGGTATTACATATGTTGATTAATAAGAATTAGTTGGTATTTACATGTATTTTACTAAATATTTTAGCTAAAATGAAAAAATAAAGGAGATGGATCATGGATTCATCAGTCCTCGTGTCATTATCGAGGAAAATTAACCATGATGACTAATTGGATTTGTGACATGCAAACCCATTGAAAGCCACAACAAATGCTTAAATCCAAGTTATGAAGTACTAATCTTACACTCTTATAACACAAATCTCACGGTTTGTTTGTTTTAGATGGGATTATGTTTGCGATTGTTTTAAATCTTCGTACTTATAAATGTGCTTTCATTATCGATAAATGGGACATTCCTTATTCCCAATGATAGTGGTAGTTTCACACTTCAGGCTTAGGCCCCCTCAGCAGCCCTTTCCACTATCAAAGGGTACCTGTTCTGATACCATTTGTAACGTCTCAAGCTTAGGTCTCAGATATATTTACAAGGAAAGCTTGTCCTGACTAGTTATTCGATTTAGACCCAAATGGACCCGTTGATGATCGCCCAAAATGCTTAAGTCCAAGTTCTCATTTAGTAATCCCCTATTCTTATAACTCGCTCGCACTTCGTAAACATTGGATGTGGAACTATGGTTAGGGTGTTTCAGAATTCGTGGATCCTCGTGTAGGTAGATAAATATAGGTACTTAAAAAGTAATGTAAAGAAATTTTAATATAGATACTCGTGTTTCAATTTTTGTGCTGAAAATTTCATATACATAAACTAATCATTGAAAAATATCCATTATAAAAAAATATCATTATGTTAACTTGTAATTGATTTAATTTTTTGTCAATAAAAACTAAAAGATTTTGTTAATTAACCGCATGTTATATTTCTATATAAAATTTTTCCTATTTTCTCCTCTTATCTTCACTTTTTGTTAGGTTTTTAATGTACAATGGCTATGCTAGTGATTAATCAACTTCCAAGTTGTTTTAGATGGTATAATTAAGTGATTCTAGTGTTGTTGTAACCACAATTTAACTAATCAAAATATTAATTAATTTCAATTTTTACTTGTACAATAGTGAGCACAAGGTCAGTCCTCGGATATATGGAAAGATGATCTACAATTGATTCACAACATTAAACAAGATGCACAAATTCAATTCTTCATTTCTTGCTATTTACAATGACTTCCTTTTTAAAAATAATAGAGAAAATTAAAGCAAATAAACACAACACCTTTTTTTTGTTAAGTGATCATGACCATTGATTCACACCAATATAAAGCAAATACCATGACTTCACAGTTACAAAATCTCTAAGCAGAAAAATTAGGTTCCACTCACTTGGTGAATAATATAAGATTTAACAACACGCTTGGTTGATTAGCACCAAATGTCTCTAAAATCATTATTCACTTAGGTTACTAAGTAGAATATGCAATCAAACTGTTTCTTCTTTTTTTTTAACAAGCTTACTACCCAAGTAAAAATTAATTAAGAGTTTTTTACACTTATAATCCTGAGTAATTTTGTAATTACAATCATAACCATGTATAATCATGAATTACACCCAAGCTTTCGAATAATCGCTCTGTTAATCTAACCAAGCTATAGCTATGATCTAACGGCTGGAATTAATCAAAAGAAAAAAAATATTTTGCCTCTCCTCCCTCGGTCCAGCACCTGCATGCGAGTCTGAAGCTACAGGATGGTAGTGTGCGGTGGGGCCTCGTCTTCGTCAGGAGCTTGCGGTTCAAGGGGGCTTCGTCCTCGGTAACTTACGGACGGGAGGGGGGCGGAGGAGGCTTCATCGGCAGCTCCGGCCGGTGGGGCTTCGTCTTCATCATTGGACCGTGTTGTTAAAGCTACATCTCTGATAATGTAGTTTGTGTGGACAGAAACATTAATTGCAGTAAACATTAACTGATGGTGCTGTGAACAACTCCGATCTTGGATTCACGATCAGGAGTTTACGCGAAGAGTCCCCCTCTCAATCCTGTATCCGTCAAACTTGTCGTCAACCCATTCACCTCCCATTCCTGATGAACCACTCCATGGAGTTGCATCTCCTCAAGGTTTTTTGGGTACAGAACTTGCAAAGGCACCAACATGCGAGGAAGAGGATCCCGGGGGTGAGGATGAGGTTTCCCAAGATGGGTACCTCATCTTTTTGGTAGTAGCAGCAGAAGAAGATGAAGAGGAAGGTGGACAGGGAGAAGAAGGTAAGGGGGGAGAAAAGGGGAGGAGGAGGAGGAGGAGAAGCAAAAGAAAGATGAGGAAGAGTGGGGTCGTACAGAGGGCTTCGTCGGGGACCTACGGGTAGGGGAGGGGGGCTTACGAGGGCGGAGGTGGATTCTACGGGGAGTGGGGGAGCGAGCATGGGAGGGGGAGGGGAGCTTCGACGGGGGAGGAAGGGGAGGAGTAAGTAGTTGCCAAAGGATGAAGGGGATCCCATCAAATATAACGGGCATCAAATATAATGAGCATCCCAAACGGAACATAAGATAGGGTTATGTCATTTAAGAATTAAGCATTACTCGAGGATTCTCGTGTAATTCAAAATTATGTAAGCTTATGATTGTAATTACAAAATTACTTACAATTATGGGTTATGGGTGTAAATATCTCATTAATTAATTGATTGCCTTGAGTGAAAAAAATACTAATTAGTTGAGTTACCATTCACAAAAAGAGTTATCAGTGACATCATTCCAATAAGAAGCAAATTGTAACATGTGACTATAAGCATATAAGAAACAACAACATGATCGCTTTTTTTATGCTCGTGGCCCTTTGGCCTCTTGGAAATAAAAATCACAAGTACCCACACATACAAAAAATAATATGCATACAAAAAACAAACAAAATATAAGCATATCATCACAAGAGAAAATGAGATGGACTGAACTTCGTCACTAGACCTGACCAAAGTCCGGGCCGAGCCGACCATGTTGAGGTTTTAAAATACCTTGTCCAAGGCCCGGCCTGGCCCGATTTACAGGCCATACGTCAAGGCCCAAGCCCGGCTCAGGTCCAGGCCGGGCCGGCCCATGGGCCGAATGTGAAGTACTTTTTTTATTAATTTTTTAATTAAATTTATAAAGATAATTAATTTTTCTAGCACCATCCAATCTTTCTAAATCCAAGTAATCATAATATGTGTCACTTTGCATGTAAACTATAAAATAAGGTGTAATATTGATAATGTAAAATAAAAACTTGAAGTATATTATATTAAATATATCTAAAATATAGTTTTTAAATATATATATATTTTTATATGTGAAGGTGTAATATTGATAATGTAAAATAAAAACTTGAAGTATATTATATTAAATATATCTAAAATATAGTTTTTAAATATATATTTTTATATGTGCGGGATGGGCCGGGCCGGATCGGGTTTTATGGCACATGCCCACGTCCCGCCCAATTGACGAGCAGGCCAAAGAGCGGGCAAGGTCGGGTCGTGTCGGGCTGACCCATTCCTGAAATCTCTTGCCCAAGCCCGGCCCATGAACGGGCTGGATGGGCGGGCCCGACCCATTGGTCAGGTCTATTCGTCACCAAGTAGAAAGGGTCTCCATGACCGGTGATGACTTGTACGACATCTGAATCTGTTGTGGGCACCAGAGGCATGGGAAGTTCATCGTTCTATCACTGCGGTGATCACGCGATGTGGTTTGCGACGAGGATGCCGTGACTTTGGTGAGGACTCGAGATTCTCCAACTCATCTCGGGCATGGGATTCCCTTGTGGCTCGATATGCATTCCACTTGTCTCCCCCTCTTCTTCGCTACCTCCACTCCTCCAACTACTGAAATCGACGAGACAAGAGCGACGGACATACCGTCGAAATATGCTTATGATCTCTGATACTCAACAAACCGACTAATGCACAATGGACTAACATTTAATATACATATAACAAAAGGAGAATAATATAAAATGAAATGTAGTTCAACTTACTGAATAATAATTAAAAATTTTGATTCTACTAACAAATAATGAGGTGAAAGTGGGGTTGTAACCTATGAGGGCCTTTATTTACTAGCATTGATAGCTAGACAACTCCTCTACAACTTCTTATATAGAAGGGGTCACGGAGCTATAGATTAAGGCTCATGGGTAAAGACGGTACCTTCTCCCATGATGGTGAAAACCTTCGAGGTATATTCTCCCATGAACCATCGATGTTCCCTCCTTCTCCCGTGAACCTTATATGTTCCCTCTGTTGACCTTCCAGATTGCTCTCCTCCTCTCTCTTTCCCTAAACCTCGTTGATTTTTACAAGGCTTACAATATTTTAGTTCTGTTTACTCTGAGTTCGTGTAGTCTTGTGGATATGAGTCGCTGGTCGTTGTGATGCTAACACTCAAGGGATCATGGGTTGGTAAATGCAAAATATATCTGATAAAAGGGAACTTGGGTTGGTATCGTCTGTTGTAGCATCCTTGTCGTGACACAGGTGAAGGCCTCCTATTCGGATCATCCATTCCCATCTGACACATCCCTTGCGTCACAACAGGGAATGCTACAGCAGATGACTTGGTCTGCAAATAAATCTAACTGTCTCTCATGGCGGAAGTCCTGGAAAACAAAGTCGAAACAAAGTTCAAACCCAAGAGGTTTCCATCCTCGGCGACGACCTCCGACTAGGTGCGATCCAGGGGTAGGTATACCCCTCCTCCTCCTCCTCTTCCTCCACCTCCTTCTTCTTCTTCTTCTTCTTCTGCTTCTCCTTCTCCTTCTCATCCTTCTGCTCCGTCTCTTTCTCCTTCTCCTCCTTCTGCTTCTCCTTCTTCTGCTCCTCCTCATCCTCCTCCTCCTCCTCATGCTTCTTCTCCTTCTTCTCCTCCTTCTTCAGCTTCTTCTCCTTCTCCTCCTCCTCCTCCTTCTACTTCTTCTTCTCCCCCTTCTTCTTCTTCTCCTCCTTCTTCTCCTCCTTCTTCTCCCCCTTCTTCTTCTCCTCCTTCTCCTCCTCCTCCTTCTTTTTCTCCTCCTCTGCCTCCTCCTCCTCCTCCTCCTTATACTCCTCCTCCTTCTCCTTCTCCTTCTCCTCCTCTCCTCCTCCTTCTTCTTTATATTTTATGATGGAAGAGGCCAATGGTGGATAGATATAGGACCAAATCTTTTCTCTCATATCGACACCATCAGCAAAACATTGCAAGTCTATCGATAAGGACCTATACCTCTTCCCATCCCTCAAGCAGACCCTGAATGGCTAAACAAGATTTTCGAATTTAGACTATACTAGGGAGACTAAACCCGCGCTTCATTGCGGGTTAGACCACTCATAATTGTTACAATTATTTATATAAATTTAAAATTTAATAATCACTTATACTCTATGATATTTAGGAAACCACAAAAAATTGTAAATACATATTTACATTACGCATGCGTCACATTTATTTATGTCTTTTATATGTACATAGTTCTCCTTCATAAAAAATAACATAAGATCAACACATACTTACTAAAAATACTACAAAAATAGAAACCATAGGAAGATAGTTTTTGTTACAAAATATGTATGAAAATATCTAAGATATTTTCGAAGCATAAAATATTGGCTTCCATTATATTTTAGTAGGCCATTTTATCTATGAAGTATGTTGGGAGTCATCATTCAGAAATGTTCTACACCTGCAATATAAAATAAAATTAACTTAGTCTTAAATTGATCTATACTTATATTTAAATTGAGAAATTAGATGAGAAAAAATATCCTTACATCTTTCTAGGCCTTTTTGAGGTTGCATCGAATTCTTCTTCGCATGTTTTTCTTTCCAATTTGGCCTCAACTTCTTTTTGTCCTTACTTTTAATAAAGGAAAATTTATCTATACAAATAAAACTAAAAAAAGTAAGTTTGTGGCTGTTGATATCCCAATTAAATTTGCAACTATTTTTCTAAACATGATAAAAGTTGTACTACGAGATGAATCTTTTACAATTACATTCAATTTGTACTTGCATGAATTTATGAAATATATTTTAGCCATGTTATAAAAAAAGAAATCAGGAGAATGTAAACAATTATATTATGTATATACCATGGTAATGTTGACTCCTCAATAGTGCAAAAAGGATCACACGAAATTTTACTTTCATATTTCTTTAAATTGTCTTTACATTGTGGACACACATGATACCACCATCCATCTGTCACGTCTATGTCAACTATTGTTGTTTCCCAACAAAAATGTATGTTCTACACATAAATAATTGAATTAAAATATAACATTTACATAATAACTAATTGATCAAATAGAGTAAACTTAGATAAGTTATAACATGATAGTCAGATAAATTTAGAGCTAGAGGTTAAAATTGGTTTTCAATTAAATGCTTATAATGACATAATACATATTGTAAGATATCATTACACATTTATTATAAATTTAAAATATGAATATTATACGATTATAATTATCATATGATATATAATATTATAACAATAGAGGGCATATCCAGAGAGCACAGTGCCCATTTGGGGTTTTTTGAGCACTACATGTCGGCTCGCCACGTGTATTTCCATTTGGGAGGTTGCCTATTTCGAAGGACACGGTTTTGGAAGGATATTAATATGTTTGAGCCTTTTGTATTTCCAATTATACCGAGTCCTTAAAAAAAGGAAGACAGTTTTGGAAAGATAAATTCAAATCCTTAATTTCGTTTCGAATAAATAGTCAATATACATTTGATCAGTAATGTATATATTGTACATAAGTAATTATGTGTTGCGAGATCAGTAATATTGTAACAGTTGTCAGTAATTTACAGATGTAATATTATATTGTACTGAGATCAGTAATTCATTCATGTTACTCAAGTAATACATATTCAGTTCTCAAATAATTATTGTTGTGAGATCAGTAATTAAGTATGTAAATTAATAATATCCATACAAGAAGTACTGATTACAATGATCCATTTTACTGTACTCATTTTGATTGTTACTAATGTCATAGTTACTTAATACTTTGAGTGTTACTGATGCACCTCTTATTTACTTATATAACCTTTTAAATTACTTATAATGCATCGAATGTTACTGATAGCAATACATAAGTTACTGGTCACGTGGTTTTTTTATAATTATTCCAACTTACTGATTCTATTGTCTTCTTTTTACAATTTGTTACAGGTTACTGATGCTTATTTATATCTTACTTATCATATTCTCTGTTTTAAATTACAATCGAATCCTGCCTTCTTTACTGATGTAGTCTATTTAGTTACTTACAATACGTCAAGTGTTACTGATAGCTATGTATAAATTACCGATGTAGTCTATTTAGTTACTTGCAATACGTCAAGTGTTACTAATAGCTACGTATAAATTACTGATGTAGTCTATTTAGTTACTTGCAGTACGTCAAGTGTTACTGATAGCTACGTATAAATTACTGATGTAGTCTATTTAGTTACTTGCAGTACGTCAAGTGTTACTGATGGCTACGTATAAATTACTTAACTTGTATTTGATAGAAAGAACTTGTATTTTCTTAAGATACATAAGTAACTATGAATGGATTTTAATCAGTAAGAATGATAAAATAGAAAAGTAATACATGATATATTATCAGTAACATATGCAAATGTCATCAGTAACTTGGTATAATTTTTTTTGAAATAATGATTTCGCTATCCAAATCCAATTGTAAGACATCCATCTTTGCTCCTTTTGATACGATCTTTTCACGATTCAAATCCATCCACGAAGCATCGTTCATCATTGCTTCTTTGGAATCTTGATCAGTTTCCATTCACAGATGATCCATTGCATTTGAAACTGAAATGAGAACTAAAAAATAAACGATCAAATTCTACAAGAACAATAACTAAATGTCTAATAAACAACGAAAAAACTTACAAATCGCGGACTTGAAGACGATCTTCTTTCGTCGCTGGAGATCTTGAGATTTCGCAGCAAGAGCAAGCCATAGATGATTTTGGAAATTTCGAAAATAAATAAAATGCAACGTCGGATAGACTTAATTGCGAATCAGAAAAGGAAATCAGCCACGAGGAGAATGCGGAAGGAGTTTATTATGGTAAGGATTGACGCTAAAAAAAGGGAATGGATGAGATTAAATAGGATCATTAGATCATGATCCGAAGGATGAAAGCATGGGCTCATTTCAACTCAAATGGGCACAGTGCTCTCTGGATAAATTCCCTATAACAATAAATAAACCGTCATCCATGTCGAATTGTTTAAATTATAATTTAATAATTACTTAAAATATAATTTGAATTATTTTAAGTAATTATGATTATAATTTAAATAATTATAATTATTTAAATTATAATTATTATAATCAATAGCATTAATAATATGGAGAGAGAGAGAGAGAGAGAGAGAGAGACGTTATATAGTTTGTATAAAGAAGAGAGGGAGAGAATGGGGAGGGAGGGTAAAAGGGGAGAAGATGGGTATATATACAGAGACCTTACATGTATAGAAAGTAGGGAGAGATGTTATATAGAATATAAAAGAATATAAAAGAGAGAAGTCGTTGTAGAAACTATAGAGAGAAGAGAGTGAGATTATGTGGTGAGAGAGTAGAAGGAGAGGGGGATATATAAGGAGAGAGACTTTATATATAGAAAGTTGAGAGAGATTGTTATAGAAAATAAAAAGAGATTATTATAGAAAATAAAGAGGGAGCTTCATAAGCGAGTTCGGGAGGGAGGTCACCACGTCACTCCCCTCTCGCTTCACTCTCTTCCCGGGAGCAATCTAGTTCGAATTCATACGAGGTCCTCTGTTATACGCACTTCCCTCGAGCTAATCCGAGGCTCTATACCAGCCGTACCTGAGGATTCTTCCGTTGTAGAAAATTGGGAGAGAAGTACCTGAGGATTCTTCCGTTGTAGAAAATTGGGAGAGAAGGAACGTTATTAAAAGCTGAATCCATCCAGCATACATTAAGATGTTTCTAACTTGTCCATTTCTTCATCTCCTTTCCTTCTCCACAAAGGCTGAACACGCAACGAGGCATCTTGGGATCCAAGAGAACCCTTCGCTTGATCTTACAATGTTGGAAGCTTAATTATTCATGCTTTTCCAAGGTAAAATTTCTTCTCACAAGGTTTATGTGGATACGTTAAGCAGCCTCGTTGATCAGAATTTTCTGTCGATAACATTTAATCGTTGACAACATTTAACACTATTATGGCTACCATTTTCTTCCCTTGTCTCATTCATGCCATTCTTTCCAATTTTATGTCAATGTTGCCTTGGAAGATGAAAGTCATGTTAAAGTCAAAAGATCATCCCAGAAAAAAAACGGTATTTTGATATTTAAATTTCAGCACTGTGAGAAAAAGAAAGATGACCATGCGTTTAATTACAACTGTAAAAATCCTGAAGTAATATAAATTTGGCAGCATCCTAACATGGCATTAAAGAAGAAAGTTGTTAATTTGGCAGCAACCTCCAAATTTGATGCATAAATGGAACCCACCTTTGTACTATACATGTTAGCAGCACAAGCCACACCCCATTCACAAAAGAACATGAGATATGCCAAGTTAGACAAAAACAAGACGCCCGAACCCTCTAGGAACAGGATCGTCTTCTTTGTTCTCCAGTGAAGAATGTATGCCTTAGAGCTTCGCGTGCAGTGAACCTCTTGGAGGGTTCATACTTTAAGAGGCCTTGCAAGAGATCGATCAGATCACCAGCAGAGTGATCAACGTGCTGCATCACCAGATTCTGCAAAAAGCGCAAGTGTTACTTGAGAAACCAAAAGACCGAACAATCTTTTAGAATCAGAGCTCAATTAGTTCTGATTCCAATACCTGAAGGCGTGGCAGCTTGTTGACTGCTTTGATGCTTTCACGGGAGTTCGCACCCTCAGGCCAATCCAACCTGCCTCGGCGGACATACTTCTCGGAGTGCCGGCTAAGAACACAAGCATCTGATTAGACACATTAAACATTGCGCGCACCGGATTAAACACATACAAAATGAACAGACTTACTCGGCATCCTTTAACAAACTATGAGGGAGTGGACCTAGTACCCTCTCCATCATGGCCATGTGTTCCAAATTCTCATGGGTTTGAAATAGAGCTTCTCCCTAAAACACTTTATAACTTTAAAATGAAATTAAAATAGCTGCACCATCCAACAAAAATCCAGCAGGAAAACAGCTTACCGAGCAAAGCTCAACGATGATGCAGCCTGCACTCCAGAGATCACATGGATAGCTCCATCCAAGTCCTGATCAAAGATGATATGTAAAAATACCTATCTCACATTATAGGGAAGCAGTAGCAATAGAAAACTAAATAGATATATGTATACATATACCAAGAATAACCTCAGGAGCCCTGTAATGCCTTGTGGACACAATATACGTTTGGTCTGGCCGGTTGTAAGTAGTGCTTCCAAAGTCAATCACTTTGATAGCACTAGATTTGGGTAATCGCTTGTAATTGTTCACATCTTTTGATGTCACATACTGCCATAGTTACACAACTATCATCATATAAACCATATTCTAAACTGCTACTGATCTTGTAGAAAAGTACCAACTAGACACACTCGTGCCAACCTTACGGTCAGGGACTTTTATATAGTCTGGCGAAACTAGCAGTATGTTCTCAGGCTTTAAATCAGTGTGAATTAGATGCAAATCATGCATAACTGCATTACCAAGATCAAGTAAATGAAAACAAGGGAAAAAACAGCATAATTAAGTGGAAACATTAAATCCATGAGCCTGTATCAGATTGTTAGAGCTACGATATGTAACATTTGACACATTGCATAAATAGAAGTTACTGCCACACACATGCTATACACTCCAGTAGTTGCCTTGCCAGATCACGAACTAGATCAATCGGAAAAGATCGATAATTGTTTTTCTTTAGGAAATCATACAAGCTTGGGCCAAGCTTCTCAAAGACCTGTTGAACCAATTTAAACCCATGGCAAGGTTTAACCCCCCATAATAACTGGGAATTGGGGAAAAGTGCGGTCACATATCAATAATATACTTACGATACAGATATGGTTACGATAGTCAAACCAGTTCCGTATTTGAACACAACTGCAAAAACGAAAGAGCTTACACAAGGTCTCCAGAAATAAAGGACAAATCATAGCCATCTTATGATGATGGGGAAACATTATTAAACTATCAAACATGAAAAGTCGTGACTCACCGACTCCCAGTCTTGTCATGCTTTGCAAGCTGCTCAAGTACATCAATCTCAATCATAGCAGCATCTCGATACTTCTTAATGCTCCTGATAATCTTAATAGCCACCATTTCTTTAGTTTCCCTGTCCCAACATTCCAGGACTTGGCCAAAAGTGCCTGAAAAGGAACGAATTGTGTAGGAGGTGAGTTCATGACAGTATAAATAAAGCATTCTTATATCCTGCAACAGAGATAAACACAGAGACAGATATATATGTTGAACACAACAAGTATGGACTTGCACCAAATATTAAAATAAACTTACAAATCAAGAGAAAAAACTTATAACGTGAATTGCAAAAAAAGGTGCAATCTATGTAGAATTTGAAATAAGAAATACTAACCTTCACCCATTTTGCTGTAAATCCGATCTGTAGAAAAATGAAAACAAGCAAAATAAGATAACACAACATGACTTCAAAAAAAAAGATAACATAACACCAAGACAACTTGAAGGAAAAAACATTAGAATTCCAAATGCTTCGTATAATAAAATGGTATAAAAACATCAAAATGAATTGTTAAGAGGTTCGATAACAGAGATAAAAAAGTATAGTCATAAAATATAGCAAAAATGATTTCTAAGTTATAAAAAGAAATCATTTTAACTAATTTTGAAATACTTTTAATTTTTAAGAAATAACCATGAGCAAGTTATAGCATAGAAATGTATAAAATGCTAAAATAATCGTCAGGTTGATTACTTGGTAACATATGCAATATCAAGAAGAAATATGCATTCATCTTAGCCCGATAAAAAATACAATACATGTATCCAGAAAAACAAAGAAATGTGATTAGATATAGTGATCAAGTGTATTTACAGCGAGAAGTTAAATTATCTCCAACAGCAAACATGTAATGCCCCTCCTTGTCATCTTCTCGCCAAGGGGGAGACATATTTCGAGTCGGTTCCTTTCCATACAAGAATGAAAAGGTATCTTTCAATGGTGGCCTTGTCAATATGCTCGTCATATCTCCAACTTCTTGCCCACATAACATTCCTATCTGAGCCTACAGGACAGCCATTCATTTAATCTTTCGGTGAACAAGCATTGCACACCCAATTCAAAAAATTATGATTTCATAACAACAGTTATTCACTAAAACAGGGCAAGACTGACACATAACATGAAGTCTACACCTCGTCTGAAACAGAGGAAATCTATCAAATTGAAATAGATAATATAAAATCCAAGTAAGCACACTTTAAATATAAGAAAGAAAAAAGGTGTTCCTCCCATGTTCCAACCCGGTGATAAGAAATCCAGCAACAGACATAAGTGTGGTTAAGATCACGATCACATATTAAGATCCAAATAGACCAATACATGAACCAGAATGCTTAATATTGGCAAATTATATGCATGCACCTGACAAGAACTAACTATTTCGAATTAATTGGATAAAAAACACCACCAAGAGATCTAACAAGATATGAATGTCATAATACATATATTTGTACTCAAGTGGAATTCATAATTGAAAAGTAGACGCCAAATTCAATATGAGATCAAATTGTCTAAATATCATCGAAGTCCCAAAGTAAATTACTAATAACTAAAGTTTAATTAAAAAAACAGCACAACAATCAAATGCCAAAGTGTGCACAGCTCCTAAATATTCGAGGTGTTGAAGGCATGCCTTTTAAAGAAAATAAAGTATCGAGATTGATTCTTATGCAATGTTCCACTTCCACACAACTATAGAGTTCAAATTCGCTACATATGCAAAATCAGTTAACTGGATAAAATTTAATTGGAAATATCATCGCGTGACCTTGAAATCAAATAACAGATAAATGTCCTCGCTTGGAATCTCCCAGTTTTCTTTTACTTCTGTCGTAGAGGACCTTTGTTGGGGATTTTTAAAAAAACACGATTATATGCATAATCAAAATCCCATGAGGTGAGAGACGGTTATTGGGCGGTAGATGCAATGTACTGAACCTTCAGAAATTAGATTCACCTCGGTACCGAACAAATTACTCCAATCATGTTTGCAGATGCGTTATAAACATGACGAAACTTAAAATTATGAATTTGGGATAATCGAAGCTTAATTAAAACGACAAAAAGAGAGAAGAAATAGGAGATCCCGCAAATTTCCGATATAAAGTACCAAGATTTACCACATCTAACACGATCGACGCCACGCATGTCTACAACAGCACGGATTTTAGATCAAATGGAAAACAAACATCAAATAGATCGTCAAAATTATAGCAAACCTTGGTAGGCTGCGGCACGTCCCATCCAAGACGGGGCCTTTTCCTGGTGCAACGATCCATTTGGGATAGCGGGAGCTCGGCGATGCACTCCATCTCACGATCAGGAAACCGGCAGGTGAGATCTGGTGGAGAGGGGATCGACGGCGAGATCGATCGATCAGGGCGGCGGAGGAAGAGATCTAGACGAAGGAGAGGATGGCGTGACCCAACCCTAGGAATTGCCCTCCTCTTTTATATCGGGAGGTGGGACGATAGCGATTAGCGAACATGGACCTTTCCTTTTTCCGGGGAAATTTACAGATGCCGTACCAGAATTTGACTGGGATGCCCATATCATAAATAAGTATATGCCGAAGTTGGGGGTATAGGACTAAAATTTTCGTTTTCAGGTTCGTTTGTATAAACGACTCCATTCTTTTATTTTAAAAATGAATTTGAATCTTTTTTAATCGAATTGAATCCACTCTATGCGAATACTGAATTTTAAAAAATCTCAAAAAAATGAGAGGGAGGGAAAAAATGAGGATCAAAATTTTGTTTGTCTTCCATGTCCCAATTATTTGAGATTGGTAATTGAAACATAATTTTATGTATCAAATCTATAAGAGCTTTTCTAATGACTTTGCCACTCCAATTTGTTTTTTTATCAAGGGTGTCACCCTTTTCAGATCCCGGTTGTTCATCCTTTAGTCATTCTTGTTTAGGAGATTATCGTAGTGTTTTGGTATTTGACTTTAATTCTTTCATGTTTCAATAGTAGTAAATTATTCCATGGGGCTAAGGTCCAAAATATGGACTAAATATTTCCAAGACTACTGTACCATGAAGTTTGTTCCACATATCTTCTTGAGGAATGTAAAATCTTTCTCCTTTCACATTAATCAAATATTTCATAATATGGAAAAGCTCATTCATTCTCAACAATGTCTTTGTCAAATAATCTGTGATATTATCTTAGATAGGAACAAATTTGATAAAATATTGACACTCTTCAATAGAGTAGTAGAATAGAAAGATCAACTATATAATGACTTATTGATTATAAACCATCTTGGACGATGAATTAATAATTCGAAGTGATTTTCTTGCATATATTTGTTGAACAAACATATATATAAGCAATTATATAGAAGTTATCATGTGATTAGCGAATATTATAGGGAAATTTGCGTAATAATTCACAAATTTATCACAAGTTTTTTAAAAAAAAGTTATTAAAAAAGATATTTTCATATCACCCTTTAGATTAAACATTTCACTAGAAGATCAAAAGTTTTTAAAATGGAAAAATGTTATTGGCTCGATCCGGTCCAAGCCCGACCCGTTTAACTTTGAGTTGGATTTAGGTTCGGACTGACCCACTAAGATTTTTTCAGATCACGATCCGACCCAAAATTCGAAAAAATAAACGGGCGCAGGTTCGGACTGAGGGCCAACCCGACCCGTTCGACCCGATAGTCAACCCTACCCACGACCACCTGCACAACCCCACCCCCTCAAATCCATCCCCAAGGGCCTGTTTGGTTGCTAGGGTACCCCGAAGTACCCTGGCATATCTTTGTCTTCAACCCAACATTCTTGAGTTGGGAATACTTGTATTGACCTTACAATTTCTTTTGTATAATAATTTTTAACCTTATTCAAAAATATTTTTTAACATAAAAAATATACCATAATCATCAAAAAGTTAATATAATACATAATTAATGTCACATTACATCATAATTATCATTCCAACCACACTAACCCTTCAAACAGCAGCTATTCACACGAGAATACTCAATCCAACCAAACACAATCCAGCCCAGTAAACAAACAGGCCACAAAGGTTCACCCCCAAAGCCTTTACCAACAACTCCACGCCCACAATCCTACCTACAACACCCTACTAATAGCCCCACCCCAACTCCAAAGCCCCGTATACCAAGAAAAAGTGCTCTTCTTCGTGGTTATTTGAAGGACAAAGTTTTTGTTTATAAATTGAACAAAGATTTATATATACTAAAAAAATCACCAAGAGCTTGGTATGATATGGCGAAATCTTTTGTTTTACATGCTAACTTTGAAATTGAAAAAAGTAGTGTCAACTTTGTTTACCGAAAATTAAAATGAACTTTTAGTAATTTAAATATATGTTGATGCTATTATTGTTGGAATTACTAATGAATATTTGTGCAAAGAATTTATTAAATTGACGCATGATGAGTATGAAATGAGTCTCATGGGAGAACTTAGCTTCTTTTTAGGATTGCATATTCATCAGATGTTGCATAGAGCCTTCATAAGTCAGTCAAAGTACATTCAGTTTTCAAAAGATTCAGGATGGAAAATACAAAAAGGAAGACGACACCAATAGGATCTCAAGCATGATTTGATACAGATGAAAAATTAAGGATATTGATGCAATTAAATATACATGTATGACTAGTTCTTTGCTGTATCATACTGCTCGTAAATCAGACATACTTTTTAGTATTTGACTCTGTGCTAGATTCTAAACAACCCTTAAAAAAGTTACTTAAAAGCTGTAAAAAAATCTTAAAATACTTGAAGGATACTTATAATTATGATTTGTATTACCCTAGGTCACCAAACCTTGAATTAAAGAGTTATAGTGCTATTGATCATGCTGAAAGTAGAATTGATAGGAAGAACACTAATGGTACATGTCATTTCCTTGGAAATGCACATGCCTCTTGGTTATTTAACAATCTCTTCACTTCCTCGATCACTCTAACTAATGTCCTGCATTCAAAGATTCCAAACGTAAATTCTTCCTTTCCCCCTTTCTCGGAAGGGAATACCATCCAAGTAAATGCGAGCCATTACATGTGATAATCAGAAGGGTAAATTACAAAAAAAAAGGACCGTTCTTTACATGGATTCCCAAATTAGGGACCGATCTTTATGTTGTAACAAATAAGGGACCAAAGTTTGACTTAACGTTTCAGTCCCCAACAACGTCAATGGACGGTTCAACCCATGTCTTTCGTTGATGAAATTACCCCTGATTTTGTTTTTTGTCTTCCCTATTTCTAACCTCACCCAAACAAAAGGGGAGGAGGATGACGGCAACTCGCACACCCTGACCACCACCCTGAACATTGTGAGTGTCATGATCTCCTTACATCACGATCTCCTCGCATCCCTCCTCGCTGCCACCGGCACCGACGCCAGCACCCCTCCCAACACCACCAATTGCTGCATCAATTACTTCTCTATGCTTGGAAGCCCACGAGAAGCTCGACCGCGGGGTTGCTCACGATAGATCGTGCGGTGATGGGAGAAGGGGTAGCGACGGGCATTGCTACGGGTTCAGATGGTCGTTGCTGTTGCAGGAAAGTCATGGTGAATGCGTGTAGTGGTGCCCCTGCGACTGGGAGTGGTGGTTCACAGTGGGACTTGTGGAGCACAAAGTTCTGTTGCTCGAAGATGGCGAGCAAAGCCCTTCATTGCGCAGTAAAGTAGTATGTAGGTATCTATTCTTCGTATATTTGTTGCATGTTTGATGGATCCCCTGTTGCGAAGCTGTGGACCGATGAGGAGCAAAGATCCGAAGACGTCCCTCCGATGACGCGAACAACAAAGATTTGAAGAAGATGGGTTCTGAACCCCACTTCTTTAGCTATCTCC
Source organism: Ottelia alismoides (assembly GCA_037367405.1). Taxonomy (NCBI): domain Eukaryota; kingdom Viridiplantae; phylum Streptophyta; class Magnoliopsida; order Alismatales; family Hydrocharitaceae; genus Ottelia; species Ottelia alismoides. Next base: position 279,045 of record JAZKJV010000459.1, read on the forward strand.
GCGAAGATTTGGAATGTATAGATAGGATGCGAGCCATAGGACGATGATATGGAATTTCTATCCTATAGCAATTGTAGGTTGACTGAGGATTGACCACGGATGGATGCTTGGAACATGCATGATATTTGTGTTCCGGGTGTTGAAACCAAGTATCACGACATTGGAACTTCTTTTGCCCCACAGAACTGCAGCTTCAGGTAGTTCAAGCTTCAGGTGTTGAAAGGCTTGCAAGTAGTAGTGACTCGAGATGAAAATCTTGGTTCAAATTAACATAGAAGTAGGTGAATGGAAGATCGATCGGGAGTGAGGGATTCGCTCCAGACTTCTGGCCACCGTGTATGGCAGTAGATGATCAAGTATGGAGAGGTAGAAAAATAAATGGATTCGATAGGAAGTTGGTTCGGCCATGACTCAAACAGTTTTGGAAACAAATTGAAGATGAAAGAACTAAGATCTAGATAGAAAAATGACCAAAGATTGAGCTATGAAATGGGTTCCAGGTGTATAAAGATGGGGATTAGACGGATAGGTTCGACGAACCTAAACGTGATTGCAGACGAAGGATGGGTTGCCTACCTGGACTGGGAGGTTTTTTGAGGAATGACATGGTTGTTGGGTTAGTTGAAGCTCCGTGGAGAAAAAAAGAGGAGAGGGAGAAAGAATATGCTCGAGGAAGAAGAAGGATGGAAGGGGAGAAAGTGCCCATTGCAAAGAAGAGGTTGTTTTCGTCAACCAACACCACAAATTAAGATGCTCACTCACGGCATTGGGGATTGCATCGTTAACTCAAACTTGGGTCCCTTATTTGTTACAATTTAAAAATCAATCCCTACTTTGAGAATCTATGTAAAGATTAGTCCCTTTTTTTTGTAATTTACCCTAATCAGAATAAGGTCCCCATCTGGTTTTCCTGTAAATACGCAACAAGTCACGCATATCGCCGACTCCGAGGGGACTTGGGTTGTCTGTTGTAAAGCGTGAAACTAATTGAAAATTTTAACGAGCGACTGCACATTACACACGATTTGACATAAGCAACTCTGATAACGATTACAAATCCAACTCAGAGTGGAAACAGAGATTTGACTCTTACATTTACCATGCGTTTCACATAAGTGGTTTTTAATAACCTCCGATCCGCGTAATTATTTCTCAACGAACCCTAATGCAAGCCCTAGTCAACCAGTCTCCTTCTGGTTCTCTCTTCTTCCTCGGATCAAATAGTTACTATTATCCACACAAAACTAAGAATGATGTCGACCAACACAGCTCATGCTGCTGCTGCGGGCTTCTGATCATCCATGTCGTCAATAATCTTCGATTCGGTTTGCCCTTCTTCCGCTCCAGGTTTCCAATCACATCCGACAGTAGCCTTCGAATCTCCCGCTTCTTCCTTCTTCCTTCTTGCTTCCCCTTCCAGTGCTCTAATCAGATCCACGAGGCATGCTGTGGCCTCGTCCACGCCTCCCTCTTTCACCACCTTCTTGGGCATGAGCATCTCCACCACAGTGGCAGGGGTCATGTCCACATCCTCCAGAAGGCGCTCCGCCCTCCCGAACAACGGGTGCTCGTCGATCCCCAGATAGTTCTTCGCCAGCACCTTGAACGCGCCGATGCGGCAGTAGGACAGTTCGATGTGGAGGTCCATCCTGCCCGCTCGTATCAACGCCGAGTCCAACCTGTCCACGTAGTTGGTAGTGAAGATGAAGATCCTTTCACCCACGCCCGCCGACCATAGCCCGTCTATAAAGTTGAGGAGCCCCGACAGTGTGATCTTGCTGTCTTCCTCGCTACCCTTCTCTTTCGTGCTGCTACCCTCTTTCCCTGCCCTGTCGGCGGTGAGGTCGACGGAGCAATCTATGTCCTCGATGACGACGACGGACTTGGAGGAGGTCTTGGCTATGAGCTTGCGGAGGCTGGAGTTGTTCTTTACAGAGGTGAGCTCCACGTCGTATATGTCGTAGTTCATGAAGTTGGCTATGGCCGCGATCATCGTCGATTTTCCAGTACCCGGCGGCCCATATAACAGGTACCTGCATGTGGAATGTTATATTGATGCAAGTTTAATTGAGAATCTTAGATCGAGTAGTATACGCACCCGCGCTTCCATGCCTTGCCGATCTTCTTGTAGTAGTCCTCGCTGGACTTGAAGGCGAGGAGGTCGTCGATGATCGCCTTCTTCAGGGCGGGGTCGAGGCCGATGGTGTCGAACGTGGCAGGGTGCCTGAAGACGACCTGGGTCCACTCTTCATCGTCGTCTAGGGTATTGGTGTGGAGTTTCTTCTTGCGATTCATGGCGTCGATGCCCTCGCTCGTGCGGACAACGTGTCTGAGGTAGTCGTCGAGGACTTCCCCCCGGTGGGCGTCGTGGAAGGTGAGGATGTAGGACGTCTTCTCCTTGTAGGGGTCACCCTCGACGGGGACGCGCTCGCTCCTGTACGTCCACTCGACGGGGACTCCACGGAAGGTGTCGGCGATGCGGTCGCCGTTGTCCATGGAGAGGACGACGCGGGTGTAGCCGTTGAGGCGGCCGCGGAGGAAGCGGCCGCGGGTGGCGGCGAGGGAGGCGAGGTAGGTCTCGGCGGAATTGTAGAGGAGGTCGGGGAGTTCCCAGCGGTTGGACTTCCCGGAAATGGTGATCTTGACGCGGCGGCGGTAGCGGGAGGTGAGGTAGCGGAGGAGGAAGGAGAGGAGGGGCCCGATGGAGAGGAGCTGGCCGAGGAGATGGGAGAGGGAAGAGAAGAGGGCGAGGTTCCACGCCCGCCTCAGGGTCGCCCTCCATGGGCCTCTCCTTCCTCCTCCCCCTGGTGGGTCAACCTGCATGGCGTCGGAGGAGGCGATTGCCAGAGCCGCCAGGTTCTCCATGCTCCTCTCTCTCTCTCTCTCTCTCTCTCTCTCTCTCTCTCTCTCTCTCTCTCACCGCATGCAGGGATGGCCCCCTCTTCTTCTCGTGTGTATATATATAGTATTGGAGACTAATTGGAAGAGGGTAATATTTCGGAGATGATTAGTATTGGAAATTGATTAGTGATCATATTAGGTATGTTCAAATCAATTAGCTGCAACTTACCTTTCTGTGGACTGCAATCATGTTTACATGATATCATTGATTTGCAGGCTCGAAAGTACATAGTTCATTACCCTCTTCATTGATTATGCGGATTGAGCGGTTCACACGAATTCATTGTTTTTAGATCTGTATCGGATTAATTTGTGTGAATTGTTCGATCACGATTGAATGGTCCGCATGTCAATTGCAGTGTTTATTGCAACAAACCCTATAGTAGGCGTTCGATTCCTTATCTCTTGAATCTTAAATAGGATATGTATTTGTGTCTACGTATATTTGTTTGTATGTTTGTGTTTTGTACATGTGTGTTTATGTATGCGCGTATGAGTATGTATGAGTGTCTATTTTATGTATATATGCATGTATATTACGTACATACATGCACATGTATATCGCTACGAAATATAGTGACATCTTTTTATGAAATCCGTCTGTAAAGTATCCACTGTTAAATATATTATGACAAATATAAATTGATGGGAAATGATTATTTACGATTGAAATTAATAACTAGTTCCGTAACAGTTTTATTCTATAATTGCCAACATTCCATATAGCAACGTGTATTAGTTGCTATTTTTAAAATTTAGATTAATTTATTGCTAACTTTTGAATTAGACGATGTCTAGTTAAAATTTTGAAAAATAGCAATGAATATGCATTTCTATATGAATTATAGCCAATTATATAGCAACAAATATGGCATTCATGGTTGATTTCAAACGTAGATAAACATCCTGCATGAATTGTTGGGACACAAACCACCTGATACAGATGTGAATATGCAATCATCACCACAGAAGCATGCAAAAGAAAGAATACACAGATATATTGGTGGACGGTCATCTCCCGCGACCACCGGAGAAAAAAGATCGTTCACTATAAATTAGAATGAGTACAAGCTCTCTCATCTCATTCTTCTCTCTCTAATCCTAACATGATTAGTTATCTATCATTATATATTTAATAGCAGACACGCTGTAATAACAGATTTTAACAAAAACGACAGTGCTATTGACTCGCTTTGTTGCACACACAATTGTACTATTTAAAAGGATGAGCAATTTAATACATGTACATGGTATACCTATTGAACTATATGAAATATATACCGAGTCAACTATGAAGAAATCCTAAGTAGAGATCGGGTATATATGTAATGCATATGGGTATAGAGTTATCTACGTACAATCTCACAAAAATGGGTATCATTATATGTAATATGAAATACTTAAAGGCATTGAACGTAAGAAAACTTTATTAGATGGTTTGACATGCTAATTAATACGTGAAAAAAGCACAACACAAAAGAAAGGAGCATAGAATGGTTATAGAATCGTTTTGGTGTGAAGTTGTTGCATACAGACCACATGATGGTCAAAAGCAAAACCGAATGCCATATCCAAAACGTGACTTGATCAGCACGGGCATTGCCATTCCCAATAATCTTATCAGGCAATAAGCCCGCCAATATTGAGCTTGGATATTACTGTAGAACTTCAGCTCGAAAAGATCTGGACTTATCTCGACCCACGACTAAATAGACTTGGGTTTGAGCATTGATTATTTTTCTGCAAGCTTGATTCGGTCCGAATAACTAATATTTATTTTTTTAAATGTCATAGCTTAGATAAAGTATATATGATCTCAAATTTCATAATTTGGAATGTAATGCTATAAATGGCATATGTATTCATGTCCGAATAATAATAATGGCATACTCAAAATTCAAAATTTATACATACTAACAATATAACATATATGATAGATTATTGCTCATGTATGATATAATGATTAGATCTATTTCAAGGCAATACATTGATTGGTAAATTTACGATGGATAATTGACAATATCATAGACTCGTAGTCACAATAATTTCTATTTTTAATTTATTTAATCAAATGCAATAATTAGTCTACTATTTTATAGATAATATAATTTCATTTAGATATTACTCAATAAGCTTGTGTGATAAATGCACGGGTTTGACCTTCTAAAATGAAGTCAAGCCCGATCAAAGCGGGATAAGCCTGACCCGAACTCAAATGGGCTTTTATGCATATAAAAATGGGTCGATATGACATGGCCCGATGCACATGCCTAATTCCCAACCATGCCATCTTTTTCTTGCCTGGCTATTGATTTGCACAACTTAGAATAAGGGATCAACATCGGACAGGGTACCATTAGGTTTAGGGACGGAACCGGGAATTTTATTAAGAATGAGCCAAGTATACAACTATTACGTTTACTCAAAAACCGAAAAATCATTACATTTCATGATATTTTTAAATAGAGTTAAAATTTTTAAAATGAACTTCTTTCAATTTTGATAAAAAAACAATTTAAATATAGGTTTTTATTAGTTGTGCCACTCTGAGATATTGTAATATCAATTATGCTACTTCCTTTATAGGAATATCAGTTATATCATCGACTTCTTTTTTGTTTTATCACTTGTACCCCTCGGGTTAGTTTCCATCCATCTCCAACGCACAGATGTTAACTTTAGGGACACAAAGAAAATTAAATTATAAAAAAGGGTTAAAATATCATTCCACCTTCTCTCCCTCCCATCTCCATCATCCCCTTCCCCAGCCTCCTCTGTCCCTGCTCCTCCTCCCCTCTCCTCCGGTGCTCCCTCCTCCCTCGACTCCCTAGCCTCCTTCTTCACGCCTATCAAGCTCGTCGAACAAGCCCTCTGCTCGTTGCTCCTCCCCAGCCCCCTCCTCCCACTGCTCCTCCTCTGTGCCCCTCTCCTTCATCCGCTGCTCCTCTACTGTGCCACATCCTCCTCCTTCGCCTGCTGCTCGTCCCCTGCATCCTCCTCATCCACTCGTTGCTCCTCCCCCTTGACCCCTCCTTTGCTTGATACTTTCCTTACCTTCAGCCCCCTCCTCCATACCCAACCCGACCTCCCCCTGCTGCCCCATCTTCTCCACCCTCCAGCCCCTCCTCCTCTATCCCCAGCCCAACCTCCCCCCGCCACACCTTACTTCCCCACCTCCGACCCATCCTTCTTCATCGCTAACTCGACCTCTTCCCGCCCCCTGCTTCCCCACCTCCGACCGCTCCTACTCCATCCCCAGCCCGACCTCCCCCGCCGCCCCATGCTTCCCCACCACCGACCCCTCCTCCTCTATCTCCAGCTCGACCTCCCTTTGTCACCCCTTGCCTCCACCTCTCTACCCCTACCTCCTCATCTCCAGTCCCTCCTCCTCCATATCCAGCCCGACCTCTCCCTGCCGCCCCTAGACCGACCTCCCCCCACTGACCTCTGCTTCCTCACCTTCAACTCCACCTCTAGTCACTCCCATTTCCACCGCTTCACCCTCCCCTGCACCCACCTATCCTCATCCGCTCGTGTCCCCTCCCCCTCCTCCGCCCGCTGCTCCTCTCTCATGCCCCCTCTACCCCTTGCTCCTCCTTCGTACCCTCCTCATCAGCCCGCTGCTCCTCCCTCACTCCTCCTCTGCCATCACTATCGCAACGCAATAATGCTTGTCGCTACCATCACCGTCTGCCATTATTGTGTTGAGTCTGAGTTTTAGCATGTATGCAAGGGTGCACCGGAGGAGGGCCCGTCAGAGGATGGGGAAGGAGGAGCAGGGGGAGGATGTTGGGGAGTGTGAGGAAGAGCATATGGAGTTTTTTTTGATAATTATGTCCCTTTTAACCTCGCCATAGTTTGAAAAAAATATGGTTAAGTGATAACCCCAAGAGTCCGAGTGACTAAGGCAAAGGCAAAGGAATGGTCGTTGTGACCTCAATCAATCGGATGGGTATATCAAGAAAAATAGACCACTACGAGAAATAAAATCAATCGAAAATGCGAAAGCGGTCTCGCTATGTGATTAACCTGGTATAGCTCCCAGGGTCGAACACAAGGAGCACGGATTGGCCAAAGGCCTACGAAGTAGTCAAAGAATCAGAAAAAGGGAGAAAACATTTTTTAGTGGTTTTTAATTGTTTTTAAATTTTTTTGGATTTTTAATATGTGAAGGAAATAAAAGAAAGTATAAACAAGAACACTTAAGCAATTTATTTAGCACACCAAAAATCAAGCAAAAATTCAAGAAAAATTGTTTTTATGCTTTTTGGGTTTTTAAGTGTTTTTAGTGAATTTTTGGGATTTTTATGAGGTGTTGATGAATCCATGATTCATCTCCTTTATTCTTTCATTTTGGCTAAAATCCTTGGTAAAATACATGTAAATATCCACTAATTCCATCTAATTAACATTTTAACCACAAATATTAATATTATATAATTAACACTTATTTTCACCAAAATAAAAGAATAAAGAGAAAAAGGAAAATAAAAATAACAAGAAGGCTGGATATAAAATATACAGACTGATCCTAACCCCGAGACCAGGTCAATATTGACCAGGTCGACAAGAGAAATAAGTAGGGGGAGATAAGGATCTTAACCTATAAAAATATCAAGAAAACTTAGACCAAAAATATAAATTACCCACTCTCCATAATGTAAATATTTCACCTATTTTATTTATCATCAAAATCATTTCAAACTTGAAAACTTCCTTCATCAAAGTTGTAGATAATAATTTAAAGAAAAATACAAAATTGAGTTTGAATAAAAATAATAATCAATGTACAAATTATACACAGAATAAAAAGCCAAAATCTCAACTTCACAGACCCATATCTTGCCAACAAAAACTCCAAATCACCCAAACTCACCTTTAATTGTATATAGCATTTCCTGAACTATTTTATAAAATTGGGTGCATAATTTTTGGGGTCCATATAAAGAAGTTAGGTTTTTGGCTCTTCTTGTACATAATACCTATTTTATCCAATATTCAATATTTTTATAAATTAATATTTTGTAAATAATGTTCATAATATATGTTTATAATGAACAAAAGAAATAGTATTAAAATCTTGTAAAATAAAAAAAATTACAAAATAATTAATAATAAAAAAATATAAATATATAGGTCTATATCATACATAGATAACTTACCTATGCTACTTATATAAACCTAAATAAATAAATAAAAAATTTTTATTTATTTATAATGTATTATTAACAACATAAATCCAAAATAAATAAATAAAAAAAAGAATAAAATAAAATAAAAATAAAAAAAATGTGTATACATAGGTAAAGTACCTATAAGTATACATATACATATCTATTTAAAAGTATAAAATAAACTTATAAAAAGTATATAAAAATGTATTTATATTCACAAAATTGAATTTATAAATTTATAAAAAAATTAATAAATAATTAATAACTAAATAATAAATAAGAATTATTATTACTTATTAATTAATAACTTAACTAATTTATATATATATACTTTATATAATTTATATTTATTATAATTTTTTTTGGGCGGGTTTGACCAGTCAGACGATGAACAGTGCCCGCCCAGCACTGTTCATCGTCCTCTTCCCTTAAAGCCTCGCGAGCTCCGAGCCTCCCGCCTCCTTCCTTCTTCGCGCCCAGGCGTCTCCTCCGTAGCTGTCAACCACTCCAACTACCTCCAACCGCCTGTCCGTTCGGTCAACGAACCCCATCCAGCCTCATTCCCGTCCAGGTGCATCCTCCCCTTCTCCTATAAATAGACCTCCTCCCTCCAACCTTGAAGCCATCCGCCATTTTCCACTTTTCTTCCACCGAGCTTCGCGAGAGAGAGAGAGAGAGCTCCGAGGGTGACAGCCTCCAGCTCCAGCTCTGTCGAGCGAGAGGGAGGAGAGTTGGCGAGATCGCCGCGCCGTGGCGAAGCCCTGCTCCGCCGTCGCGTGCGCCCAGCCTCCGACTGCGCCAGTCGTCGAGGCGATCACTACGGAGCTCCGCTGAGCTCCATCTCCCCAGGCATTTCCTCCGCAACACTTCAGCTACACCATCTCCTCCTCCAGGTTAGTTTTCGTCTCCGATCTCCCTTCTCTCCCTTCCGATTCTCCTCTCAACCAGTCTATTCTCCTCTCACTCCCTCTATTCTGGGATTTTTTGTTGAAAAATTGATTCAAAACGATCCGAATCATCCGATTTTCCATCGTCATCATCGATCATCATCCGCTTCTCCACTCCCGATCACCTCTGTCCATCTCCGGCCGTATCCGACGGCCGGAGCTTCGAGGCTCTCCTCCATCTTCACTCAGCCTCGTTCACTCATCCCCCCGTGGTGCTGTGATCCATAGGATCGAGGCTTCCAAGTCCTCGGTCCATTCGTGCTTCAAGTTTGCAGGTGCAGAGCTTCGTCTCCGTCGTTTCAGACTAATCCAATCAGTCACGCCGCATCTGAGACATCATTCAACAGCAGAAGGACGATCAGAGGTGGTTGTGGTCTCCTGTAGCGAATCTATCGCTCTATCAGCTCAGATCCAGGAGCTATCGAGGATACAACAGCCGCGAGGAGGACATTGATCTCCAGATCATCGATCAGCTGCATTGGATCGAAATTTTTACTTCGACTCGGTGCGGAATGTCGATACGAAGTTAATCGAGTCGACAGCAGCGATTATTGAGCGGAGGAGCGTCCCAATTTGACGATCAAACCTCGCCGGAGCTCGTATTCGTCCCAGTTCATCGAGGCCGCTTCAGAGACGTCCGATCTCCAACAACTGCTCCAGATCCGATCCGAACCGTTGATCCACGCCCAAATCGTAATCGTCGGATCGTCACCATCGAACGGACACGCACGTGCCAGCTGTCAAGCGCACAGCCTAACAGAAGCGCGCGTGCGAATCACGTGAGTACTGTGAATTTTGCAAAACGTTCTCAACAGGTTTTAGAATTTACAAACAGGTCCTCGAAGGCGAAAAGCGCGTGCAGAGCACGTGGTTACTGGGAATTTTACAGGCACGCCCTTACAGGTTTTCGGAATTGCGATTCAGTCCTTACAGGTGAGCAGCGCTGATGGGCACGTGATGACCTGATACATTTGCGCAACAGCCCAGAGTTCCCTTATATTTTCATACGCGCCCCTGCTTTCTAAAGTTTTTACATCTATACCCCTATTACTGTATATAGTATACTATACATACCCTACACATATAAAATTCCATAAAAAAATATCAAGACACTTTTGAAAATTCTACAAAAATTACATTTAGTATATTGTACTGTTTTTTACATATTAGACCCAAAACAAAATAAAAATTAAATAATAAAACTAATAAAAAAATTATAAAATACACAAAAACTTCAAAAATTCATAACTAACTCAAGAAAAATCCCCTAAAAACGCACAATATATCGTTTTAAAGGTAATTTCATCTAGTTTCTTCAGAAAATACAATGAAAATATTTTCGCATTATTTTCATCATTAAAAATTACAAAAACAGTACAGTTTTCAATAAAACATAATCTTCTCCCCTTAAAAATAAATCAAACTCCACAAAAATCATAAAAACCTTATAAAAATCAATAAAAATAGTAAAACACATTAAAAATATAAAAATAACAAAACAAAAATCAAATAAAAATTCAGAAAAATTCCTAAAAATACAATAAAAATTAGGAAACACTTTTCCTTAGGTTTTCCATTGATTTCCCTAGTTTAAAACAGTTTGCCTCCCTGAGTTCGACACTCCCGTACAAATCCGCTATACATTTGTTTAGGAGTATAAATAAAATAAAGGAGATTAACTCACATTAATCTCTTCTGTAAAACTCACCTGGTCGATACAACGACCGAAATCTTTCTCTCTGATTTCTTCGCAGGAATTCGAGAAGCTGATCAGGTGGTGGTTTTTCAGATGGCGCCGTTGCCGGGGAGGCAGCGCTAGGAGATCGCGAAGACCTTAGGATAGATTCATTTTCGCGATTTTATTTCTCTGACTTCACGGTTTCTTGTTTTTGATTTGTGCAGCACAGCTCGAGCCGCACAGCTCAAAGCCACGAAACCAAGTAGTTTAGAATTTCTTGTAATTTTCTTGTAAAAAAAGCATATAAAAATAGTGTCGTAGAAAGGGGCCTCGTAAAGGCATCCCGACTTGTACGTTTCTCGGGGTCTGTTTCACCAGGGCTGTACTCCTGGGGGAGCAGGGCACCCACCGCAGCTTTTCTCGATCGCGATTTTTCTCGACGGTTTTCCGCGGCTTTTCCGAGATAGGTGCTTGTTAGGTGTTTTACGATTTTTCCCTTCTCTGCGCATCGTAGGTTAGCTTAGTTAGATGTTTGCATAGGATTCGACACCTAGGTGCTTGTATCTAGGGCCAATCCCAAAAACACAAAAATACGTTAGACGATTTTTCTCTGAAAATATCCAAAAAAAGTGAAAACCGAAAATTAAAACAGGGACTGCTAACACTATCTGACTCTAAAATAAACGTAAGGACTCACTTGCTTTGGGAGAGCAATCCCCGAAAAACCGAATCATCGATCGAATCTCCAGATCAGCGAGAGAGAGACGACACATAAGGTAGAGCCAGAGTCCGGGCTTTTATCGAAATACTACTTAGTTCACGTCTTCAATCACCTTATCTTCAGTGGGTAAGCTCGGGTAGCCGGAAACGGTCCGAGTTTACTTAGCAGAGTGGGAGGTTTAAAGGACACTGCGTAAGGCTCGGTCCTTAAGGAATACGGGTAGCCGGAAACGGTCCGTACTTACTTCCATACTGGCTGAGACTAGGTGATTCCTGGCGAGAACTCGGGACAGTACGACGTTGAAGTCTTGGGCACCTATCTAATCTCGTTTATCTGAGAGAACGTTGTTTGCCAATCAATCATAAAATCGAAAAGATAAACGACCGAACTCTTACGGTCATCACCAGGGTTGCGTTGGTGAACTCGGGGTTTGTCTTGTGTTTGCTTGTGGTGTGAGTCTAATCTTTCAGATCTATCTCTGAGATCTATCGCAATCACTCGTTGTCTGCGTCTTGTCTAGAATCGATTTTTTTCTTGAAGTCACCATGATGGGTAGGCGATCTATTAGGCCGACTCTTGCGGCATCGCTTCCAGGCGTATCTACCCGATCATCTAGGCCAACTCGGGAAGTCTCGTGTCTCGAGCCTGAGATAAGTCCTCTGACCTTCTCCGAGAGTGAATCTTACCTCGGAGAATCCCCTCCCTTCATTTCTCGTATTTCTTCTCTATCTCCTTCTATTTCCATCCCTTCATTTTTCTCGAGTCAGCCTTCAGTTACAGTGACAGCTGAGCAGATGTATGAGACCCGCGAGCCAACTTCAGATCAGATGAGAGATCCGGGTCCACGAGTTGCTGAGACGATGGTGCGGATTGAGCAGCCGACATCGGGAGCTGAGTCAGTTTCTACTTCAACTTTGCCTATTTTTCTAATTGATTCAGACTTCGTTTCACTGCTACCGAAGTTTCATGGAAAGCCGCACGAAGAGCCGTATGAGCATCTTTACGAGTTCGAGGAGATTTGCAGCACTCGATTCTATTCCGATATTACACCTGAGGATGCCATGAAGAAGACCTTTCCTTTGACACTCAAGGATGGAGCCGCGAGATGGTTCCGACTTTTGGGAAAGGAGCGAGGTACCTGGGGTACGCTTCGAATAGCTTTTCTGAGGAAATTTTACCCCATTAGCCGAGCCAACTTTATGCGGTCGGTTATCAGAGACTTTTCACATGATCCCCACGAGCCACTTCAGGATATGTGGCTCAGATTCCATATTCTTTTGAGGAGATTCCCAGATCACGGGATCTCTAGAGCTGAGCTAGCTCAGATCTTCTACCTGGGGATGACCGCAAAGCAGCAAGCATTGGTCGATGCCTCGTGTGGCGGTTCACACCGCAGTCTTGACGAGGACTCTTTATGGAATCTCTTCGGAGAGATTTCTGATGTTAAGACGACACACGAGGGTGATGCCAGACCACTTCGATGCGATCTACCTCCCGCTAACTTAGGGATCGCGCATCAGGCAGTTGATGTGGACACTGATGCAGTCTCGAGGATGGACGTTCAGCCAGTAGTGGAGAGCTCTTATTCTCAGAGACCGACACTTCTTCCGTTGAGTTTTCAGCCGGAGTATGAGTCGGTCCCATGCTTTCCTGTTCAGGAACCTTGGATTCCTACTCTTCAGGTAATCCAAGACACCGAGCGAGAGCCCTTACTGTTTCAGCCGACGTATCAACCGATGCAGTTTCCATATCATGACCATTGCTACGAGCAGCCACCTCAGGAGCATATCTTCTCAGATTCATTTGATTATTTTGAGAGTCTTCAGCAACCTGAGATGGATGTGGGACACCAGTTTGATATTCCCGATTTAGACAATCCCACATTCGACCATTTTGTCCATCTAATTCATGAGCAGACTGCAGACCGTAGAGAGCAGATGGACACCTTTAGAGATTATATTGCCAGCATTGTCACAGAGCAGAGAACAATTTCAGATATTCCCGCTTCACATGAGTCGTTGAAGGAACGGACAATCGGCAACGGCGCAGGTGGACATTCAGATGCTGATTCTCTTGATAGTGAAGGCGAAAAATCACAAAAAAATCGAAAAAGAAGAAAATCCAAGAACAAAAATAAAGACAAGACTTCGGATTCTTCTGATGGATCTATAGTTTCTACTCTTCACAGAGCTAGTCCCCGTTTTAGAAAAAGGTCTTCATCTTTTTCTTCTGATCCTCCGAGTGTACATACTAACATGGAGGATGTACAGATTCCCTTCCCAGATGCTCTGAATCTAGGAAGGGGTGAAAAATCAGAAAATTTTAAAAAGATTCAAGAATCAAAGTTTACGAAAGAGATGCTGGACCGAATTCAGATCAGGCTCACTCTTTCGGAAGCATTGGTCCACATTCCTCTTCTTCGGAAATGCTTGAAGCAACATACCACGCCGAAAAGAAAGAAGAGACGCAATCATTGCTCTGAGAAACAAGTGTTGACCATTGCCACTTGTTGCGCCATCCAGCACACATCTCCCAAGAAGAAAAAGAAAGATATGGGAGCACCTTTTATCAGCTGTCGGATTTCAGATCACGAGTTCGAGCACACCTTGTTAGACAGCGGTTCGTCAGTGAACATATTACCCTTCCATCTTCTCGAGACTCTTCATCTAGGGCCTCTAAAGCGAGCCAGAATGATTCTCCAGTTTCCTGACCGATCAGTCAAGAGGCCGAAGGGTATACTTAAGGACGTTGTCGTGATGGTACAAGACACACAATTCACTGTGGATTTTGTTGTCTTAGATTCTGATTCATCAGTACCATCACAGGAAGCTGCCATCATTCTTGGTCGGCCTTTTCTGCATGCAGCGAAGGCCGTTATTGATTATGGGACGGATAGTGTGACCTTCCCTTCCAGCAGCGCAGAGCCGAGCTCCGAGCCGATAGAAACTCTGCCAGTAGACGAAAGTGCTTCCGGGCCATCAGATACAGAGGCATGTGAGATCACAACTGAGATTAGACCAGATCATATCCATTCTGATTCTATAGAGACTCAAGATTTCCTTTCCCGAGAGGAAAATCTGGAGATCACATCTTTTGGTGATCCGAGTACACATGTCTGGAGATGTGTTGACGAGATCCAGAGTATCTACGTCATTGAGACGAAACAGCTGGTGGCACGAACTTCGAAGGCCGATCCTGTTTCGATTGTTGATCATTCACTCGAGCCTTCCTGTTGTGAGATTATTGAGCCCTCTTGTCACGAAGATTCAGATAAGGGCTTTGATGCTGAGGAGATCGATCAGATTGCAGCAGAGTTCAACCTCTATTTGGCGTCTACTTCAGAGACTATGGAGCATATTTCAGAGGTTGGTTCTGTCCATCTTTTCGGCCATCTGGGCCGCTCCTCACCGGTCGACACAGATCTGGGATCCTCTGATTCAGATATGGATATCTCTGAGGATGACCCTGATGTCGACCTACATCTTGTACATTCTATCGTTCCTAGGTCGCGCAAGAAGGTCACTCTTCGACTTTCTTGAGCATGTACAGTTCATTGATTTGTTCATTCTTTTTGTACATATGTATTTTCGATTTTATTCCTTCTTTCTTCCATTTGTCTTACACCCTTAGGTTCATCTAGATTTTGCTATACTTAGGATGTGCTTTATCCTAAGTATAGGGGGGTGTAGACACCATGTTATTGTTTGTATCATCCTGTTCGATCACCCCGTTGTTGCTTATACTTAGGGTGTGCTTTACCCTAAGTATAGGGGGGTGATCTCGCTCATTTCCCTTTTTGATCGTCGTCGGTTTTTGTATCGTCTACTCCCTCGCTTGTCCCTCACCTTTTGATATTCGTCTCTATACTTAGGGATATTTTACCCTAAGTATAGGGGGGACAAGCCGAGCCGTTGAGTATGTATATTCTCTTGACCTCGATCATCTTCGGTTTTGAGTCTTCTATCCTTGGAATCACTTGATCCTAAGTATAGAGGAGATGACCGGCTTCTATTCATTCATTCGTTATTCTTTGTGTCATTGTAGTATAGATTCTTTTCACCGATCTATACTTAGCCCGAGTTATGTCTTCCTTTGCCGCTTCTTTGGTCACTATGAGGACATAGTTCACGCTAAGTATAGGGGGGTGCGTATATATATACTATATATACTTTAGAAGCCATAACTCGTACTTTCTCGTATTTTTAATAATAAGGCTTCTTAAAAGTATGGGTTGATATTTTGGATTTTTAAAAGCCGCAAGAAAACCGTAAAAATATCTTATAAAAATGGCTTAAAACTTGTACATAAAAGTTGTAAAATTCTCTGATAAAATCCTTAAAAATTTGAAAAATAAAATCCTTGTAAAAAAATCTTGTATAAAAGCCGTATAATTTGTATATAAAACTTGTATAAAATCCCTTGTAAAATACACAAAAATCTGTGTAAAATTTGTGTAAATTGAATTAATCCACTAACTTTTACAAAAAGACCCCTAAAAATTGAAAAGTTTAAAATCCAATAAAAATTTGTAAAATTCTTTAAAATCCATTTAATGCATTCAAGCCGAAAAATCTACCTCATAAAAAAAAATTGTTGCATTCATTAGCATTTTTCAGAACAAGTTCGATTCTTGAACCGCATGGATCTAAGTCCGAGAGATGGAGCTTGGTTTAGGCCTTAATCCACTTAATTCAAGAGGGACTTTATTAGGATCGGGAATTGAGACTCTTCAGGTCTTATAGACTTAATTCTTTGGGTTCCATGAGACCGTGTTCGGAATTCAACTTGAAAATGCCTAAGTAGGACACCTGGTGTCATCCGTTGAACTCTTCTCCATTTGAACCAATTTTGAGCTCATGCACTCTGCACTTAGCTCGACCTGCCTGGGGTTGCGAAGGGCAATCCATTTCGGTGGTGCGTTTCCATCCTTATCTGGTGGTGGTGATGTCTAAAGACGGGAGAGATTGGGGTTGAAATAAAGCTTCGGATGAGGGAAGGATCTGCTGGCACAATTTTTTCTAAGACCCCAAAAAATGGGCGGAATGAAAAGATGCTATATCCGTCGGGGCATAAAAGACCGATGCAGTGCAACAATCATTACTACCAAAGAAGCCAAATACACCAAATTCCAAAAATGACCACAATGGTCCGAGCTTCAGAAAAGCCTGCATGTCTTCGTGGAGACTTGGCTAAACTGGCCAGGCTTCACCGGAGATGTGATTACACTGATCACACTCCAGTTCTCTTCTCTTTCTTCTATCTTCTTCCTTATTCGATTGTGGACACAGCACGAACTGACCTCAGAAGGAAATACCTCCCTCCTCGAGGACTGAGTCGCTGGATAAGGGCCCAATGGAAGTGTGTAGCTGTATGGGCGGTTTCTTCGCCTCTCTAGAGCGGGAAGAGCTAAAACCTTTCACACACAGTACAAATTGTTTTCAAAGCCGAAAAGTTTGCGTGATGGATAGGTGGATCTGAGCTGGCTGTTGAGGTGAATCTGGATAAGGATTTGTGGAACTTGAGGGCTGTCGAGGCTTAAATCCTAAGTCTAATAGAGTCCCGACACACTATTAATCCAAAGGTCTAAATTCAGGCTCCAGATTTCGGATGAAGTGATATTCGGTTTAAAGAAACTAGCATGTTCTAAGTTCTTTTATTTTCCTTTTTCTTTTTCTTTTTGCTTGCACTTATTTATAGAATAAGTGTTTGCTAAGGGACTAGCAAAGGTAAAGTATAGGGGAATGATGAATCCATGATTCATCTCCTTTATTCTTTCATTTTGGCTAAAATCCTTGGTAAAATACATGTAAATATCCACTAATTCCATCTAATTAACATTTTAACCACAAATATTAATATTATATAATTAACACTTATTTTCACCAAAATAAAAGAATAAAGAGAAAAAGGAAAATAAAAATAACAAGAAGGCTGGATATAAAATATACAGACTGATCCTAACCCCGAGACCAGGTCAATATTGACCAGGTCGACAAGAGAAATAAGTAGGGGGAGATAAGGATCTTAACCTATAAAAATATCAAGAAAACTTAGACCAAAAATATAAATTACCCACTCTCCATAATGTAAATATTTCACCTATTTTATTTATCATCAAAATCATTTCAAACTTGAAAACTTCCTTCATCAAAGTTGTAGATAATAATTTAAAGAAAAATACAAAATTGAGTTTGAATAAAAATAATAATCAATGTACAAATTATACACAGAATAAAAAGCCAAAATCTCAACTTCACAGACCCATATCTTGCCAACAAAAACTCCAAATCACCCAAACTCACCTTTAATTGTATATAGCATTTCCTGAACTATTTTATAAAATTGGGTGCATAATTTTTGGGGTCCATATAAAGAAGTTAGGTTTTTGGCTCTTCTTGTACATAATACCTATTTTATCCAATATTCAATATTTTTATAAATTAATATTTTGTAAATAATGTTCATAATATATGTTTATAATGAACAAAAGAAATAGTATTAAAATCTTGTAAAATAAAAAAAATTACAAAATAATTAATAATAAAAAAATATAAATATATAGGTCTATATCATACATAGATAACTTACCTATGCTACTTATATAAACCTAAATAAATAAATAAAAAATTTTTATTTATTTATAATGTATTATTAACAACATAAATCCAAAATAAATAAATAAAAAAAAGAATAAAATAAAATAAAAATAAAAAAAATGTGTATACATAGGTAAAGTACCTATAAGTATACATATACATATCTATTTAAAAGTATAAAATAAACTTATAAAAAGTATATAAAAATGTATTTATATTCACAAAATTGAATTTATAAATTTATAAAAAAATTAATAAATAATTAATAACTAAATAATAAATAAGAATTATTATTACTTATTAATTAATAACTTAACTAATTTATATATATATACTTTATATAATTTATATTTATTATAATTTTTTTTGGGCGGGTTTGACCAGTCAGACGATGAACAGTGCCCGCCCAGCACTGTTCATCGTCCTCTTCCCTTAAAGCCTCGCGAGCTCCGAGCCTCCCGCCTCCTTCCTTCTTCGCGCCCAGGCGTCTCCTCCGTAGCTGTCAACCACTCCAACTACCTCCAACCGCCTGTCCGTTCGGTCAACGAACCCCATCCAGCCTCATTCCCGTCCAGGTGCATCCTCCCCTTCTCCTATAAATAGACCTCCTCCCTCCAACCTTGAAGCCATCCGCCATTTTCCACTTTTCTTCCACCGAGCTTCGCGAGAGAGAGAGAGAGAGCTCCGAGGGTGACAGCCTCCAGCTCCAGCTCTGTCGAGCGAGAGGGAGGAGAGTTGGCGAGATCGCCGCGCCGTGGCGAAGCCCTGCTCCGCCGTCGCGTGCGCCCAGCCTCCGACTGCGCCAGTCGTCGAGGCGATCACTACGGAGCTCCGCTGAGCTCCATCTCCCCAGGCATTTCCTCCGCAACACTTCAGCTACACCATCTCCTCCTCCAGGTTAGTTTTCGTCTCCGATCTCCCTTCTCTCCCTTCCGATTCTCCTCTCAACCAGTCTATTCTCCTCTCACTCCCTCTATTCTGGGATTTTTTGTTGAAAAATTGATTCAAAACGATCCGAATCATCCGATTTTCCATCGTCATCATCGATCATCATCCGCTTCTCCACTCCCGATCACCTCTGTCCATCTCCGGCCGTATCCGACGGCCGGAGCTTCGAGGCTCTCCTCCATCTTCACTCAGCCTCGTTCACTCATCCCCCGTGGTGCTGTGATCCATAGGATCGAGGCTTCCAAGTCCTCGGTCCATTCGTGCTTCAAGTTTGCAGGTGCAGAGCTTCGTCTCCGTCGTTTCAGACTAATCCAATCAGTCACGCCGCATCTGAGACATCATTCAACAGCAGAAGGACGATCAGAGGTGGTTGTGGTCTCCTGTAGCGAATCTATCGCTCTATCAGCTCAGATCCAGGAGCTATCGAGGATACAACAGCCGCGAGGAGGACATTGATCTCCAGATCATCGATCAGCTGCATTGGATCGAAATTTTTACTTCGACTCGGTGCGGAATGTCGATACGAAGTTAATCGAGTCGACAGCAGCGATTATTGAGCGGAGGAGCGTCCCAATTTGACGATCAAACCTCGCCGGAGCTCGTATTCGTCCCAGTTCATCGAGGCCGCTTCAGAGACGTCCGATCTCCAACAACTGCTCCAGATCCGATCCGAACCGTTGATCCACGCCCAAATCGTAATCGTCGGATCGTCACCATCGAACGGACACGCACGTGCCAGCTGTCAAGCGCACAGCCTAACAGAAGCGCGCGTGCGAATCACGTGAGTACTGTGAATTTTGCAAAACGTTCTCAACAGGTTTTAGAATTTACAAACAGGTCCTCGAAGGCGAAAAGCGCGTGCAGAGCACGTGGTTACTGGGAATTTTACAGGCACGCCCTTACAGGTTTTCGGAATTGCGATTCAGTCCTTACAGGTGAGCAGCGCTGATGGGCACGTGATGACCTGATACATTTGCGCAACAGCCCAGAGTTCCCTTATATTTTCATACGCGCCCCTGCTTTCTAAAGTTTTTACATCTATACCCCTATTACTGTATATAGTATACTATACATACCCTACACATATAAAATTCCATAAAAAAATATCAAGACACTTTTGAAAATTCTACAAAAATTACATTTAGTATATTGTACTGTTTTTTACATATTAGACCCAAAACAAAATAAAAATTAAATAATAAAACTAATAAAAAAATTATAAAATACACAAAAACTTCAAAAATTCATAACTAACTCAAGAAAAATCCCCTAAAAACGCACAATATATCGTTTTAAAGGTAATTTCATCTAGTTTCTTCAGAAAATACAATGAAAATATTTTCGCATTATTTTCATCATTAAAAATTACAAAAACAGTACAGTTTTCAATAAAACATAATCTTCTCCCCTTAAAAATAAATCAAACTCCACAAAAATCATAAAAACCTTATAAAAATCAATAAAAATAGTAAAACACATTAAAAATATAAAAATAACAAAACAAAAATCAAATAAAAATTCAGAAAAATTCCTAAAAATACAATAAAAATTAGGAAACACTTTTCCTTAGGTTTTCCATTGATTTCCCTAGTTTAAAACAGTTTGCCTCCCTGAGTTCGACACTCCCGTACAAATCCGCTATACATTTGTTTAGGAGTATAAATAAAATAAAGGAGATTAACTCACATTAATCTCTTCTGTAAAACTCACCTGGTCGATACAACGACCGAAATCTTTCTCTCTGATTTCTTCGCAGGAATTCGAGAAGCTGATCAGGTGGTGGTTTTTCAGGTGTATTTTATTTTCTAAAAATCAAACAGTGCAAAGAAAACAAGGTACTGTCCAACAGGGCCCAAAACCCAAAGATAAAATATCTAAGGATCTCAGAAGGACCTGGAGGTAATTTTCCTGTAAACTAGATAAAACAAGGAAAATTTGAGCACCAGAATTATTGTTTTTGGATTTTCAGATTATTTATTATAATTTTTATGAGTTTTTAGGGGTTTTGAAATTTTTAAGGTTTTTAAGCAATGAAAAATAGCCAAAATTGGCTAGAAAATCAAAAAACACACAAGAAACAGTAACTAATTTTTATAGGATTTTTATAGGGGTTTTTATATTTTTTTGTGATTTTCCAATTCAAACAGTAGCTGAAATAGATGTTTTTGAATTTTTAAAAATAGTAAAAGGACTCAGAAATGTCCCCCAAAATTCTCAAAAATCCTACAACATGGCAGGAGCCATGTGTCAAATTTTCATCGAATTTGGAGGTGATTTGATATTTTATTCAAAACCTAAAAGAGGGCACTGTGCACAGGGACCAAAGTGCAAATACCCGAAAGTCTGGGGGCCAAGGTGCAAAAATCCCAGCAAGTCACGCGCGTGGCGCGTGCCTGGGGCACTCAGGTGCCTTTTGGTAATAAAAACCAAGTTTCTGGACTTTTTGGTAACTCGTACCAAAAGTCCAGGGGCTTGGATGCAAAAATCCCACTAAAATCCGCACATGCGCATAAACAACACTCACAGGGGCATAAGTGCAATTACCAAAAAGTATTCGTTCATTTCAGAACCCAACAGGACTACAGGATCAAAGATGCAAATAACCCAAACAAGCACGTGACGAAGCACGTGGTCTCATACACACAGGGGTATAAATGCTAATAAAAACAAACACGAGGTCCCATTTGCAATTTACCCTACGTAAATAAAATAACTAAAATATTTACAGGACTAGAAATAAAAGACTCAAACTACGAGGGGGCCTAAGCAATTTACCCCTTTATTCGCCGACGGCTGGATAGGCGCCACGTGGAAGATCGGTCGGTCCTGGATGGCTGGCGCTCCTCTTCGTCTGACCTCGAGCCGAATCGACGGTGCTGGAGAGGACACGTGGAAGATCGAACGGGTATGGCCTCAGGTGTCTCTCTCCGCTGCTCGAATGGTCCTGATCAGCCCCTAGCGATGATCGACGGATGTTGCTCCTCGAAGAACGGACGGTGACGATGCAAACTGGGAGCGGGGGCTGATCGGACGGTGCTGGAGGATGGTGGAAGAACACTCCACCGGCGAGCTTCGCCGGCCTCGTGCGTGAGCTGCAGTCCTCCTCAGCTGCTCCTGATGATCGGGGAAGATAGGCGACGGCGTCCCGCAGCTGCTGGTACTGTCCGATGGCCCACCCGAGCCCGGGAGGGGCTCCGGCGAGGTCGTCGGCGAAGAGCTCCTGGTCTGAACGTATGGGGGTCTCAGATGACTCCCTTTGGACCTGCAAAATGAACCAAGAGCTTCGCGGGTCGAGGGCAAAGTGCCTCGACCCAAAGAAACGGGGTGAAGGTGGCTGGTGGGTCGGTGCGAATGAGCTCCGGCGAGCTGGGGATGGGGGAGCTCGACTCCCAGCTCCGGGGCGAGCTGGGTTGAACGAGTGGGCGTAGAACGTGCGCGAGGAAGTGGCGAAGGTGAACGTGTGCTCCGATGATCGAGATGATGGACGATATGGCCGGAATCAGAGGAACACGGCGAGGAGTCGATTTGGGCGAAACTAGAAATTACGCGAAATGAAAGGGCGAAAGGGTTACCTGGGCGAAGTGGGAGACTGTGCTGGAGTGTGGCTAACTCCTGGTCGTCGCCTCGAAGGACGTCAAGGCCTGAGGCTCGAGCTCCGGTCGAGTGGCGGAGCACGGCGGCGTGAAGCTGCCGGATCAATGGCCGGTCACCTCCTCCTCGCTGCAACAAGGGCCAACGCGAGCTGTCACCTCGGTGGTTACAATGGAGGTCACGGGAGTGAAGGTAGGGAGCCAAAGATAGCGAATGAATGCGGCGGAGCTCGGTTTTTATGTGGGTGCAGGTCCGGGAAGAAGAGCTCGGGTCCGGCTCGAGTGAGCACGGATCCCTAGGATCGATGTCGGGCGAGATTCCCGGGTACCTGGGGGGTGATTAGGACCCTGGGTTAGGCTAAACGGGGATCGGATCTGGTGGGGATAATTGAAAGAAGTCGGGTCCAAAAGCAGATCCGCGACTCTGTGGTCCAGGGGGGAAAGTTGACCGGGGGTCAACAATCCCCCGTGGACCAATCAGAGCCCGCCAAGGCCTGAATCTTTATTTGATTTTTTTGGGCCATAAAATGACCGAATTTTCAAAAACTTAAAACATGAAATATTTTTAATTTGTTTTTTTTCTATTTTTTGTGATTTTTAATTAATTTTTGGAAATAAAAATAAGGTATATACAATATATAGCTAAACATAGGTATATGTACAATATAGGGTTTTTTATTTTTGATTTTTAATTAGTTATTTTTATACATTTTTATTCCTATTTTATATTTTATTTATTTATAGAATAAAATGAGGAATAAAAGGATATTTTTATTTTATTTTTATTATTTATATACATGGGTGAAATAAATAGTTATATACATTTATATACATGGTATATACACAATGTATTTTTGTATTTTTGATTTTTGTTATTTGATTTGATTTTTATTTTAATTCTTTTTATTTATTTTATTTACAATAGAATATCTACAAAAAGTTTTGAAAATAAATAAATTTATTTACAAGGTTAAATAGATAAGAAAGGGTGATCTATGTACATGGTGAAGGGGTGTTTTTGGGTCTTTTTGATTTTTAAATTTTTATTTTGTTTTTGATACTTTATAAATATGTACAAATATTTACAAATATTTACAACATATTTTTGGGGTGAGGAAAATATATAATTTATTTATTTATATAGGTATTTACACATGAGCACCTATCTCCCTCTACTTGGCTTTTTATGCGGTCAGGCCCATGTTGAGCCCTCCCTTGGGTTAGGTTGCTCAATATTTATTCTAAATATTTCCCTCTTTTTCTTTTTACTCTTTATTCTTTTATTTTTGCACAAAAACATGCTAATTATATCTTTTTACACAATGCATGCTTTTGGTAATTATTTGTATTTACACATATTTACATGTATTTGCAAAGGTTTTTGTAGCTAAAATAGAAGAATAAAGAGTGATGAATGGGTATTCATCACCCCCCTATGCTTAACTTTGCTAGTCCCTTAGCAAACACTTATTTGAAAAAGAAGTGAAAAAGAAAGAAAAAGAAAAAGAAAAAGAGGATGAACATGGATCAAGGTTGAGTTATTAAACTTTCCTTCATTAAATTGAAATATGGAGCTCGATCAGATCTTTGGATTATTAATGTGTCGGAACCTTATTTGGACTTAAGCTTAAAACTCAACAGCCTCTAAGTTCCACCAATCTATAGGCAAGACTCCTCAATAAACCAGATCAGAACAAGTCTACATACACAAACTCTAATGACCATGAATCTTTCCATGCGGTGTAAGTGATATGTGGCTCCCCACCTCAGAAGCAACAAAGAAACAACCTCCCTCCACCTGGTAACTCTAATGCCTCGGTCTAGCAACTCTTTCCTCGAGAAGCGGGGTATTCCCTTCTAAGTTCAAGTGCAACCGGCTCAAGAAGAGGGGGTAGAAGTATAGAGTTTTGGAAGCCTAGCCAGTGTAGCTAGGTCTCCCGTTGCAAGCTTCATGAGATGTAGCATTGATACCATAAGCTTTTGCTTTATTTGACTATGTACACTCCGGTGGGGTTATTAAATTTTCAATCCGACCCACCACTTTTTTGGAGTTCTTTTTGCATTTTTGCATTTTTTTTTCAAGGACTTCTGTACAGCATATCTACATGGTGCAGCATATAAGAAATTTCCCCTTGAGCCAGTAGACTATCCCTCTTTTGAAGCTTTATTGCAACCCACGGCTTCTGTCTTTAGTCTTCATCACCACTAGACCAAGTTGAGGTGCACTTCCTTCACTAGAAGAAGAAGAGAGGTTCCGCCTAGAAATACTACCTTCATATGCTACCCCAAGCCAAAGGAAACTGCCTCCTCATCACCTCATCCGTGGAGAGCCATGTGTAAGTGCAGGTGCAAGTCAAGCCATTGTCTCTAAGAGTCATGCGTGTGTTGTTAAGTGCTCTACTTAGGCTTATCAAGATGACATATGCTCATAGCCTAGTGGACTCAAAGAATTAAGTCCTTATGGACCTGAAAAAGCCTTAACCCTAAGTCCTATAAGGTTCCTCTTACAGTTACGTGGATTAAGATCTTATTCAAGCTCCATTTCTCAATTTAATTCCAAGCTTAGTTTAAATGTCAACTCTCATCCAGGAAAAACTATATACATATATGTACACAAGATGCTATTTACAAATATTTTACAATCATGCAAAATTTTTGAAAAATGTTTCGAAATCATGGATGATGATGATGCATGAGGTGCAAGTTTTGCAAAAAGATATTTACAAACATTTACACAAGATTTTTGCAAACTTTTGATTTTCAAAACATTTTGGAAAAATTTTGTACTATATACATAATTTTGATACAAAATATTTACACAAACTTTACACAAAAGATTTTTGAAATCATTTTTACAAAAATACTTTGTACACTAGCTATGTATGTGCAAGGATAAAAGAGGTTTATGTACATGAAAAGAAAAATTTTTATTAAATTTTTGTGATTTTTAGCCATTTTATTTATTAACACACTCACACAAAGTACGAGTTATGGCTAAAGTATATATGAAATATATACACACCCCCCCTATACTTAGCTCGAGCGATGTCCTCAGAGTGATCAAGAGCGATGAAGAAGACATAACTCGTGCTTAGTAAAAGGGGAGTGAAAAGGAATGGCTATGTACAAGAACGAATAAATGAATAGAATGAGAGGAACTCGGTGGTTTCCCCCTATACTTAGGATTAACTAATCCTAAGTATAGCAAGCTGTACATGAAGGGAAAGCCGAGTGAAGAATATACAGAATCTGCCCCCCCTATACTTAGGGTAAAATATCCCTAAGTATAGGCAGCAAAACAGGAGCAGAAAGAATGAAAAGACTACCCGCAGGTCCTACATCCCCCCTATACTTAGGGTAAAGTACACCCTAAGTATAGCATAATCATAAGATGAGAAAAGGGATGTGGGACTAAAGAATAGAATGATATGGACAACTGGATCTATACAGGCGGAGGAACAGTGAAAATCAGGCGTGAGATGCAAAAGATGTGAGTCAAAAGACCACATCTCACGCGAAATGAATAGGGGCACAAATAATAACGTCCCGCGGCTCATGATCTAGAAATGGCTTGAGCCGCTGGCCGTTCACTCGAAAGGTGCTCTCAGAAGACAACTCGGATATATCAATACTACCATTGTCGTGCACCTTTCTGACGAGAAAAGGTCCCTTCCATTTGCTCTGTAGCTTCCCTGGGAATAATCTAAGCCTCGCATCAAATAGCCATACTCTCTGTCCAATCTCAAAATGCTTGTGGCTGATATGAGAATCATGCCACTCCTTCACTTTTTCCTTATAATGTAGGCTGGTTGAGAAAGCTGCATCTCTAAGCTCCTCCAGGGCAGCTAACTCTGCCCTCCTCTGGTCTCCTATACCATCTGGATCCATAAGAATATCTGTAACTGCCCAAAGTGACTTGTGCCTCAGCTCAACAGGTAGATGGCATGGCTTGCCATAAACGAGGCGAAAGGGAGATGTGCCCAATGGAGTCTTGAAAGACGTCCGATATGCCCACAAGACTGAGTCCAAAAGCTGTGACCAATTCTTTCGGTCAGGGCGGACGACTTTCTGCAAAATATTCTTGATCTCCCTATTCGACACCTCAGCTAGACCATTCGTCTGTGGATGGTAAGGTGTGGCAACACGATGGTCTATACTGAACTCGCTAGCAAGGGCCTTCACCTGGTCGTTGATGAAATGAGACCCCCCATCAGAAATAAGAACTCGTGGAACCCCGAACCGCGTGATGATATGCTTCCTCAAAAATCTGCAAACTGTCCTCGCATCAGCGGCTCGGGCGGGGATAGCCTCAACCCAACGACTAACATAATCTACGGCCAACAGAATGTACTCAAATCCCTGACTCTTAGGGAATGGACCCATGAAATCGATGCCCCATGCATCAAAAACCTCACAGAAGTGAATGGGCTGCATCGGCATCATATCACGCTGTCCACAAGTGCCCATCCTCTGACAGTCAGTACACCTCTTCACGAACTCATCAGAGTCCTTGAAGAGGGTAGGCCACCACAAGCCGGATTGGAGCACTTTCTGTGCCGTTCTCCTCCCAGAATGATGTCCCCCTGCCTCAAACTTGTGGCAGTAAGTGAGGACGCTATGGTGTTCCTCCTGAGGAATACACCGCCGCCAGACGCTATCCCCTCCTTCGTGGTAAAGGATGGGATCCTCCCAGTGGTAGGACTTGGCCTTCGCAAGGAAGGTCTCAAGCCTCTGCACGGGCCAATCTTGTGGGACTTTCCCTGCAACGAGAAAGTTCACAATATCGGCATACCACGGGAGCGAGGCGATAGCAAGGATCGCCTCATCTGGGAAGGTATCACGAATAGGATCAATCTGCTCAGAATCCTCAGGCTGCTCTAATCGGGAGAGATGATCCGCCACCACATTCTTGACTCCAGGCTTATCCTTGATCTCAATGTCGAACTCCTGGAGTAGAAGGATCCATCTAGTCAGTCTGGCCTTGGCATCCTTCTTTGCCATGAGGTACCTGATGGCGGTGTGATCTGTAAACAAAGTCACTCTAGATCCAATGATATACGATCTGAACTTATCTAGGGCAAACACTACTGCTAGCATCTCCTTCTCTGTGACCGTATAATTCCGCTGGGCGGAATCCAATGTGCGGCTAGCATAGTGTATGGCAAATGGCATTCCATCCCTCCTCTGTCCCAGCACTGCCCCCACGGCAAAATCGGAGGCGTCCGTCATGATCTCGAATGGGAGAGACCAATCAGGTGGCTGGAGGAAAGGAGCCTCAATAACATGCTGCTGGAGAGTCGCAAAGGACGAGAGACACTTGTCATCGACAAGGAACTCGGTGTCTTTCGTCAAGAGGTCAGTCAACGGTCGGGCAATCTTGCTGAAATCCTGAATGAACCTCCTATAAAATCCAACGTGCCCCAGGAATGACCGTAACTGCCTCAAATTGGACGGCGGTGTGAGTTTTCTAATGACATCAACCTTGGTCGGATCAACCTCCATGCCCCTGTTGGAGATGATGTGGCCAAGCACCGTCCCTTGAGTCACCATGAAGTGGCTCTTTTCCCAAGATAACACCAAATGGAACTCAATACATCGCTGGAGTACCCGGTCTAGGCAGTCAAGACAAGAATCGAACCCGGCGCCGTAGACCGAGAAATCGTCCATGAAGACCTCCAAACACTCCCCTACCATGTCCGAAAAGATCGACAGCATGCACCTCTGAAAAGTCGCAGGGGCATTGCATAGCCCAAATGGCATGCGTCAAAAAGCATATGTGCCGAAGGGACAGGTAAAGGTGGTCTTCTCCTGATCCTCAGGAGCGATGGCCACCTGGTTGTAGCCCGAGTACCCATCCAGGAAACAATAATGGCTCTTCCCTGCCAGTCTCTCAATGATCTGGTCAATAAAAGGCAGGGGGAAATGGTCCTTCTTGGTGGCATGGTTGAGTCTCCTGTAGTCAACACAGACCCTCCAAGAGGTGGGTACTCATGTAGCGATCTCCTCTCCCGACTCACTGATCACAGTCGTGATGCCCGTCTTCTTGGGCACCACATGCAAGGGGCTGACCCACTTGGAGTCGGAGATGGGATAAATAAAATCTGCACTCCACCATTTAGATATTTCTTTCATCACGACCTCTCTCAGGTTGGGGTTCAGTCGCCGCTGGAACTCACGCGACGGCTTCGCCCCCTCCTCAAGATAGATATGGTGGGAGCACACTGCTGGACTAATCCCATGGAGATCCGCTACGCTCCATCCGATCGCCTTGCGGTTCTTTTCAAGAACCCCCATCAGACGGGATTCCTGCTCTCCAGTCAACTCAGCTGAGATGATGACTGGGTACATCTCTGGATCGCCCGCAAGGAATCGATACTTCAGTGAAGTAGGGAGCGGCTTTCGCTCTGGAATGCTGGGCTCTGGCAAATCTGGCTGTGGAAGGAACTGAGTGAAAGCTGCTAAGTCTGCCAAATCTGCCTGGGAAAGTGAGAGCGTACTCTCGCAAACTGGATCGGGAGAAGGCTGCTCAACTGCACTGTCTCTGCTCGACTCTGCATCTACCTCCTCCTCAACTGTAGGCTCAGTTGGACTCAAGTCTGGCATCTGATCATAGCAATCGGCCCAATCAGACTCTGAATCCGAGGGATCTGTATCATCCGCGGTGGCATCAGTACCACCGATCAACAAGGTGGCCTCAGCACCACCATCACTGAACATCGTGCTGCGATCAAGGACCGGCTCTGCTGCCTCTATGGTATCCTGAACCAGGTCTGTGCTCTCCAGACTCTCCTCTGCTATCGTCTCTGCATCAGCTGTATCTGAAAGTGAGAGGGTGGTCTGTGTCTCAAGATCTGCCCAAGCTGCCTCATCATCTGTGATCACAAAATCACAGTCCTGGTGGATGTCTGGCTCTGCGTCTGTCAGCTGCTCTGAATCGGTACTCGCATCTGAGCTAGCTCTGAGTCTGGCTCTGTAATCCTCGACCGTCTCTATTTGTATACTCTCGCCCTCGACGCGAAAGTACACCTTCCCGCTATCATGATCAGTCACCGCCTTGGCTGTGGCCAAGAACGGACGACCCAGGATGATGGGGGTATCGGTCACTGACTCAGGGATCTCCATGTCCAACACTACGAAGTCCACAGGGAATTTCAGGCCCTGAATCGCGACGATAACGTCTCGTAATAACCCCTTCGGCCTCTTGACAGATCGATCAGCGAACTGAAGGATTGTCCTGCTCTGTCGAAGAGTGCCCAACTCGAAGCGGTTGAGAAGGGCTGCCGGAAGAAGGTTGATCGACGATCCGCTATCTAGAAGAGTACGGTCGAACCTCTGCTCACTAATCTGGCAACTGACATACGGGGCCCCTGAATCTGGCCTCTTGGCTGGCAGTCGGTTCTGGATCGCGAAGCACGTGGCTTTCGTCAGCACATGTATCTCTGAAATGTGGTTCCTCCTCCTCCTCCTGACTGTAGTCCTATCTCTCAAAGAACGCTGGAGCAGGGGGATGTGCTGCAAAGTCTCCTGGAGGGTCAGCTGTATATGGAATCGATCAATCATGCTCTGGCTGAACTCCTCAAGCTCTCTCTTTTTGGGATTTTCTTTTTTCTTCCCCTTCCCCATCTGAAGGGCTCTAGGGAAGGGGATCATTGGGTCCTTCTCAGATGAAGGACTAGGAAAAGGTCTAGACGGTTCAAGGACCAGATCCACACATACATCATGCACCACAGTGGGACCAGAAGAAAATAAACCTTTTCCTTTATTCATATCAGAGTTCCGAGATACATGAACACGGGGAAAAACAACATCTCTATCTGTACAAACACCGGTGGCCTCAGTACCACCACGGGCTGGCCGCTCTGCTACTGCTGCTGGTGCTAGACGTCTCGCGGCATTAGTACCGCGTGCTGGCTCGGCTGGACGGGTGGCGTCAGTACCACCTCCTCGAACTGGTGACGTGGCGGCCTCAGTACCGCCGGTAGGATCAGCATCCTTGGTGGCATCAGTACCACCGTCATCATCTGGAGCGGCCTCAGTACCGCTCTCCTCCTCCTCATGTGGCGCCTCTGGAATGTCCTCGTGGTGAAGCTCAGATGAGGCGCCGCTGCCTGCTGGGGTCCTACCGCTCCTAAGTGTGACAAAATCAGCATCAAAAAGATCCGAAGATGTATCATCAAATGGGTCACTAGGAGTGGCTAACTCAGTATGTACTACCTGCTCAGATTTCCTCTTGAGGCTGTTCGGATTGGGCTCTATCTGGGCTGGTATGGCGGCCTTCCCTCTCACCAGGTCCAGCATCTCCTGGCGGAACTCATCCATCTCCCGTCTGAATGTGGCCTGCTGGTCTGTGAGGAGGCGGGCGATGTCATCCAAAGCTGGGCTCTCGTGGGAGCCCGACGGGTGGCCTCTCTGTGGGTGAGGCTGCTGGATCTGCTGCTGCTGGTGCTGGTAAGCGGGGTAGGTAGGAGGGTGCTGCTGGTATCCCTGGTGAGCCTGCTGCTCACGTCTCCAAGACTGTCCCTGCTGCTGATAAGGACGAGGACCGTAGGATGGCTGCTGCTGATATGCTGGGGACTGCTGCTGAGGGTGGTGCTGGTCTCTCTGCTGGGAGTACTGCCCTCCCTGTCCTGACGGCTGCGGCTGGGGCTGGGTACCACCACTCCCCCACCTGAATCCGGGATGGTCTCGTCGGATCCCAGGCTGGGGGCGGTCGTACCAAATCCCGTTGACATCCATCAACGGCTCTGTCTCGTAGGGGTCTGGCGGCAGTACTGCCAGAGGCTGATCCGGCGGGTAGGGCACCATCTGCATCTCTGGAGATGGTGGTGACTGGTAAGTGGGCTGCGACTGCTGGTACGGCTCCGCCTGTACAAGGTGAACCTGTCTAGGCTGCTGTGAAGAGCTGGAGCGCTGGGACGAGCTGCTGCTGCCGCCGGTATCGCCTCGCGACAGAAGACGGGGCTGTGAAGCCGTCTGTGTCTCCTGAAGACACATGAGCTGGGTCTTCATGTCGCTCAGAACCTGTGCCATCTGCTCCATCTGCGTGATACTCTGGCACTGCTTCTTCTCTATCAGCTCCACGCGGTCCAACTTCTCGCTAATGATACCCATGTCCGCAGCGGACGACTCGGCCTGTGCTGCTGCAACTGCGGACGAACTGGATGGACCTGCATCGACCCGTGCTATCCGCTGGTACTGCACGGGTCCTGGCTGCTGTGGCTGGGGTCTCTGAGAGTACAACCGGGTCTGAGACATCACCATGTAGTTCTCTGACATCTCCTCGTAAATGGCCCAGACCTGGTCGTGGTCCTTGGCGAAATAGGACCCGCCGCAAGAAGCATTCACCAGGCCCTGAAGCTCTGACGTCAACCCGCTGAAAAAACTATGAACTAGGTTCGGCTTCGATATGTCGTGGTGCGGGCATCTGTCTAAGAGCTCTCGGAACCTCTCCCAAGCCTCGTGGAACTGCTCATTGGGGAACATGGAGAAGTTGCTAATCAGGGCCCTCGCTGCATTCGTCCGCCCGAGTGGATAGTACTTTTTCAAGTACTCGGTGCGGAGCTGATCCCAGGTGTACACAAACTTCCCTAAGTGCTTCAGCCAGTTGGCTGCTCTGTCTGCCAGTGAAAACGGGAAGGCAATCATCCGTATAGTGTCCTGGTCCACGTGGCGATCGTGGACAGTGCTGCAGATCATCAGAAACTCCTGGAGGTGGAGGTGGGGCTCCTCAGTGGCTAGCCCGTGGAAGCGGGGCAGTAACTGCAAGGTGTTCGGGGGGAACTTGAAGTCCCCCACGATAGCTGGCACTACCACCCAATTATGCATCAAAGTGGATCCGGGGTTGTGCAACGCCCGCATCGGCTGTGGTGGTCCTCCCGCTGCCGCGGCGGCTGCCGCGGCGGCGGCGGCGGCTGCTGCTGCTGCTGCTGCGGCTGCTGCGGCTGCGGCATCTGCATCAAGCAAATCCTCAGGCTCGCTCTGCTCTGAACCTCGCTCTGCTCTGAGCCTCTCCAACTCTCTCCTCATCTCTATCATACCATTCTGATAACCCCAAGAGTCCGAGTGACTAAGGCAAAGGCAAAGGAATGGTCGTTGTGACCTCAATCAATCGGATGGGTATATCAAGAAAAATAGACCACTACGAGAAATAAAATCAATCGAAAATGCGAAAGCGGTCTCGCTATGTGATTAACCTGGTATAGCTCCCAGGGTCGAACACAAGGAGCACGGATTGGCCAAAGGCCTACGAAGTAGTCAAAGAATCAGAAAAAGGGAGAAAACATTTTTTAGTGGTTTTTAATTGTTTTTAAATTTTTTTGGATTTTTAATATGTGAAGGAAATAAAAGAAAGTATAAACAAGCACACTTAAGAAATTTATTTAGCACACCAAAAATCAAGCAAAAATTCAAGAAAAATTGTTTTTATGCTCTTTGGGTTTTTAAGTGTTTTTAGTGAATTTTTGGGATTTTTATGAGGTGTATTTTATTTTCTAAAAATCAAACAGTGCAAAGAAAACAAGGTACTGTCCAACAGGGCCCAAAACCCAAAGATAAAATATCTAAGGATCTCAGAAGGACCTGGAGATAATTTTCCTGTAAACTAGATAAAACAAGGAAAATTTGAGCACCAGAATTATTGTTTTTGGATTTTCAGATTATTTATTATAATTTTTATGAGTTTTTAGGGGTTTTGAAATTTTTAAGGTTTTTAAGCAATGAAAAATAGCCAAAATTGGCTAGAAAATCAAACAACACACAAGAAACAGTAACTAATTTTTATAGGATTTTTATAGGGGTTTTTATATTTTTTGTGATTTTCCAATTCAAACAGTAGCTGAAATAGATGTTTTTGAATTTTTAAAAATAGTAAAAGGACTCAGAAATGTCCCCCAAAATTCTCAAAAATCCTACAACATGGCAGGAGCCATGTGTCAAATTTTCATCGAATTTGGAGGTGATTTGATATTTTATTCAAAAACCTAAAAGAGGGCACTGTGCACAGAGACCAAAGTGCAAATACCCGAAAGTCTGGGGGCCAAGGTGCAAAAATCCCAGCAAGTCACGTGTGTGGCGCGTGCCTGGGGCACTCAGGTGCCTTTTGGTAATAAAAACCAAGTTTCTGGACTTTTTGGTAACTCGTACCAAAAGTCCAGGGGCTTGGATGCAAAAATCCCACTAAAATCCGCACATGCGCATAAACAACACTCACAGGGGCATAAGTGCAATTACCAAAAAGTATTCGTTCATTTCAGAACCCAACAGGACTACAGGATCAAAGATGCAAATAACCCAAACAAGCACGTGACGAAGCACGTGGTCTCATACACACAGGGGTATAAATGCTAATAAAAACAAACACGAGGTCCCAGTTGCAATTTACCCTACGTAAATAAAATAACTAAAATATTTACAGGACTAGAAATAAAAGACTCAAACTACGAGGGGGCCTAAGCAATTTACCCCTTTATTCGCCGACGGCTGGATAGGCGCCACGTGGAAGATCGGTCGGTCCTGGATGGCTGGCGCTCCTCTTCGTCTGACCTCGAGCCGAATCGACGGTGCTGGAGAGGACACGTGGAAGATCGAACGGGTATGGCCTCAGGTGTCTCTCTCCGTTGCTCGAACGGTCCTGATCAGCCCCTAGCGATGATCGACGGATGTTGCTCCTCGAAGAACGGACGGTGACGATGCAAACTGGGAGCGGGGGCTGATCGGACGATGCTGGAGGATGGTGGAAGAACACTCCACCGGCGAGCTTCGCCGGCCTCGTGCGTGAGCTGCAGTCCTCCTCAGCTGCTCCTGATGATCGGGGAAGATAGGCGACGGCGTCCCGCAGCTGCTGGTACTGTCCGATGGCCCACCCGAGCCCGGGAGGGGCTCCGGCGAGGTTGTCGGCGAAGAGCTCCTGGTCTGAACGTATGGGGGTCTCAGATGACTCCCTTTGGACCTGCAAAATGAACCAAGAGCTTCGCGGGTCGAGGGCAAAGTGCCTCGACCCAAAGAAACGGGGTGAAGGTGGCTGGTGGGTCGGTGCGAATGAGCTCCGGCGAGCTGGGGATGGGGGAGCTCGACTCCCAGCTCCGGGGCGAGCTGGGTTGAACGAGTGGGCGTAGAACGTGCGCGAGGAAGTGGCGAAGGTGAACGTGTGCTCCGATGATCGAGATGATGGACGATATGGCCGGAATCAGAGGAACACGACGAGGAGTCGATTTGGGCGAAACTAGAAATTACGCGAAATGAAAGGGCGAAAGGGTTACCTGGGCGAAGTGGGAGACTGTGCTGGAATGTGGCTAACTCCTGGTCGTCGCCTCGAAGGACGTCAAGGCCTGAGGCTCGAGCTCCGGTCGAGTGGCGGAGCACGGCGGCGTGAAGCTGCCGGATCAATGGTCGGCCACCTCCTCCTCGCTGCAACAAGGGCCAACGCGAGCTGTCACCTTGGTGGTTACGATGGAGGTCACGGGAGTGAAGGTAGGGAGCCAAAGATAGCGAATGAATGCGGCGGAGCTCGGTTTTTATGTGGGTGCAGGTCCGGGAAGAAGAGCTCGGGTCCGGCTCGAGTGAGCACGGATCCCTAGGATCGATGTCGGGCGAGATTCCCGGGTACCTGGGGGGTGATTAGGACCCTGGGTTAGGCTAAACGGGGATCGGATCTGGTGGGGATAATTGAAAGAAGTCGGGTCCAAAAGCAGATCCGCGACTCTGTG
Source organism: Ottelia alismoides (assembly GCA_037367405.1). Classification (NCBI taxonomy): domain Eukaryota; kingdom Viridiplantae; phylum Streptophyta; class Magnoliopsida; order Alismatales; family Hydrocharitaceae; genus Ottelia; species Ottelia alismoides. Next base: position 314,304 of record JAZKJV010000459.1, read on the forward strand.
GTCCAGGGGGGAAAGTTGACCGGGGGTCAACAATCCCCCGTGGACCAATCAGAGCCCGCCAAGGCCTGAATCTTTATTTGATTTTTTTGGGCCATAAAATGACCGAATTTTCAAAAACTTAAAACATGAAATATTTTTAATTTGTTTTCTCTATTTTTTTGTGATTTTTAATTAATTTTTGGAAATAAAAATAAGGTATATACAATATATAGCTAAACATAGGTATATGTACAATATAGGGTTTTTGATTTTTGATTTTTAATTAGTTATTTTTATACATTTTTATTCCTATTTTATATTTTATTTATTTATAGAATAAAATGAGGAATAAAAGGATATTTTTATTTTATTTTTATTATTTATATACATGGGTGAAATAAATAGTTATATACATTTATATACATGGTATATACACAATGTATTTTTGTATTTTTGATTTTTGTTATTTGATTTGATTTTTATTTTAATTCTTTTTATTTATTTTATTTACAATAGAATATCTACAAAAAGTTTTGAAAATAAATAAATTTATTTACAAGGTTAAATAGATAAGAAAGGGTGATCTATGTACATGGTGAAGGGGTGTTTTTGGGTCTTTTTGATTTTTAAATTTTTATTTTGTTTTTGATACTTTATAAATATGTACAAATATTTACAAATATTTACAACATATTTTTGGGGTGAGGAAAATATATAATTTATTTATTTATATAGGTATTTACACATGAGCACCTATCTCCCTCTACTTGGCTTTTTATGCGGTCAGGCCCATGCTGAGCCCTCCCTTGGGTTAGGTTGCTCAATATTTATTCTAAATATTTCCCTCTTTTTCTTTTTACTCTTTATTCTTTTATTTTTGCACAAAAACATGCTAATTATATCTTTTTACACAATGCATGCTTTTGGTAATTATTTGTATTTACACATATTTACATGTATTTGCAAAGGTTTTTGTAGCTAAAATAGAAGAATAAAGAGTGATGAATGGGTATTCATCATTAAGTTCAACTCATTAACGGTTAAAGAAACGAAGGGGTAACAAGAAACTGGAGGCATAACTGTATTCCTAAAAAGGGAGGGCATAACTAATATTGCAATATCTCAAAGGAACACAACTGATAAGAACCCTTAAATATATTGTTAAGGTTAGGATTTCAAATATATTATTATTTTCAATGGTGACTTTAAAAATTGATAAACCAAACCATTTAAGTCTCTCTAAATCCGCTCCAAAAAAGATAAATTATCAAATGAAATTTTAAAATATAAAAAATCATGGTTAATAGGAAATAATATTTTTTATGTACATGGAGTGCTAGAAACAAAGAGAGAGATAATGAACTTGAATGTAAATTTATATCAAATTATACCTAACATTTTGATACTTTGGAAATGATTGAACTATATGAAAGATATTAAAATTGGGGGAAGTAAGATTCAGACCAATTGTCTCCAACATAATAACCATGTTACTCAACTTACTCTTACACTAAATCATTAAATAACTTTGCAACCTTCTCTCACAAAACTAATTACTATACAGTAAATAGGGACCATATTAAAAACTTAATACATTGCACAAGTGACGTATAATAATCAAGGAGGGGCTATGACCCCTCCATGACATATACTAGTCTGCCCCTGATCGGGTCTAAGGTGACATGGCCCAACATCCGATAAAACTTATGGGCTAGGTCGAGGCCCATAAACTTTTCTCATGTTCGGTCGACGGTCGGTCCGACCCGATTAACATGGGCTCGAGTCCGTATCGACCGACCCATTTTTTTGGTATGGGATTATGAAGAAGAAAAATAGGCTATCAGCGGTACATTTGCTATTGATGGAACAATGCTGACAAATGTGTACACGAGTATTGTTGATATATGAAACATTGATTCAAAACTAATGATAGGAGGAACAATGAGAGAAGTGATACTCATCATGTAGTGAGAAAAGAGATGTTATGATTAACCACAAGTTTACTTAAGAGAAGAGAGTAAACAATTATATGTATGTAACTAAAAAAGATTGATGAGAATATACAAAACTGCACTATTTTATTCGGGATTGTGGATTATTATACAAATCTGGGCCGTTAACGAGTTAGGTCGGTGGGCTAATAGGTTTGGACCAAGGTCGACTCGAGTCCAGTTTGTTTATTTAATTGCCAAATTTTAAATTGAGCCCGACATAATATAAATTGGATCAAGTTTCGGATCAAGCTTGTGAGTCGACCTCGTAGGCTGGGTAGGGTCAACCCAACCCAATGCTTATGCCTATATATGGTTCCGTAGTCCATCGCCCATGTCAAACATTTGGTAATTCAAACCGACAAGGCGATTAAAGCTAAGACGTGCAGATCGATGAGACAATTCAATATGGAGCAATAGGAATCGAGAGAGTTACGTGAAATCATATCTAGGGTTTTAAAGTTAATCTTGAGTCATTTTTGAATGACTACAGTTTCTATCAATTTCATGTTAGATTAACACTACAATAAAATTGAGCTATAATGATATTTTTTTTCAAAATCTGTCACTAAATCACATATTATTAATATATAACAACAATATTATCTGTTGCGAAATAACTTTTTATAATTGAAATCAACAATGATTATCATATTCGTCGCTATATTATTAGTGTTGGTCTATATAACGATGCTTCTCCATTGAGATTTTTCAAAATTTTAGCTAATTGTGTTATTTTTTACTTCAAAATCCAGCGATGATTAGCTAAACTTTTGAAAAATATCAGCGGCTAAGCATTATTTTATGTATCGTCGTTAATGATATAGCGACGGATATGATATTTGTCTCTAATTTTAAGTAATAAAAATCATTTCGCAATGAATTATATCATTGCTTAAATTTAACAACGACTGATTTAATGATGAATTTTCTAAAAAATATCACTATAGCTCAATTTTGTTGTCATGATAGTTTATAATGCAATTCAAGGAAAAAGGATGCGTGCAGGAAGAGCAGAGGTTCAGTTGGTGAATTGTCCAAGTTAAATTGATTTTTTTATTATTCTTCCTTACAAAGAACATTCATGTAATGCCCAGGACTTAGATCTCTGGTCCGTTATCGAGGAAAACTGACCCTGACAACTTGTTGAGTTCGAGCTCAAATAGATCAGTTGACAACCACCCAAAATGCTTAAGCCTAAGTTGTCAAGTAGTAATCCCACCACTTATAAACCGCATCCACACTTCATGAGTTTTAGATGTGGCACTATGTTTTGGGGGTATGGGTGTTACGATATCCCTCACTTATATTCGCAACGTCCTCATTGCGACATGGCCGATCACTTATTCCCAGTGATGATGGCGGCTGCACGCTCCCTGCTTAGGTCTCATCGGGTGGTCCTTTCCACTATTAAAGAAAACCCGTCTGGATACCATTTGTAAACGTCCCAGACTTAGGTCTCCAGTCTGTTATCGAGGAAAACTGACCCTACCAACTTGTTAGGTTTAAGCCCAAATGGATCGGTTGACAACCACCCAAAAAGCTTTAGCCCAAGTTGTCAAATAGTAATCCCCATCATTTATAAACTACACCAACACTTCATGAGTTTTAGATGTGACACTATGTTTTGGGGGTAAAATGTGAGAGGGGGTTATAAGTTGGGGACTACTACTTGATAACATGGGCTTAAGCATTTTAGGTGATTGTCAACGGGTCATCTGAGCGCGTACCCAGAAGTTGTTAGGGTCAGTTTTCCTCAATAACGAATCGGGGACCTAAGCTCGGGATGTTACAAATGTTATCAAAGCGGGTTTACTTTGATAGTGGAAAGGACTACTCGAAGGGACTTAAGCCAGTAGGATACAACCACCACTGTCACTGAAAATAAGTGGTGGGACATGTCACAACGAGAAAGCTGCGAATATAAGTGAGGGATGTCGTAACACCCCAACTCCCAAAATAGTCCCACATCTAAAACTAACTCACAAAATGTGAGAGTGAGTTATAAGTGGTGGAGATTACTACTTGATAACATGTGCTTAAGCATTTTGTGTGGTTGTCAACGGGTCCATCTGAACCTGTACCTAATAAGTTGTCAGGGACCAGGGTCAGTTTTCCTCAATAACGAACTGGAGATCTAAACTCAGAACGTTACATTCATGTGTTTGAATTACTTTAAAATTGAAACATCTTGGATATATCCTCATTTTCTATTTTACAATCGATGTGGTTGTAAACACATCAATTGCTATATGATAGGATAGGGTCTATGATTGTGAGAAGACATCCTTATGGTAGAACTAAGCCTAGGAAGTATACCATCGTCCTAAGATGAAAGTGCATGGTTGCTTTGAAACAAACGTCATGAATAATAAAACGCTTGCAACATACATAAAATATTCAATTGCCATAGTTTCAGTTGGACGAGCGTGGAGAAATTCTCATGCCTAGAGTTGTCAGAAAAGCTCGAACTCGATGACCTTAACTTGGATTAATGTCGTTAAGAGTTCGTGAGCTCAACTTGAAAACATAACGAGCCCGAGTTCGAGTTGGATTTCTTAGGGTCCGTTTGGTTGCAGGGTTGGACAGGGTTGAGTTGGGCAGGGGTACCCCTGTGAATAGTAAACTGGGAGGAGGAGAACCCTGTTTGGTTGCAGGGCCAACCCGGGTTGGACCAAGCCAACCCTGCCCAACCCTGCCACCAAACGAGCCCTTACTCGTTAAGCTTATCGAATCCAGCTCGAGTTGGGTGGTGCCCGACTCGTTAACTTGATAGATTCTAATGCAAAAGTTCACAAAATTACAAGACAACCACAGAACCACCAGTGCCCATCACCATCATGCCCTACTTTCTCCCGCTCTCTCACACACATCTCACCTTCTCCCCCTCCTCTCCAACCCTAACCCTATAACTGTACAAAGTCTTCTCCACTCCTCAGCCTTCGACCTCCCTCTCCGCTCTCTCCCCCTTCACGAGTTCCACCCTCTCCGCTCGTGAGCCCGACGTGAATCTCCGCCCTCTCTCCATTTGCCTCCCTCTCAGTCTTCACTCCTTCGCCTCCCTCTCCGTCCATGCATTGGATTTGGGCCCTAATATTTGAATCGTGTCGCAACCTTTCCCAACTATGTTTGCTTTCCAACCCAGGTATGGTGCTTGTTTTTTTTCTAAATATGATCATGTCTTCAAAATCTCCAAGGCTTCGTTTGGTTGCAGGGTTGAGCTGGGGTACACTGGTGTACCCCTCCTTCAATAATTTGTGTTTGGTGTGGTGCAGCAGCCATCTCCTGCGCCCCTCCTGCCGGACAAGCTCTAGTGCTCTGGCAGAGTATCAATTGGGCCCCTCTACTTTTCCGCATGAGTCCATACGACCCCCGTGGGCCCACTTCTAATTGGGCCATGGGATTCAACCGGACCTTTTCGCTCTCTGTTTAATCCGGTTAAGGTTAACCTCTCGCTTAAGCTGACCCTTCTGCTTCATCGTTAAGAAGAAGAAGAAGAAGGGAGTGGTGACGCGGGTGATGAGGCGCGTTCCGTGGAGGTGGGAATTGGAATGACAAGAGCATGGGGAAGCCTCGACCAAAAGGTGAAGGAGCCAAACGGATGAGGTCGAACCCACCACCTCAGAAAAAGCCCCTTTTAACGAATCCAGATGTGCAACCCATTGCGAAACATGGAAGGGTCTCCCCAAAAGGAGATGTTGAGTGATAGATAGACAAACACCCAATGGAAGGGGAGAGGTGGTGGACCCATCTTCATCATCTCATGAAAAGGTGATGCCTACACGGTGGTGGGTAGCAACAATATGGGTCTTTGGAGGAACGTAGGGGAAGAAGGGCTGGCTCTTCCATCATCATTCATCATTGTGTAGTTATGCTTCTCTAGAGGGGGTGGGAACACGACAGATGGCGGTGATGGGATCTACATCTATACTACTACTATTACCGGGTTTCTTCCCCTTCGTCTGCCACGTGTCAGTTTTGCCCTTCCCCCGTTACTGCGCGTCAATTGCTATCTCCCGTTAATTGCGGCCGCTTCCTCCCTCGATGCTGCCACATGGCCGAAGGCTCTTCGAGGTCCCGAAGTTTCGTCTCCACCTGGCTAAACGAGGGTTTCTTTGTGGCGTTTGGGGTTCTCTGCGATTTTGCCCTCCGCCGCTTATTCTCTCATTTCACTTCTCTCCTCTCACGGTTTCGTCTACTGTCTTCCTTCTTTAGTCAGTGTTTCTTCGCCTTCTTGCTTCTTCTTCTCCAGGTGCTGCCGACGTTTTCTGTCGATGATCTCCTAGGTTTTGCCTGTTGCGTTCTTTGTCTTCTGCATGTGGAGAAGGTAGGCTTTCTTCTCCCTAACGATTTCTGCTGCTTATTATGCTATACATGTTCTGTCCACGTTTTTTGTTGATGATCTCCTAGGTTTTGGCGGGTGGGTTCTTTGCTTTCTGCCCGTGAAAAAGGTATGGTTTCTTCTCCCTATCGATTTCTGCTGTTTACTATGGTATACATTTTTCCGTCGTCGGTTTATTCTGACGATCGTTTATTTGAAGTTCGTGTGGCTGGTTGCTCTTCTGTATAACCCTAAATAGTTTCGTTTGTTCTTCGTCATTTGAGTTTAGATTGGATGAGGTCGAAAGGCAAGGGGAACTTCTTACTTTATGCATGTTCTCCTTTGCGGGTTTCCTTAACCTTTCTTCATTTTCAATGTCATGCCTTTTACGTGTTTACCCACATCCCATTTTTCCTATAACCTTAGATAGAGTAGTGATCCTATGAGAGGAGGGGTTTATGAAAGCATGAGAGCCATCAATATGGATCGTTGGATCTTAAAAAACACCAACGGATGAGATTGGAGTAATGCCCCTCTTGTCTTTCCTCGTTTCCGAGGGCTGCAGAACACAGAAAGGGGATCTCTTCTTCGGTGACCGTACATCTCCGGCTCCCATTTTCTCATTCGACGGTGCATCCTCTCCGAAGCTCTCTCCGGCGCTCATAAATCGACGCCAAGGTGCGGAGGTCCCTGGAAGAACGATCCTGTAAGGTCACCCCCATGCCAATGGGTGTCGGTTCATCTCACAACCTTACATCACCTTCTCAAATCGGCTCCATAGCAAGGCTTCCCTGCATGCCGACGTTGCTTTCACCCATGTTGCCCTGCGTCGATGAGAGGAGGTGTTTATGAGAGGACGAGAGCAACCAACATGGACCCTTAATCTTAAAAAAACATCTCGTCTTTCCTTTTTTCTAAGGTCTGCAGAACAAAAAAGTGCATCTTTCCTCCTGTGATGATACAACTCCAGCCCCCATCTTCCCACTCGACGGGGATGATGCTTCCTCTCCAAACTCTCTCCGGCGCTCACAAATCAGAGCAAAGGTGCGGAGCCCCCTGGAAGAAAAATGATCCTGCAAGTTTGCTCCCATGCCGATGGGTGTTGGATCATCTCGCAACCATACTCCACCTTGCTCGAATCAGCTCTGTAACGAGTCTTCTCGCACGCCGAAGCATGCTGGACTAATGCGTCCCTTTATCCGTATTTTTCTTGATCGTCCCCGACGTTGGTGTCCTCACCCTCACGACAATCGCACCCCATGCCAAAGCATGTCGGACAGTAGCACTGCTTCCACCCACATTTGCGTGGATGTACTGCATCTTGACGAATTGCTTGTGCTCTTGTGTCTGAAATTTGTGTTCTTTTCTCTTCAAAAGTTGTCTTGTTAGTTTTGGGTTTGAAGGGGAGATTTTAATTTTCTTGTTGTCAAAGGTTCTTACATTATGTATAGCCAATTTGTTATAATAACATTTTCATCCCCTTGTTTAACTATCCACAACATTGAAATATTTTTTTCATCTTGGAATTTGACATTATTTATATGTGTGAACATAAACGAATATATGTATCCCATGTGCCTTTGCATTTAGATCTTTTAATTCTGGCAAATTTAAACCAATACAACAACTCTGGTGTCACAGCTATGTTGGTATCTTCAGAATGATATTTATTTTTAGATCGGATTGTTGCTTCTCATGGCATTCCATCTTTCGGATAATGCGTTGCTCGTGTGAAATTCTCCCCAACTTGACTGCAACCTATCCCTTACAAAGCATCGAGTCATCAATTTTTCTTTTAATTTTTTAGTAGTTTTTTAAGTGCAAGTATACAATTTTTAAGACGATACACGATGCAATGTTGATGTGGTTTGAGTAACATTGATTGTTTGCATTTACAAAATGCAACAATTACATCACGGAGTCACGAAATTATGCTATCAATAGATCTGATAAATATCCATCATGTTTTTGCTTATTCAGACCACTGCCTCCAAGAGCTTACAGTTCTGATTAATTGTAATCTCGTCTGGGGGATATGTAGTCGATGTAAGGTTTAAATATGCACGGTTTTTTTACTACATCGCATTAGGCGCTGTATGGCATCTTCTATGGATATAAATCTCTCAAAATTTTGGATAACTTACTCAAACCTTCAAGTGTTTGTTCTATAAAAAAACAAGAAATGAATCCATGTCACCCAACCTGGGGACTAGATTATGCATCGCAGCTAAGTGCCTGAAAAGGTATGACACAGTACCTTTGATTTAATCAGTCCCGAAAATTGAAACAAAAACAACCTAATATACAAGACTGATTGATCCATCTACAACAACTTGCTCGAGCACACCATAGTTTCCACCTACAGCAAGCTTCACAAATCACAGATCTACAACAATGTGGGCATTATCAACTCGACAGCACTGCCCCTTGAATGTGATTTGTGTAGAAGTCCCGGAGAAGGAGACAGAAACTCACGGTCATCTTTATTTCAAACTCAAAATTAAGATAAAGGCAACACATCAACAGACCAAGAGGAAGAGATTGACCGTTGATGTATGGAGACGTAATCATACGAATGAAAACATGACAACAAAGATACAGATGGTAACAAATCCAGCTTGTTAAGATAAAAAAAATTCCATGTCAAAATACATTATTTTTATTTTCAATCCGAGAACCCTTCTCAATATCAAGAAAAATAAAAAAATATAACACACACAGTGGAACACGAAATAGATCAGAGAAATCTCTCGCTAAGCCAGGACTTTCATAGACGCAGGGCAACGTGGGTGAAAGCAACGTCGGCATGCAGGGAAGCCTTGCTATGGAGCCGATTTGAGAAGGTGATGTAAGGTTGTGAGATGAACCGACACCCATTGGCATGGGGGTGACCTTACAGGATCGTTCTTCCAGGGACCTCCGCACCTTGGCGTCGATTTATGAGCGCCGGAGAGAGCTTCGGAGAGGATGCACCGTCGAGTGAGAAAATGGGAGCCGAAGATGTACCGTCACCGAAGAAGAGATCCCCTTTCTCTGTTCTGCAGCCCTTGGAAATGAGGAAAGACAGGAGGGGCATTACTCCAATCTCATCCGTTGGTGTTTTTTAAGATCCAATGGTCCATATTGATGGTTCTCATGCTCTCATAAACCCCTCCTCTCATAGGATCACTACTCACCTTAGATATTTGACTTACTTCCCGTTAGTCATCTGCTTCCCTAATTCCCAACTCGAAAGGTAATGTGGTAAAACTTCTGTTTTTCTCTGCTATTCATGTTCTCCTTTTAAGATCATTTCATATTTACCTTTTTGTTTAGTATATGTTGTTGTTTTCCACTGGTTTTTTTGAATGTTTATTAAAATTTCATCCTGCTTCCTGTAATATGCTTTTGTCTATTGATGTTTCTTATGATATAATCAAACTTCTTCTTTCCAAAAAAATATTTAGGGTTTCTGGTATTCCTATTTTAACTGATTGTAATTTTGCTACATATGCTTTCTTTATCAAATTATAAGGGATCGATATGGACCAATCGACTCTTTCAATATATCGTTTACTATAGGAGTTGGTATGATACAAAGAACATAGATGCCTGTATATAGTATTTGGTATATGTCATTAACAGTTGCTACTGTATGACTGTGTTTACCGATGTTTGTTAGTAAGCAATTTACATTTTGTTTTTAAGACAATAACTACGTCTCTTTCTTCTGCTAATTTTTCCTTTTTTTCGCAGTTCTATATGTATATGTATACATGTGTTGATATTGCAGTAAGTTATAATTGTTAAGAAAAAAAACTGCTACCGGTAAGGTTATTTCCATACTATAGTGTTCTTTTATGTTGCTGTTGTATGATTTATTGATGTTTGCTAGGATATGATGAAGCTTCTTCTTCAAAAAATTTATTTAGGGTTTCTGTTACTCATATCTTACCTGATTATATTTTCCTTACATATGCTTTCTTTATAAAATTATAAGGGATCCATGTGGACAAAAGACATAATAAACATTGAAGGTAACATTTTCTACAGTATGTAATATCTTATTTTTTTTATATCTGGTAGATGCTTGCCCTAGATTCTGGTTCTTCCATTTACTTTAGAGAGTTTATTGATTCTCTCTTTCAAAACAGGGGTTTCTTCGTAGTGGATGTTATGATATTAATTTATGTTTTCCTATACATTTGTATGTTGCTCTGTTTTACATCAGCAACTCTTTGAATATATTGGTTACTATAAGAGGTGGTACGATACAGAGAACATATATGGTTGTAGATAGTACTTAGTGGATGTTAGTAATCGTTGCTACTGTATTACTGTGCTTACTGATGTTTCTTACTAAATAATTGCCCTTCTGTTTCTTAGACAATACGTATGTCTATTTTTTTGCTAATTTATCGTTTTTTATAGTTCTATGCATATATATGTTGCCATTTCAGTAAGTCAGTGTTTGTTAGTAAACAATTTACATTCTGACTTTAAGACAATAGCTATGTCTCTTTGTTCTTCTAATTTTTCGTTCTTCTTACACACACACACATGTGTTGACATTGCAGTAAGTCATTATTGACAGGAAGAAAAATTCCGTTACAGGTACGGTTCTTTCCATACTATAATATTTTTTTATGTTGCTGTTTTACTTAGTGAATGTTAGTAATCGTTGCTACTGTATTACTGTGGTTACTGATGTTTGTTACTAAATAATTGACCTTCTGTTTGTTAGACAATACGTATGTCTAATTTTTTTGCTAATTTATCGTTTTTTTATAGTTCTTTGCATATATATGTTGCCATTTCAGTAAGTCAGTGTTTGTTAGTAAACAATTTACATTCTGACTTTAAGACAATAGCTATGTCTCTTTGTTCTTCTAATTTTTCCGTTCTTTTTATTGTTATATATATATATACACACACACACATGTGTTGACATTGCAGTAAGTCATTATTGACAGGAAGAAAAATTCCGTTACAGGTAAGGTTCTTTCCATACTATAATATTTTTTTATGTTGCTGTTTTATGGTTTATTGATGTTTGCTAAGATATGATCATGCTTCTTCTTTCAAAAAAATAATTAGGGTTTCTGTTACTCATATCTTACCTGATTGTCATTTTCTTACATATGCTTTCTTTATAAAATTATAAGGGATCGATATGGACAAAAGACAGAATAAACATTGAAGGTAATATTTTCTACAGCATGTAATATTTTATTTCATAGATATATGTTAGATGTTCGTCCTGAATTCTGTTTCTTTCATTTACTTTAAAGAGTTTATTGATTATTTTTTTCGAAAGGGGGGTTTCTTCGTAGTGGATGTTATGATATCAATTTATGCTTTCCTGTGCGTTTGTAGGTTGCTCTATTTTACATCAGAGATTCTTTGAATATATTGTTTACTATAAGAGTTGATACAATACAAAGAACATATATGGCTGTAGATACTACTTGGTGGATGTCAGTAATCGTTGCTATTGTATTACTGTGTTTACTGATGTTTGTTGCTAAATAATTGACATTCTGTTTTTTAGACAATAGTTATGTATCTTTTTTCTGCTAATTTATCGAATTCTTACAGTTCTATACATATATATGTTGCCATTTTAGTAAGTTGCTATTGATAGGAAGAACAAAAACCGTTACAGTCAAGATTCCTTTCATATTATAGTATGTCTTTATGTTGCTGTTGTATGTTTGGTTTATTTTATGTATGAACAAAATTCCGCAATGCTTATTAATTCCTGTGTGGCTGTAAATGTATTTGATTTTTACCTCTTGGCGTCTTCTTATGGATATAAAATTTGACAGTATTTAAAATCTTATTTTCTTCATATCTTTTACATGTTTGTTGTAATCTATGTTTCCTTCATTTACTTTGGAGAGTTTATTGATCGTCTTTCTGAAAGGGGTGTTTCTTTCTAGCGGATGTTATGATATTGTTTTATGCTTTTGTATGTATTTGTGGGCTGCTATATTTTAGAACATCGATTCTTTACATATATTAATTAGTATAAGAGTTGTTATGATACGAAGAACATATATGGCTGTAAATAGTGTTGATTACATGTATGATGTAAATAACATATATGGCTGTATATAATATTGAGTACATGCTATTAGTGGTTGCTATTGTATCAATGTGTCTACTGATGTTTGGTAGTAAACAATTTACATTATGTTCTTAAGATAATAGCCATGTCTCTTTCAACCTAAGATAATAGCGTGCGGGCGTGCGGGCGTGCGGGCGTGCGTGCGTGCGTGCGTGCGTGCGTGCGTGCGTGTGTGGGTGTGTGTGTGTGTGTGTGTGTGTGTGTGTGTGTGTGTGTGTGTGTGTGTGTGTGTGTGTGTGTGTGTGTGTGTGTGTGTGTTCCTTGCGATTGCAGTGATTCAATATTAACAGGAAGGAAAGAAAACGTTACAGGTAAGGTTCTTTCCATACTATGGTACTCTTTTATGTTGATGTTGTATTCATAGTTTACTCTACGTGTCACCATAATTTCTTAATGCTCATTAAATTTTCTCTGCCTTTAAATATATAATATCTTTAACTATTGTTTTTTCCTTATGGATATCAACTTATAAGGGATCGATATCTCCAAAAGTGCAGAACAAACATTTAAGGTAACCTCCTCTACATCATTTAATATTTTATTTTTCTATATATCTGCTATATGTATGAGCGAAATTCATTATTACTCATTAAATTCTGTCTGCTTTTATATCTATAACATCTTTGCATGCTGTTGTTCTCTTATGGATATAAAATTTGACTACCTTCTCGATGAATGATATATAAAAGGAGCTGTTGTTTTTCCTTTTTTTAGTCTCTGACAATGAATATGGATGTTTGCACATTTATAGGATTGTGCTTATTGATAAGTACTGCTGTTTGGTTATGATATGATTAGCACTCTTCTTACAAACGAAATAGTTAAGGTTTGTGTTATTCAAATTTTGTCTGTTTCTAATTTTGTTATCTATATTTCCTTTATCAACTTACAACGTATCAGTGCTGTCAAAAGGTCGAAAAAAACATTAACGGCAAGTTTACTTACTGCTTTCCATACAACAAAGTTATTTTTAACCTGCTGCTACTTTTTCAAACTGTAATAGTTCTATATATATCTTCTTTTAAATTGCAGTTGAATAACATTGACAACAATTGTGTTACATTTAATATCTTCTTTACAATTTCATAACTTCTTTTACATTTCTGATTTTCTACTCTCATATAGGAAATACCTATTGAAGGCCTGATTGAATTAGACAAAGGGTTCTGTTTTGGACATAGTCTCCAGGAAGGAGAAATGTATCCATTGTTGACTGTAGTGCCCATCCGAATAAAACATCACGAAGAATTGTCCCAAATGAAGTCATTTTGGTGTTTACAGATATAACTTATATCATTCATCATGCAGAAATAGACATGTCTATTCCACGATATAAGTTTTTCTTCGTTGATTTTGAAGATGTCACCATGCCTATCTTCTACAGTGCATATATCATTGGTATGTTTATTATTTATAGTAGATTATATCATATGAAAGTAACATATTACCTTTATACTATTTACTTGTAACATTGATATCAGTAACATGTCTTTCTCTTTTGTAGATATAATTGGATGGCTTCTTCCGGTTGACAAGACCAGAAGAACTTATTACGAAGAAGGCTCTCCTGCCAAGCTAAATATACAAATCCAAAACAACAGGTTTTTTTATATATATCAAATATTTTATGAATAATTTACTTTCTTGATAAATATTTAGCCTCCTACGTATATCAATTTCATTATCATGTCTACTGTGAAATCAACAGCAGAAAAATACTACCAGTTACTTTATGGGGGAAAATAGCAGAATTTTTCCATCAAAACTTCTTCGTAACAGAGAAAAAAAATTGTCATCGTTTTGAGTGGTTTGGTGGTCACATATTACCTTGGTTAGTATTCTTCACTAACGTCTTCATTATCTAAACATATTTTCATAGATTTATCTTACATAGTTCATAATTTTTCGATTATCATAGGCGATCATGTCCTATGCTCCACTACTTCAAGTAGGTTTCATATAGACCTAAATATCCCTGAAGTATCCAGGTTTCGCCAAAGGTATAACCTTAATGTATAGTTCCTAACATTTCTATTACATTTCTTTCACAATAATATACAATTACTTTAACTTCCAAATTTCTTTACCATCTTACAGTATCGAGACAGAAAATGTTCCATCGACATCCATCACTGATTCAAATAGTGTAGACTAAAACCTGTAAGATTTATTTGTTCTCATAGTTTCTATAATTTATCTTAAGAAAACCGATAACAAATTTTCTTATTACATAACTTTATTTTTATATGACTACCAACAATTACATTCTTAAATTTAATTTTACTGTATTAACTACATCCTTTTAACTTAATTCTCATACCCTTCGTCTTATAATAATAATTATTTCATTCAACTATGCAGATACCCTTCAGCTTTCTTGCAGTACACCTTCCGCTTTCCAGCTCCGCGTTTCTACATCTTCTAAACTGTTTTAGCATACTGTTCTGTAATAAATTGCTGAACAAGTAAACATTTTCATATATGTTCCTCCTTCTGTTTAACGAATCTCCAACCTTTATATCTCAGTTATCTTCTATCCAGTACTTTCTCTCAAAGTTGGTTTGTTTGTTCATTTCTTCAGACAACACTCTTTACTGCCATGAAGAACTTCTGTTTGCATCCTACGTTGTATGCTCTTTTAATTAAAACTTTAGATCGCTACTACCAATTTTTATTTGCTTTCAGTAACTACCATCAACATATTTATTCCTCCTCATTTCAATTTTCACAAGTCCTGTACTTTTACTTAATTCTTATTTTATTTTTCTTCCCGCCGCGAAGCGCGGGTATGCTACCTAGTACCTTCTTTAAAAGTAGGTTTTTCACCCACCGCAAGACACGTGGAGAGCTCCATAGTCTTCTCCGCTTCTTGCCAACTGCTGGGTTCCTTTCCCATCTTTAAAAATCAGCACATTTTTTCTTTGTAAAGTTGGGATCCTTTCCCAGCTTTCAAAATATCAACACGTGGTACTCTTCCCTATCTTTCTATAATTTGCTTTCTATAATTAGGAGATGATCTCCATCTCTCTCTTCCCCCTCTCTCACACTTCATGCCACTCCCTCTCTCTTACTTCTCACAAACATGTTTCTCTCCTCTACTTCGAAAAAATGACGTTATTTCTACATCAAAATTTCTTCATTCGAGGTGTTGCACTTCCATATTTATTTCAGGGGTTTAATGGGATAGCCCCTAGGGAGCTAATTTAACTCCCTAAACTTTATTTTTCCCATTTTTTATTTTTTGAATTTTTTCCATGAATATTTATAACTCTATCTTTATATTATGCTAATCAAATTTCGTCAATAGAGACTCCTACGGCCTCCATCCAGACAACATTTTTTTTAACGATAACAGAATTACTAAAAACATCCCCGTCTGGATGGAGGCTGTAGGAATCTCTGTTTCGCACTAAATTTGAATAGCATAATACAGGAATATAGTGATGAATATTCACGAAAGAAACTTTCAAAAAAATAAAAAATGGGAAAAATGAGGCGGGGGAGCTAACTCAAGGGGCAACCCCATTTTACCCTTATTTTAGATCTCTCTTATTCTTATTTTAAATCCTTCACACATATGTATTTCTTATTATTCTAACATATACACATTTATTTTTACATAAAAAATCTAAATCTATACTGCAGCGAAGCGCAAGTAGTGTCCTATTTAAGGTTATAGGATGGAAGGGTATGCCTCCCATCTTATTAACACCATGACTGTGATATCGTCACTGTGTGTCTCTCTGTTGGAAGGCTAAGTTTCTTCTCACAGGATTTTATGGAATCATCCTGAGACTCACGCTGATTGTTCTCTGTGTTTATGAGCGCCTTGCAGGGTCTAAAAAACCTGATCGGAGCGGTCTGTCAGACCGGTTGGATCAGGAACTGATTTCGACTGGGTCGGTTTGACTGGTTTTGTATATTTAATTTTAAAAAAAATCGGGTCTGACTGGTGGTCAGACCGGGTTGATCTAGATGGTCGGACCGAGTTGACCTAGATTGACTCAATTTTGATGGTTTGATAAATTTTCAAAAAAATAGAAGTAAAAATAATGAAATAACGGAGTTTATCACTTGTGTCATTCTTAACTTTCACGAGATGTTATATCCCTCTCTTTTTTGGAATATACGTTGTGCCAATGCTTTCTTAGAGTAAATATCTAAAAAAATATAAATAAATGATTATAATATTGTATTCATATATAATTGTAGAAGTTGTGACTAACTTTTGTTTGTAGAGTTTTATTCGAAATAGGCAATCATATTATTCTGTTGAAAGATTTGAAATGTTAAATGATTATTTCATTGATATATAAATACATACATATAAGTATCCGCTTTTATCAGTTCAAAAAACCGGTCTGACCGGTAAATTAAACTCAGTCTTGTTTTTTCCGAGTCGATAGAAAATGATGATGACATGTTGACATCATCACGGGTTCGACCGGTTTAGACCGATTGTTTGACCTGATTGAACCAAACCAAAGACTGACCGATTCAATATTTGGTTCGATTTTTAAAATCTTGCGTCTCGATGTTCGGATCGATTGTGTACACCTTGACTTTCAAAGATAGTCTCACGTCTAAAACTCACAAAGTACGTGTGCGGATTATAAGTGGTGGGGTTGTCAAGCATTTTCGATGGTTGTCAACGGGTCCAATCAAACCTTAATCCAATAAGTTGTCAAGGAAGTTTTCCTCGATAACGAACATAACCTCGTGATGTTACAGGCGAATCTGGAGAACACAAAGAACTCATTGTCTGTCTGGTAGTAACATCACCTGATTATCATTCCTTGCATCGATATCATAATCCGTCTTCTGAATCCGGTAACGTAGATGATTATCAGTTATGTGATTGAATTCACCTTTGATTGACATACATTTCAATAAAAATCCACCTTCCATAATACTGATACAAGAGGAAGACAAATTTGTATATGCAAGCACATAAAAACAACCACAAAAAATGTGTGTATAATTTCGTACATATAGACGTCAGTCACTAAATCGCATATTTTTTAAATATACAAACTAAAACATTAGGGTTGCAAATTGTTAGTATTATGTCTAGGGCTGTTAATCGAACCGAACTGTAGCGATCAGACTTATGTTCGAGTTCGGTTTTATAAGGAAGTTTGAAAGTTCGAGTTCGGTTCGATAAATGTTCGATAGGATATGTTCCAGTTCGTTTAGAAAATGAACGTTCGAGTTCACTGCGATAACAGTTCGTTAATAATTTAACTTAATTAAAACTTATTTTATGAACAAATCGAAACTGGAGTTCGATAATGAGGTTCAATATGCAGTAAAAATAAGAAATTATTCAAATTAAAGTGATACAAAGCCCAATAAATAACACAATTTCTTTACGAAGTATATAAATACTAAGTTACATATACAAATACATACACATATACATATATCGAAGTCGAACATTTATCGAAAGAACATATGTTATGTTCATGTTCAGTTCATTAAGCTATCGAACTAAAATTTGAACTTCATGTTCAGTTCGTTTAGAAACAAACGAACATTTTTCGAACTATTATCGAACGAACTCTAATCGAATACGAACATATTCAGTTCGATTAACAACCCTAATTATGTTATATTTGTAATAACAACAAGTACAACATATATTATTCTAGTCAAATAATAAATTTCATTTACTAATTATTGCTATAAAAAGCGTGGCTTAGCTAGGACGAAGTCAGAATTGTGTGCTCGAGATATCAATATGAAATTTTTACAATAAAATATTATTTAAATAATTTCAAAAAGTATACCAAAATTACATTAATAATGCATAAATAACGAAACAAAGTTTAGAAAATTATAACTTATGCCAACTTGATTATGCATGTCTTCTTATTGATTATGCATGTCTTCTTATAAATAATGCATGCCTTTTTATTAATCATTTTAGCCATGGTAAATATTATCTTACATGAAAGTGTAGCAAACAATTAAACGTTATTTTAGTTACGATCTTACTGTTGAGCAAATCAATATGCTTGATGTGTTATAATGCAATATTACATAAGAGTGAAGTAATTAACAAATAGAAACTCTACATTATCATTAGATGCATAAATTTTAACACGTTCAATAAGCAACATTTGTGGCACACTAAAAAGTAAATAAACCATTAACTTATTCAATCATGCATTATGACAGATTTGGTTGTAATAGAATCGTCCCTTTAATAGAAAATAATTAAAAGATTCAACGATTATAAACTTGGTGAAAATGCTTAAGTAGTTGATGGTTAGAATGAAATTTTCGGTGAAAAAACTCACTGAAAAATGGGTCTTTATAAATTTGAATTTTTGGTAAACAACTCAATGCTAAAATAAAAAAAATAGCGAGATTAGATAATTGTTGGTGGTTCTTACAAATAGAATGTTTCATTTTATACTCGATGGTAAATACACTAGAAACAATATGCTCTTATTTATTTTTTTAAGAACCCTTTTTTTCTTTGCCTAGGACCCATGAAATGTCAGGAATGATACTGGTTGGTGGGAGTACAAGAACATTTTTATTAAATTGATCGCATAAGGGTATTCGGTGTTACAACGTATACTAATCATGACTGAATTAACTTGTAAGATTAGTAACATCAACATTCTTTCTTAATAATTAATATATTGTTATTACTATAATATATGGTATTTTTTACATATCCAAATCATGACCGAGTTAACCTGTAAGTTGTAAGTAGCATTAAACATCCTCCCAATAAATAATAATAACAATAATATCATTATTACACTACTGAAAGCAAATGATCATATTCCATACTTTCATGCAGTTGGTAATGGATTTCTTAAACTAACTAGCCATACATAATCCAAAGAGAATGATGGGCCTTACTTATATACCTTTAATGGGAGTGTCGCCGCAAGAAAATTGATTTATGACAACAAATAATTTGAAATTTATTGTCATATCTTTTGATGTTTAATATATACGAACATATACTATTAATTGTAAAATTATATTTTTGTTTCTTGTGATTAACAACAAATGTCATATGCTCATGATGACTTATCTATTAGCTTATTTGTTAAAATATGTATTAGCCTTTACTAAGTTTAAAAACCATTACAAAAAGTGTCAAATGATAACCTTTGTTGTACGACTCATTGTAAAAAATATAACAACAAATATGATAGGGTAAACTACAATTTAAGTCCTTATCTATGGGTTCCATCCCATAATGAGTCCAGATCTTTAAATCGTAACCATTCGGGTCCCAGGACCATTTAGGAAATGGAAATTTTGGGATTCATGACAAATATGCCCTAGTTGGGAAGGGAATGGGGGTTGGGTTCCAACTTTTAATCAAGGGCATACTCGTCATTAGCCACAAAAAGTTCCTTACATTAATGATCTTGGGACCTGAATCGTTACAATTTAAAGATCGAGACCCACTCTGGGATCGGACCCATAGATGGGGATCCAAATTGTAATTTACCTAATATGATATTTAACTATGGAAGATATGTCAACGGATGTTACATTATTAGTTGGATTTAGTTACATTTTCTTGTAGCGTGTTTCTCATGGTATGGAACCTAAGGAATTGATGCATACTTTATGTCTCATGTGCATATCACCAAATTGTGGTCAATTGGCCACAACTCCTTCAACACCGTGTGTTGTAGAACTCCTTCGATACGACGGTTTTATCTCCATCAAAATGGATAAATCTCCGGTGAAATTTCTCTCCATGTTTTCCTTCAACTGGAGCAAAACCGGCCAAATGGAACTGAATCTTATTCATTGCTTACTTTTGTGAATTCACAACAATTAACCATATCCGTTTCTTTACTCTTTGCAACAAATCTTGTAACCGCGATTATTTTTTGATGTTTTATTCTATTAGTTCTTGCTAAATTTAGTAAATATAAATATAAATATAAACTTTAATGAATATGTTAATGAAAAATTGTTGTTATACGGATCTTTAACAACAAATATGACATTCCTTGCTAATTATAAGTACCAAAAATGACTTCACGATGGTAATATTTATTGTTATTGCTTTATCATCAAAAGAGATGACAATAGAAATTTAATTATTAGTTTTCTTACTTCAATTTTCTTCTATATAATGGAAAGAAACTGGATTAGAGTTTGTTTCGTCGATATTTTTTCATACCTCACTACAAGAAAAATGAGTTGTGACCACGGAATGTGGCTACGGAAACTTGTGGCCACGATAATTCCGTGGCCACTAGTTTCTCGTAGCCATAATCCGTGGCCAAAGTCTTCATATAAGAGTTGTGGCCACGATAAATTCTGTGGCCACTTGTAGTGGCCACGGCATATCACTACAAGAAAAATGAGTTGTGGCCACGGAATGTGGCTACGGAAACTTGTAGCCACGATAATTCCGTGGCCACTAGTTTCTCATAGCCATAATCCGTGGCCAAAGTCTTCATATAAGCGTTGTGACCACGATAAATTCTGTGGCCACTTGTAGTGGCCACAGCATATTCGTGGCTAAAGAGCTCTCGCGACGAGACCTGTGGCTACGGCTACTGGTCACGATGTGTCGTGGCCAGAGCCCAATTCTGTGGCCATAAATCCCATATCCGTGGCCATAGTTCTGTAACCACAACTTGTTTTCCTTGTAGTGTATTCGTGGCTAGAGAATCTCGCGACGAGACTTGTAACTACGGCTACTGGCCACGACGTGTCGTGGCCAGAGCCCAATTCTGCGGCCACAAATCCCATATCTGTGGTCATAGTTCTGTAGCTGATAACACGCCCGACCACTAGGGTATAAGGTACAGAAATAGGGTCGTTGCGACCCTAGCGATCAGACCGTGTATATCAAAAAAAATCGACCACTCGAAACAAGTCAAATCAATCAAAACAAAGCAAGCGGTCCTGCTATATGTTTAACCTGGTATAGCACCCAGGGTCGAACTCAAGGAGCACGGGTTGGTCGAGAGGCCTACGAAGTAGTCAAAACAAATACAAGAAAAGAGAAAAATATTTTTAGTGGTTTTTTATTATTTTTATATTTTTTTGGATTTTTAATATGTAAAAAAAATAAGAAAGACAAAAACGATCACACTTCAACAAATTATTTAATGCATCAAAAATCAAGCAAATTTTCAAACAAAAATATTTTTGTATGTTTTATAATTTTTTTATGTTTTTGGTGAATTTTTGGAATTTTTCTGATATTTATTTTAATTTCTAAAAATCAAACAGTAGCAAAAAGCAATGGCACTGTCCAGCCAGGCCTAAAGTCCCTAGATAAAATACCTAAGGACCTCAAAAAGGCCTGGAGGTAATTTTCCTATAACATAGATGAAATAAGGAAAATTTAGGTACCAGATTTATTGTTTTTGGTTTTTAATGTATTTATTAGAATTTTTATGGGTTTTTGAGGGTTTTTAAGTTTTTAAGGTTTTCCAGTGGTGAAAAATAGCCAAAATTGGCTAGAAAATCAAACACACTAAACTAAACAGTACCTAATTTTTAGAGAATTTTTAAAGGAGTTTTTATATTTTTTTGTGATTTTTCAATCTAGACAGTAACAAAAATTGAGGTTTTTGAATTTTTAAAAATAGCAAACAAACTCAGAAGTGTCCTAAAAAATCTACAAAAATCCTACACCATGGCAGGAGCCATGTGTCAAATTTTCGTTGGATTTGGAGGTGATTTGATATTTTATTCAAAAGCAAAGGTAGGGCACTGTGCACAGGGACTGAAATGCAAATGCCCAAAGTTCTGGGGGTCCAGGTGTAAAATATCCAGCAAAACACGCGCCAAGCGCGCGCCTGAGGCACTCAGGGACCTATATGTAAGGAAAACAAGTCCCGATGACCTATTGGTAACTCGTACCAAAAGTCCAGGGGGCTATGTTACAAATTACCCACAAATAAACGCACATGCAAAATTAAACCATTCACAGGGGTATAAATGCAATTAATTAAAAAATTTCATTCATTCATAAACATCCAGAACTACAAGGGCATCAATGCAAATACACCAACAAAACATGTGACGAAGCACGTGGCTCACACATGCAGGGGTATAAATGCAAATATCTAAAGTACGAGGTCCAACATGCAAATTACCCTAAAACTAAACAACTGACTAAAACATTTACAGGACTAAAACGAAATAAAAGATGATGAAGGGCCTAAGGGTAAATTACCCTTTATTACGTCGAGCCGACGGATGGGCGCCACGTGGGTAGATGGACGGCTGGGGACGGGTGGCGCCCAAGGCTGGATCCTCGACGTTGATCAGACGGTCCAGGCGCTGCCACGTGGAAGATCGAACGGTGGACGGGAATAGTGGCTGAGCCTCGTTGGATCAACGGTGGAGATCGACCCTCGAAGGATCTGGCGGTCGATGCTGCTCCTCGAATGGACGAACGTGATCAAATCTGGAGCTCGGGGTCGATCGGACGACGGAGAAGGATGGTGGACGAACAGGGCTCCGGCGAACTTCGCCGGGCTCGTGACGGCACTGGTCTCCTCCTGGAAGCTCGCTGAAGATCGGAGAAGGAAGTTGCGGGCCCTCCGCGTCTAATGGAGGCCTCCGATGACCCAACAGAGTCCTGGGGAACTCCGGCGAGGTCGGCGGAGGCGGAGCAGCTGGACCAAATGGTCCAAGCCCTCAGATGGGCTTGGATGAACCTGCAAAGTGTTCCAGCAAACTCGCGGGTCGAGGGCAAAGTGCCTCGACCCCGTTAGGTGTGGTGAAAGTGGTCGGGGAGGCGAAGTGGTCGAGCTCCGGCGAGGGGATGGACGGAGGAGCTCGAATCCCCAGCTCCTGTGCGAGCTGGGTTGAACGGAGGTGCGGAGAACGTGCGCGGGAGGAAGGCGGAGGTGACGATGGATTCCGATGATCGAATGGAGGTGTGAGGTGGTCAGAATCAGCGAAAATCGATGGCGGCGCGAATTGGGGCAAAATGGAAATCAGACGAAATGGCTAAGCTAAGAGGGTACCTGGGTGGATGGGTAGACTGTGCTGGAGCTGGGGAAGCTCCGGGTCCTCGCCTCAAGGAACGTCGACGTCCGAGGCTCTGGCTCCTGCTCAGGGCGGAGCACGGCGGTGATACTCGCCGGATCGATGGAAACCTCCTCCTCGCCTCGCTACAACAGGTGGAGATGCTCGCTGTCACTCGGGCAATCGCTCTGGAGCTCACAGGGGAGAAGGGGAATGACCAAAGATGCGTGAAATGGGTGGCGAAGCTGGGCTTAAGTATGCTGGCGGGTCCGGGAAGAAGGGCGCGGGTAGGGCGATGTAGCGCGCGGATCCCGAGGCGAAGGCTCCGGCGAGGTTGTCGGGTATGACGTGAGCAATCCGGACCCTGGGTTTGGGCAAAAGGGAGTCGGGTATGCATGGGAAAAAAATCCGAGAAATGGGTCGGGCGCAGCAGACCCGTGGGAAGTGGTCCTGGGGGGGGGGGAGTTGATCGGGCGGTCAACATCCCCCAGGGCCAATGGGTGAAGGCCACGTGGCTGGATCTTGAGATGACAAATGGAGGTAGCTAGGGCCCGATTCAGCCAAAACTCAAAACATGAAATATTTTTATTTTATTTTTTTCTATTTTTGGTGATTTTTAATTAATTTTTGGAAATAAAAATAAGGTATTTACATTATATAGCTATATATAGGTATATATACAATATGTAGGCTTTTGATTTTTGATTTTTAATTATTATTTTTATACAATTTTATTCCTATTTTATATTTTATTTATTTATAGTATAAAATAAGGAATAAAAGGGTGTTTTTATTTTATTTTTATTATTCATATACATAGGTAAAATAAGTAAATATGTACATTTATATACATGGTATATGTACAATGTATTTTTTTTATATTTTGAATTTTGTAATTTTTATTTGATTTTTGTTTTGATTCTTTTTATTTTATTTATTTACAATATATAACCTAGAATATTTACAAAAAGTTTTGAAAATAACTTTATTTATTTACAAGGTTAAATAAATATAGAGGCAGGGTCTATGTACATGATGAAAGGGTATTTTTAATCTTTTTGGTTTTTACCTTTTTGTTTTGTTTTTATCTTTTATAACTATATACAAATATTTACAACTGTATTTTTGGTGAGGAAAATATTTTTATTTTATTTACATAATTATTTACACAAGAGCCCCTATCTCCCTCTACTTTGACTTTTATGCGGTCAGGCCCATGCTGAGCCCTCCCTTGGGTTAGGTTGCTCAATATTTATTCTAAATATTTCCCTCTTTTTCTTTTTAATCTTTATTCTTTTATTTTTGCACAAAAACATGCTAATTATAGGTTTTTACACAATGCATGCTTTCGGTAATTATTTATATTTACATATATCTACATGCATTTGCAAAGGTTTTTGTAGCTAAAATATCAGAATAAAGAGTGATGAATGGATATTCATCACCCCCCTATACTTAACTTTGCTAGTCCCTTAGCAAACACTTATTTGAAAAAGAAGTGAAAAAGAAAGAAAAAGAAAAAGAAAAAGAGGATGTACGTGGATCAAGGTTGATTATTAAACTTGCCTTCATTAAATTGGGATATGGAGCTCGATCAGATCTTTGGATTATTAATGTGTCGGAACCTTATTTGGACTTAAGCTTAAAACCCAACAGCCTCTAAGTTCCACCAATCTATGGGCAAGACTCCTCAATAAACCAGATCAGAACAAGTCTACATACACAAACTCTAATGACCATGAATCTTTCCATGCAGTGTAAGTGATATGTGGCTCCCCACCTCAGAAGTAACAAAGAAACAATCTCCCTCAACCTGGTAACTCTAATGCCTCGGTCTAGCAACTCTTTCCTCGAGAAGCGGGGTATTCCCTTCTAAGTTCAAGTGCAACCGGCTCAAGAAGAGGGGGAAGAAGTATAGACTTTTGGAAGCTTAGCCAGTGTAGCTAAGTCTCCCGCTGCAAGCTTCATGAGATGTAACATGGATACCATAAGCTTTGCTTTATTTGACTATATACACTCCGGTGGGGTTATTAAATTTTCAATCCGACCCACCACTTTTTTGGAGTTCTTTTTGCATTTTGCATTTTTTTTTCAAGGACTTCTATACAACATATCTACATGGTGCAGCATATTTACAAGAAATTTTCCTCTTGAGCCAGTAAACTATCCCTCTTTTGAAGCTTTATTGCAATCCACAGCTTCTATCTTTAGCCTTCATCACCACTAGACCAAGTTGAGACGCACTTCCTTCACTAGAAGAAGAAGAGAGGTTCCGCCTAGAAGTACTACCCTCATATGCTACCCCAAGCCAAAGGAAACTGCCTCCTCACCACCTCATCCGTGGAGAGCCATGTGTAAAGTGCTGGTGCAAGTCAAGCCATTGTCTCTAAGAGTCATGCGTGTGTTGTTAAGTGCTCTACTTAGGCTCATCAAGATGACATATGCTCATAGCCAAGTGGACTCAAAGAATTAAGTCCTTATGGACCTGAAAAGCCTTAACCCTAAGTCCTATAAGGTTCCTCTTAGAGTTAAGTGGATTAAGATCTTATTCAAGCTCCATTTCTCAATTTAATTCCAGGCTTGGTTTAAATGTCAACTCTCATCCAGGAAAAACTATATACATATATGTACACAAGATGCTATTTACAAATATTTTACAATCATGCAAAATTTTTGAAAAATGTTTTGAAATCATGGATGAATGATGCATGAGGTGCAAGTTTTGCAAAAAGATATTTACAAAAATTTACACAAGATTTTTGCAAACTTTTGATTTTCAAAACATTTTGGAAAAATTTTGTACTATATACATAATTTTGATACAAAATATTTACACAAGCTTCACACAAAAGATTTTTGAAATCATTTTTACAAAAATACTTTGTACACTAGCTATGTATGTGCAAGATAAGAGAAGTTTATGTACATGAAAAATTTTTAATTTTTGTGATTTTTAGCCATTTTATTTATTAACACACTCACACAAAGTACGAGTTATGGCTAAAGTATATATGAAATATATACACCCCCCCCTATACTTAGCTCGAACGATGTCCTCAGAGTGATCAAGAGCGATGAAGGAGACATAACTCGTGCTTAGTAAAAGGGAAGTGAAAAGGAATGGCTAAGTACAGAAACGAATAAATGAATAGAATGAGAGGGACTCGGTGGTTTCCCCCTATACTTAGGATTAACTAATCCTAAGTATAGCAAGCTGTACATGAAGGGAAATCCGAGTGAAGAAGATACAGAGTCTGCCCCCCCTATACTTAGGGTAAAATATCCCTGAGTATAGGCAGCAAAACAGGAGCAGAACGAATGAAAAGGATACCCGCAAGTCCTACATCCCCCTATACTTAGGGTAAAGTACACCCTAAGTATAGCATAATCATAAGATGAGAAAAGGGATGTGGAACTAAAGAATAGAATGATATGGACAACTGGATCTATACAGGCGGAGGGACAGTGAAAATCAGGCGTGAGATGCAAAAGATGTGAGTCAAGAGACCACATCTCACGCAAAATGAATAGGGGCAACAATAACGTCCCGCGGCTCATGATCTAGAAATGGCTTGAGCCGCTGGCCGTTCACTCGAAAGGTACTCTCAGAAGACAACTCGGATATATCAATGCTACCATTGTCGTGTACCTTTCTGACCAAGTAGGGTCCCTTCCATTTGCTCTGTAGCTTCCCTGGAAATAATCGTAGCCTCGCATCAAACAGCCATACTCTCTGTCCAATCTCAAAATGCTTGTGGCTGATATGAGAATCATGCCACTCCTTGACTTTCTCCTTATAATGTAGGCTGCTTGAGAAAGCTGTATCTCTAAGCTCCTCCAGGGCAGCTAACTCTGCCCTCCTCTGGTCTCCTACACCATCTGGATCCATCAAAATATCTGTAACTGCCCAAAGTGACTTGTGCCTCAGCTCAACAGGTAAATGGCACGGCTTGCCATATACGAGGCGAAAGGGAGATGTGCCCAAAGGTGTCTTGAAAGACGTCCTATATGCCCACAAGACCGAGTACAAAAGCTGTGACCAATCCTTTCGGTCAGGGTGGACGACTTTCTGCAGAATAGTCTTGATCTCCCTATTCGACACCTCAGCTAGACCATTCGTTTGTGGATGGTAAGGTGTGGCAACACGATGGTCTATACTGAACTCGCTAGCAAGGACCTTTACCTGGTCGTTGATGAAATGAGACCCCCCATCAGAAATCAGAACTCGTGGAATCCCGAACCGCGTGATGATATGCTTCCTCAAAAATCTGCAAACTGTCCTCGCATCAGCGGCTCGGGCGGGGATAGCCTCCACCCAACGACTCACATAATCAACGGCCAATAGAATGTACTCAAATCCCTGACTCTTAGGGAATGGACCCATGAAATCGATGCCCCATGCGTCAAAAACCTCACAGAAGTGAATGGGCTGCATCGGCATCATATCACGCTGTCCACAAGTGCCCATCCTCTGACAATCAATACACCTCTTCACGAACTCATCAGAGTCCTTGAAGAGGGTAGGCCACCACAAGCCGGATTGAAGCACTTTCTGTGCCGTTCTCCTCCCAGAATGATGTCCTCCTGCCTCAAGCTTGTGGCAGTAAGTGAGGACACTATGGTGTTCCTCCTGAGGAATACACCGACGCCAGACGCTATCCCCTCCTTCGTGGTAAAGGATGGGATCCTCCCAGTGGTAGGACTTGGCCCTCGCAAGGAAGGTCTCAAGCCTCTACCTGGGCCAATCCTGTGGGACTTTCCCAGCAACGAGAAAGTTCACAATATCGGCATACCACAGGAGTGAGGCGATAGCAAGGATCGCCTCATCTGGGAAGGTATCACGAATAGGATCAATCTGCTCAGACTCCTCAGGCTGCTCTAGTCGGGAGAGATGATCCGCCACCACATTCTTGACTCCAGGCTTATCCTTAATCTCAATGTCGAACTCCTGGAGTAGAAGGATCCATCTAGTCAGTCTGGCCTTGGCATCCTTCTTTGCCATGAGGTACCTGATGGCGGTGTGATCTGTAAACAAAGTCACTCTAGATCCAATGATATACGATCTGAACTTATCCAGGGCAAACACTACGGCTAGCATCTCCTTCTCTGTGACCATATAATTCCGCTGGGCGGAATCCAATGTGCGGCTAGCGTAGTGTATGGCAAACGGAACTCCATCCCTCCTTTGTCCCAGCACTGCCCTTACGGCAAAATCGGAGGCGTCCGTCATGATCTCGAATGGGAGAGACCAATCAGGCGGCTGGAGAACAGGAGCCTCAATAACACACTGCTGGAGAGTCGCAAAGGATGAAAGACACTTGTCATCGACAAGGAACTCGGTGTCTTTCGTCAAGAGGTCAGTCAACGGTCGGGCAATCTTGTTGAAATCCTGAATAAACCTCCTATAAAATCCAACGTGCCCCAGGAATGACCGTAGCTGCCTCAAATTGGACGGCGGAGTGAGTTTCCTAATGACATCAACCTTGGCCGGATCAACCTCCATGCCCCTGTTGGAGATGATGTGGCCAAGCACCGTCCCTTGAGTCACCATGAAGTGACTCTTCTCCCAAGATAGAACCAAATGATACTCAATACATCGCTGGAGTACTCGGTCTAGGCAGTCAAGACAGGAGTCGAATCCGTCGCCGTAGATCGAGAAATCGTCCATGAAGACCTCTAAACACTCCCCTACCATGTCCGAAAAGATTGACAGCATGCACCTCTGAAAGGTCGCAGGGGCATTGCATAGCCCGAATGGCATGCGTCGGAAAGCATATGTGCCGAAGGGACAGGTAAAGGTGGTCTTCTCCTGATCCTCAGGAGCGATGGCCACTTGGTTGTAGCCCGAGTACCCATACAGGAAACAATAATGGCTCTTCCCTGCCAGTCTCTCAATGATCTGGTCAATAAAAGGCAGGGGGAAATGGTCCTTCTTGGTGGCTTGGTTGAGTCTCCTGTAGTCAACACAGACCCTCCAAGAGGTGGGTACTCGTGTAGCGATCTCCTCTCCCGACTCACTGATCACAGTCGTGATGCCCGTCTTCTTGGGCACCACATGCAAGGGGCTGACCCACTTGGAGTCGGAAATGGGATAAATAAAATCTGCACTCCACCATTTCGATATTTCCTTCATCACGACCTCTCTCAGGTTGGGGTTCAGTCGCCGCTGGAACTCACGCGACGGCTTTGCCCCTTCCTCGAGATAGATATGGTGGGAGCACATTGCTGGACTAATCCCATGAAGATCCGCTACGCTCCATCCGATCGCCTTGCGGTTCTTTTCAAGAACCCCCATCAAACGGGATTCTTGCTCTCCAGTCAACTCGGCGGAGATGATGACTGGGTACATCTCTGGATTGCCCGCAAGGAATCGATACTTCAGCGAAGTAGGGAGCGGATTCAGCTCTGGAATGCTGGGTGCTGGCAAATCTGGCTGCGGAAGAAAATGAGTGAAAGCTGCTAGGTCTGCCAAATCTGCCTGGGAAAGTGAAAGCGTACTCTCGCAAACTGGATCGGGAGAAGGCTGCTCAACTGCACTGTCTCTGCTCGGCTCTGCATCTACCTCCTCCTCATCTATAGGCTCAGGTGGACTCAGGTCTGGCATCTGATCATAGCAATCGGCCCAATCAGACTCTGAATCCGAGGGATCTGTATCAATCGCGGTGGCATCAGTACCACCGGAAAACAAGGTGGCCCCAGCACCACCATCACTAAACATCGTGTCGCGATCAAGGACCGGCTCTGCTGCCTCTATGGTATCCTGAACCAGGGCTGTGCTCTCCAGACGCTTCTCTGCTGTCATCTCGGCATCAGCTGTATCTGAATATGAGAGGATGGTCTGTGCTGCAGGATCTGCCCAAGCTGCCTCATCATCTGTGATCACAAAATCACAGTCCTGGTGGATGTCTGGCTCTGTGTCTGTCAGCTGCTCTGAATCTGTACTCGCATCTGAGCGGGTTCTCTCTCTAGCTCTGTAGTCCTCGACCGTCTCTATTTGTATACTCTCCCCCTCGACGCGAAAGTACACCTTCCCGCTATCATGATCAGTCACCGCTTTGGCTGTGGCCAAAAACGGACGACCAAGGATGATGGGGGTATCGGCCACTGACTCAGGGATCTCCATGTCCAACACTACGAAGTCCACGGGGAATTTCAGGCCCTGAATCGTGACGATAACATCTCGTAATAACCCCTTCGGCCTCTTGACAGATCGATCAGCGAACTGAAGGACTGTCCTGCTCTGTCGAAGAGTGCCCAACTCGAAGCGGTCGAGAAGGGCTGCCGGAAGAAGGTTAATCGACGATCCGCTATCTAGAAGAGTACGGTCGAACCTCTGCTCACTGATCTGGCATCTGACATACGGGGCCCCTGAATCTGGCCTCTTGGCTGGCAGGCGGTTCTGGATCGCAAAACACGTGGCTTTGGTCAGCACGTGAATCTCTAAAGTGTGGTTCCTCCTCCTCCTCCTGACTGTAGTCCTGTCTCTC
This sequence comes from Ottelia alismoides, assembly GCA_037367405.1. NCBI lineage: Eukaryota > Viridiplantae > Streptophyta > Magnoliopsida > Alismatales > Hydrocharitaceae > Ottelia > Ottelia alismoides. The sequence continues at coordinate 345,177 of JAZKJV010000459.1, forward strand.
AAAGAACGCTGGAGAAGGGGGATGTGCTGTAAAGCCTCCTGGAGGGTCAGCTGGATGTGGAATCGATCGATCATGCTCTGGCTGAACTCCTCAAGCTCTCTTTTTTTCGGATTTTCTTTTTTCTTCCCCTTCCCCATCTGAAGGGCTCTAGGGAAGGGGATCACAGGGTCCTTCTCAGATGAAGGGCTAGAAAAAGGCCTAGACGGTTCGATGACCGGATCCACACATACATCATGCACCACAGTGGGACCCGAAGAAACTAAACCTTTTCCTTTATTCAAACCAAAGTTCTGAGATACATCAAGTCGAGGAAAGACAACATCTCTCTCTATACTAACACCGGTGGCCTCAGTACCACCACTGGCTGGCTCTGCTGCTGCTGGTAGACGTCTCGCGGCGTCAGTACCGCGGGCTGGCTCGGCTGAACGGGTGGCATCAGTACCACCTCCTCGAACTGGTGAAGCGGCGGCCTCAGTACCGCCGGTGGGATCAACATCCTTGGTGGCATCAGTGCCACCATCATCATCTGGAGCGGCCTCAGTACCGCTCTCCTCCTCTTCATGTGGCGCCTCTGATGTATCCTCGTGGTGAAGCTCAGATGAGGCGCCGCCGCCTGCTGGGGTCCTACCGCTCCTAAGTGTGACAAAATCAGCATCAAATAGATCCGAAGATGTATCAACAAATGGGTCACTAGGAGTGGCGAACTCAGTGTGTACTACCTGCTCAGATTTCCTCTTGAGGTTGTTCGGATTCGGCTCAATCTGGGCTGGAATGGCGGCCTTCCCTCTCACCAAGTCCCGCATCTCCTGGCGGAACTCGTCCATCTCCCGTCTGAATGTGGCCTGCTGGTCCGTGAGGAGGCGGGCGATGTCATCCAAAGCGGGGCTCTCGTGGGAGCCCGACGGGTAGCCTCTCTGGTGCTGAGGCTGCTGGAGCTGCTGCTGGTGGTGAGAGGGATATGAGGAAGGGTGCTGCTGCTGAACTGGGTGAGCCTGCTGCTCACGTCTCCACGACTGTCCCTGCTGTTGATAGGGATGCGGACCGAAGGATGATGGCTGGTGCTGCTGGTATGCTGGGGGCTGCTGCTGGTGCTGCTGGTGATCTCTTTGCTGGGAGTATTGCCCTCCCTGACCTGACGGCTGCTGCTGGGGCTGGGCACCACCATTCCCCCACCTGAATCCGGGATGGTCTCGTCGGATCCCTGGCTGGGGGCGGTCATACCAAATCCCGTTGACATCCATCAACGGCTCTGCATCGAAGGGGTCTAGCGGCAGTACTGCCAGAGGCTGATCCGGCTGGTAGACCACCATCTGCATGTCTGGAGATGGTGGGGACTGGTAGGTAGGCATCGGCTGCTGGTACAGCTCCGCCTGTACAAGGTGAACCTGTCTAGGCTGTTGTGAGGAGCTGGAGCGTTGGGACGAGCTGCTGCTGCCGGCGGTATCGCCTCGCGACAGAAGACGGGGCTGTGAAGTCGTCTGTGCCTCCTGGAGACACATGAGCTGGGTCTTCATGTCGCTCAGAACCTGTGCCATCTGTTCCATCTGAGTGATGCTCTGGCACTGCTTCTTCTCAATCAGCTCCATGTGGTCCAACTTCTCGCTGATAATACCCATGTCCGCAGCGGATGACTCTGCCTGTGCTGCTGTGACTGCGGACGAACTGGATGGACCTGCATCTACCCGTGCTATCCGCTGGTACTGCACGGGTCCTGGCTGCTGTGGCTGGGGTCTCTGAGTATACAACCTGGTCTGGGACATCACCATGTAGTTTTCGGCCATCTCCTCATAGATGGCCTAGACCTGGTCGTGGTCCTTGGCAAAGTAGGACCCGCCGCAAGAAGCGTTCACCAGACCCTGAAGCTCTGGCGTCAACCCGCTGAAAAAGCTCTGAACTAGGTTCGGCTTGGAGATGTCGTGGTGCGGGCATCTGTCTAGGAGCTCTCGAAACCTCTCCCATGCCTCGTGAAACTGCTCGTTGGGGAACATGGAGAAGTTGCTGATCAGGGCCCTCGCTGCATTCGTCCGCCCGAGTGGATAGTACTTGTTCAAGTACTCGGTGCGGAGCTGCTCCCAGGTGTAGACAAACTTCCCTAGATGCTTCAGCCAGGTGGCTGCTCTATCTGCCAGTGAAAAAGGGAAGGCTATCATCCGAATCGTGTCCTGATCCACGTGGCGATCATGGACAGTGCTGCAGATCATCAGGAACTCTTAGAGGTGGAGGTGGAGGTGGGGCTCCTCAGTGGCAAGTCCGTGGAAATGGGGCAGCAACTGCAAGGTGTTCGGGGGGAACTTGAAGTCCCCCACGATCGCTGGCACTACTACCCAGTGATGCATCAGAGTCGATCCGGGGTTGTGCAACTCCCGCATCGGTCGTGGTGGTCCTCCTGCCGCGGCGGCTGCCGCTGCGGCGGCGGCGGCTGCTGCTGCTGCGGCAGCTGCGGCTGCGGCCTCTGCATCAGGTATCTCCTCAGGCTCGCTCTGCTGGTCTCGCTCTGCTCTGAGCCTCTCCAACTCTCGCCTCATCTCTATCATGAATGCCCCCTGATCGCGTAACTGCTGCTGAACTGTCTCGAGTGATGCGATCAGGGTGGAGTTGATCGCCCCCTGGTCTAGTACAAAATGCTCGGGCTGACGGGGGTGATCCTCTGAACTGCCGGCCATAGCGACGTCTGCAAAATCAAACGAGCCCAACTCAGGTGCTGTCAAATCTGCTAATCTCTCCTCGGGCTCATGTCTCTCAGTACCAAAAGAAAGGGGGTCGAGGGGGAACAGGGCGGAGTCGTACTCGGGCTCGGAGAGCTGGTCTCGGCTCTCACGGGCCAACCTAGATGATCGGGTAGACGTGCCCGAAAGCGGTGCAGCCAGAGGCTGCCTAAGAGACCGTCTACCCATCATCTTGATCTGGCGAGTAAGGCGGATGAGATCTGGAGTCAACTATGATCACAAACAAACCCCCGGTTCACCAACACAACGCGAGCTGAAGACCGTGAAAGTTCGGTCAAATTATCTTGTCTATTTTATTTTGGTGAACACACAAAATATCAGAGCGCTTACGTGACATGTTAGGATATCCGATGCTATCCCAACCGACTGGCCCGCACGGAAGAGTCGGTAATCAGTCGGGACTAGCACCGGGAGGCTCTACCTAGGGTGCGGGTCACTCTCTCGCGCATCCAAACCATACAATGAGGGGGTTGCTCTCCCCAAGACAAAATTTTTAGGGTGAGCGGTTTTTAAGGTCAATAGTCTTAGCCAGTCCCAATTTTATGGTTTTTCTTTTTAATATTTTTCAAAATAAAAACAAGCGGCCTAACGAATTTTTCGGTTCTCCTGATTATTTAATCCAAAACAGGGGAGAAGTCGAAAAAGCCGATGCGCGAGAAATCAATGATGCATGCTGAGATAGAAATGTGTACCTTGTCTCCAGCACTCTACATGCAAGTGATCCGCGCAGAATTTAAAGACAGAAAGGAAACTACCTATATGATGCAACGGGAAAGACGAGTCCTAAACGAGCAATTTCTAGCGAAGAACCATCTAACTCAGTCACTCGCCCTCGATCCAAAGAGTCCGGTCTAGACCCACCCCTCCTCTTCTCGACAGGTCGAGTTCAGGAGTAGCGCTTGACGGGGCAGGCTCGCGGCGCGTAGGCTCTCAGAAAAGCGACTAAGTTATTTTTATTAATGATTTATTAGTAGGTCCAATTAACGTTCTATGGGAACAGATAATCAATTAGGTGTGTGGATCTTACTGACTACGGCACAATCACCAGAAATTCCTAAGTCTAGGGGCTCGAGCAAAAACCGCGTAAACACCGGAAAAGGCAGAAAGAAAATAAAATAAAATCGCGAAAAGCCGTGAAAAACTGCGCAAGTCCTAAGGGTCCCCCGAGCACACCGGTGCTCGGCGAAACAGACCCGCTACGGCAAGTCCACAATAGTCCAAGTCTGAGTCTGAGTCCCTGTATTATTACAATAATAGTCAAATAACCTAATCTAACCTCACCCACTCAACTCTCTCTCTCTCTCGCTCTCTCCTGCGGCTCCGTGCAGAAGGGAGCCGCCTCCGAGTCTCGCGGTTGCGTCGGCTTCTCGAAATCGGTCGCCTCGATCCTCGGGCCCTCGCAAGAAACAGAGACAAGTGGTCAGTCCAATATTATTGTCAGAAAATATGAGAAAAATATATATACAAAAATCTATACAAAAAGCCGCGAAAATCAAAAAGCCGCGGAAAAGCTCAAAAAGCGACTACTAAGCCGTGCTCCCCGGCAACGACACCATTCTGATGACATGAAAACCCGAGCGACTAAGGTATAAGGTACAGAAATAGGTCGTTGCGACCTCAGTCACTCAGATGAGTCAATCAAGAAAAATCGAACCACTACTGAAAATAAAATCAATCAAGCACGAAAAGCGGTCCTGCTATGAGATTAACCTGGTATAGCACCCAGGGTCGAACTCAAGGAGCACGGATTGGTCGAGAGGCCTACGAAGTAGTCAAAACAAATACAAGAAAAGAGGAAAATGTTTTTAGTGGTTTTTAATTATTTTTATAATTTTTTGGATTTTTAAGTTTATTAAGAAAATAAGAAAGACAAAAACAATCACACTTCAACAAATTATTTAATGTGTCAAAAATCAAGCAAAAATTCAAACAAAAATATTTTTGTGTGTTTTATAATTTTTTATGTTTTTAGTTAATTTTTGGAATTTTTATGATGTATATTTTATTTTCTAAAAATCAAACAGTAGCAAAAATGCAAGGTACTGTCCAGCCATGCCCAAAATCCCTAGATAAAATATCTAAGGACCTTAAAAGGGCCTGGAGGTATTTTTTCTGTAAACTAGGTAAAACAAGGAAAATTCGAGTACCAAAATTATTGTTTTTGGGTTTTTAGGTTATTTAATAGATTTTTTAGGGGTTTTTTGGTGTTTTTAAGTTTTTATGGTTTTTAACAGTGAAAAATAGCCAAAATTGGCTAGAAAATCAAGGAACACAAAATAAACAGTACCTAATTTTTATAGAATTTTTAGGGGGGTTTTTATATTTTTTTGGGTTTTCAACTCTAGACAGTAGCAAAAATGTAGGTTTTTGAATTTTTTAAAAATAGCAAATAAACTCAGAAATGTCCTCAAAAATTCTCAAAAATCCTACACCATGGCAGGAGCTATGTGTCAAATTTTCATCGAATTTGGAGGTGATTTGATATTTTATTCAAAAATCACAAGAGGGTATTGTGCACAAGGACTGAAATGCAAATACCCAAGGTTCTGGGGGTCCCGGTGCAAAATACCCAGCAAAACACGCGCGAGGCGCGTGCCTGGGGCACTCAGGGACCTCTATGTAATAAAACTAAGTTCCAAGGACCTACTGGTAACTCGTACTAGAAGTCCGAGGGCCTCAGCTGCAAATAACCCAAGAAAACACGCACATGCAGAATTAAACCATTCACAAGGGTATAAATGCAAATATTAAAAAGGTTTCATTCATTTCATAACAACCAGAACAACAAGGGCATAGACTGCAAATATCCCAATAAAACACGTGACGAAGCACGTGGCTCACAATAGGCAGGGGTGTAAATGCAAATAAACTAAAGCTCAGGGTCCATTGTGCAATTTAACCTAAAACTAAACAACGTCTCTAAATATTTACAGGACTAATGCGAAATAAGATAAATATAAGGGCCTAAGGGTAAATTACCCTTTATTAACCGGAGCTGATGGATGGCCGCCACGTGGCGATCGAACGGTCGAGGTGGAGGCGGCTCTCAACGCTGCTGCTGCTCTGGTCGATCCAACGGTCCAGGCCAGGACACGTGTGGATCTAATGGCCTGGATCTATTGCCTCAGATCTGACGTCCATGTGCTCTCCAGGAACCAACGGTTCAGATCGGACCTGGAGCGAGGAGGCGCGATCAACGGCTCTCGAGGATGCTGGAAGAACTGATGGCCGGCGAACTTCGCCGGCCTCGTGAAGACGCTTCAGGCCTCCTCTGCTGCGCCTGAATATCGGAGGAGCTCCGGCGTGAAGGTGCGCAGCTGCTGATGGTCTCCGATGTCCCAGCCGAGCTCGGGGGAGCTCCGACGATGGTGGCGGAGGTGAAGCTCCTGGGCTGGATGTCGAGAGGCCTCAGATGGCCTCCGCTGAACCTGCAAAACCCCTCAGGAGATTCGCGGGTCGAGGGCAAAGTGCCTCGACCCAGTTAGGCAACGTGGAGGTGATCGGTGCGTCGGGGCGACGGGCTCCGGCGAAGGTGAAAGACGGTGGAGCCCGGTACCCAGCTCCTGTGCGAGCTGGGTTGTGCGAGTGGGTGCAGAAGGTGCGGCGAGGGAAGGTGGAGGTGATGGTCGGGTCCGATGGTCGGGTAGCGGTCGGAACCGGAGTGAATCGAGGGAATACGACGGCGATATGAATTGGGGGAAAATGGAAATTAGATGGAATGGTCAAGCGAAAAGGCTACCTGGGTGAAGGAGTAGACTGTGCTGGAGCTGGGGGTGCTCCCGGTCGTCGCCTCAAGGGGTGTCTCTGCCCGAGGCTCGAGCTCGCTTCAGATGGCGGAGCTACGGCGAGGGTCTCGCCGGATCAGTGGATTCGCCGACCTTCCTCGCTGCAACAGGGTGGGGTGGCGAGCTGTCACCTCGCTCTCTCTCTGGAGCTCACTGGAAAGCTGCGCGAATGGCCAAAGATGCCCAAAAAGGGTGGCGGAGCTCGGAATATATACCATGGAGGGTCCGGAAAGAGGCGCGCGGGTAGGGCAATCTGGAGCGCGGATCCAGAGGCTAAGGCTCCGGCGAGGGTGACGGATATGTCGTGCATGGATCTGACCCGGGGTTTAGGTGAGACTCAATCGGGTTTAGGTGCTAAAAATCAGGGAAATCGGGTCGGGCGCCCAAACCCAAGAGAAGTGGTCCTGGGGGGGGGGGTAGTTGACCGGGCGGTCAACAATCCCAGGACCAGTAGGAAGCGGCCACGTGGCCGGATTTTGAAATTAAAAATAAGGGTAGAAAATGGTCGAATTTTCAAAAACTCCCAACATGAAATATTTTTCTTTTTTTTTTCTATTTTTTGGTGATTTTTAATTAATTATTGGAAATAAAAATAGGCTATATACATAATATGTACTAGATATAGGTATATACAATACATAGGCTTTTGATTTTTGATTTTTAATTATTATTTTTATACAATTTTATTCCTATTTTATATTTTATTTATTTACATTATGAAATAAGGAATAAAAGGGTGTTTTTATTTTATTTTTATTATTTATATACATTAGTAAAATAAATAGATATGTACATCTATATACATAGTATATGTACAATGTATTTTTATATTTTTAATTTTGTAATTTTTATTGGATTTTTGTTTTGATTCTTCTTATTTTATTTATTTACAATACAGAACATAGAATATTTACAAAAAGTTTTGAAAATAACTTTATTTATTTATAAGGTTAAGTCAATGTAGGAGCATGGTCTATGTACATGGTGAAAGGGTATTTTTGATCTTTTTGATTTTTAACTTTTTATTTTGTTTTTATCTTTTATAAATATGTAAAAATATTTACAAGCATATTTTTGGGTGAGGAAAATATGGTTTTATGTATTTACACAAATATTTACACATGAGCTCCTATCTCCCTCTACTTTGGCTTTTATGCGGTCAGGCCCATGCTGAGCCCTCCCTTGGGTCAGGATGCTCAATATTTATTCTAAATATTTCCCTCTTTTTCTTTTTAATCTTTATTCTTTTATTTTTGCACAAAAATATGCTAATTATAGGTTTTTACACAATGCATGCTTTTGGTAATTATTTGTATTTACATATATCTACATGCATTTGCAAAGGTTTTTGTAGCTAAAATATCAGAATAAAGAGTGATGAATGGGTATTCATCAGGAAGCTCCGGGTCCTCGCCTCAAGGAACGTCGATGTCCGAGGCTCTGGCTCCTGCTCAGGGCGGAGCACGGCGGTGATACTCGCCGGATCGATGGAAACCTCCTCCTCGCCTCGCTACAACAGGTGGAGATGCTCGCTGTCACTCGGGCAATCGCTCTGGAGCTCACAGGGGAGAAGGGGAATGACCAAAGATGCGTGAAATGGGTGGCGAAGCTGGGCTTAAGTATGCTGGCGGGTCCGGGAAGAAGGGCGCGGGTAGGGCGATGTAGCGCGCGGATCCCGAGGCGAAGGCTCCGACGAGGTTGTTGGGTATGACGTGAGCAATCCGGACCCTGGGTTTGGGCAAAAGGGAGTCGGGTATGCATGGGAAAAAATCCGAGAAATGGGTCGGGCGCAGCAGACCCGTGGGAAGTGGTCCTGGGGGGGGGGGAGTTGACCGGGCGGTCAACATCCCCCAGGGCCAATGGGTGAAGGCCACGTGGCTGGATCTTGAGATGACAAATGGAGGTAGCTAGGGTCCGATTCAGCCAAAACTCAAAACATGAAATATTTTTATTTTATTTTTTTCTATTTTTTGGTGATTTTTAATTAATTTTTGGAAATAAAAATAAGGTATTTACATTATATAGCTATATATAGGTATATATACAATATGTAGGCTTTTGATTTTTGATTTTTAATTATTATTTTTATACAATTTTATTCCTATTTTATATTTTATTTATTTATAGTATAAAATAAGGAATAAAAGGGTGTTTTTATTTTATTTTTATTATTCATATACATAGGTAAAATAAGTAAATATGTACATTTATATACATGGTATATGTACAATGTATTTTTTTTATATTTTGAATTTTGTAATTTTTATTTGATTTTTGTTTTGATTCTTTTTATTTTATTTATTTACAATATATAACCTAGAATATTTACAAAAAGTTTTGAAAATAACTTTATTTATTTACAAGGTTAAATAAATATAGAGGCAGGGTCTATGTACATGATGAAAGGGTATTTTTAATCTTTTTGGTTTTACCTTTTTGTTTTGTTTTTATCTTTTATAACTATATACAAATATTTACAACTGTATTTTTGGCGAGGAAAATATTTTTATTTTATTTACATAATTATTTACACAAGAGCCCCTATCTCCCTCTACTTTGGCTTTTATGCGGTCAGGCCCATGCTGAGCTCTCCCTTGGGTTAGGTTGCTCAATATTTATTCTAAATATTTCCCTCTTTTTCTTTTTAATCTTTATTCTTTTATTTTTGCATAAAAACATGCTAATTATAGGTTTTTACACAATGCATGCTTTTGGTAATTATTTATATTTACATATATCTACATGCATTTGCAAAGGTTTTTGTAGCTAAAATATCAGAATAAAGAGTGATGAATGGATATTCATCAATAGCCACAACTTGTTTTCCTTATAGTGCCTGACAATCAATTTTCAAATATCGTTGTGACTCTTGGAATGGAATTTGGAAAGCTGGTGTATCCTCATTCCTAATATACAAGGATTTGGTAAAATGAGTACAATTTTTGTTCGATAACTATTGTAATATTAGCCCTTGTTAATGATATACCAAAAAGTTATCTGTTACTTCGGAATTTCAAAAACAAACTATGATTTCATAATAAAAAATATTTTTTTTATTTATTTAACACAATATAGCGGCAACATTCTATATATATATAATTGAGATTAATGGGGCTGCCCCTTAGGGCAGCTAACATGACTGTTCCACGTTATTTTCGGTATTTTTTTTGTTTTTTGTTTTCAGAAAATTATTACCATGTATATTTATCTATATTCTCCTATATGTCATTCGACTTTCGTCAGAAACAGAGACTCCTGCGGCCTCCATCCAGACAGTCATTTTTGACAGTCGCATGATTTTTTAAATCGACATTATCTCGATGGAGGTCATAAGAGTATCTGTTTCTGACGAAATTTGAATGACATATAGAAGGGATATAGAGATGAATATAATGATAATATTTTTCATAAAAATAAAAAATAACACCGAAATAAGAGGCGGAACAACCATATAAAGGGCAGCCCAATGAAACCCATATTTGTTGTTTTAAATCTTTATAAGTACGAGAACATCCGCTATCTACATGGTGACCATTTAATCATCGTATGCATTACTCGTTGCATTAAATAAATCCCTGTATTTTTTAAGTTATCTGAGAAGGCAAACTGGATGATCGAGATTGGGTTAAATCGATCATTGCTTATCATTAATAAATTATAGATTCAGACTGCTGGAATTTAATGGTTATTATTGCGGGCTTCACGCAGAAAGGATCGCTCCTATTCGTACCGTCAATAATATTTCGATTTGACAAGCACATTCAAGCATGCATCTTTTTCGATACATCCAGAAAAGAAAAAAAGAAAAGAAAAATCCACAGAAATTAGGGAAAAGAAAAAAAAACAATTCCCCATAATAACCCGACGTGTTTAATGAGACGGCATATTAATGAGGCATATTTCCCACCACCGTTACAACCAGTGTTTTTGAACGAGACCGGACCGCTGAACCGATCTTGAATCGGTCCGGTTAACCAGTTTATATCGGTTCGGTTCGATTATTCAAATTTTAATTAAGTCATTCATTAAATCCATTTTTTGACTCGGTTTAATCAGGTTCAACCGAAGTTGAACCACATTTAATTTTTAAATTATTTAAAAATTTTGTTGGTAGTGGGGGTTAAACCCTTGACCTTTGGACCTTTGGTCACCTATTTGGCACTTCTAACAAACTACACTAACACAACTTTTTATATGTAATGGATTTTAAATATAATTAAATTATTATCATGTTATAGATTATCTAGTCAAAATAATATATATATGATATGTATGATATTTGATGGTGTATAAGAAAAATACTTTATGTATAGTGTGAAATATATATATATATATTATCTATGTATTTTATATATTCAAGTATATTTAAGTGTATATTATATATATTATTTCATTTCAGTTTGATTAGTCGATTTAATCACTTTTTTTCACCAATCTATTTAATCCAATTTTAAATAATGATGGTATCATCTGATTGAACCGATCTGATTATATGATTCGACACGATACAACTATTTCAACAAAATTTCCGATTCGGTGTCCGATTCTTTTTCAAAAACCTTGGTTACAACACATCTATATAATGGCGCAGCGTAGAACCCCTCAGGTCCTGACGTTAACGTGCGCCGTCACCCTCCACTCCAACCCCCTCTCCTTGGTTTCATTTATACCCACCACCACACTCTCCGCCACCAGTTGTAATAAAGCCCTCACCCCTTCTCTTCTCCGTTTCCACCCTCCCGCCTCTTCTTCTTCCACGCGATGGACGGCGGAGATGGGCCTCTGGGCTTCCGCCGTGGCAACGTGCTCGACCCTTCGGCGCAGGAATACCACCCCGCGCCCTACCACTTCAACCTCGGACAGCCCCAAATTTACTACCCGTACCCTCCACATCCCGCCCTCCACTTTCTCCCACCTCCGCCCTCCCCGCCTCCCGTACGCACGCGCCCCGCCTACGTTAGCCACGGTCCGGCGGAGGCGCTGCCGGATGCCGTCCCAACGCGCTCTATCCTCCTCAGCTCCGTTTCCCCGCACGTCTCGGAGGGCGTCATCCGCATGGAGCTCGAGTCGTTCGGCGGCGTACGCGCCGTTGAGATGGGTCGCCTCGCCGCGGAGGCCGTCGTCACCGTCCACTTCTACGATCTCAGGGCGGCGCGCGCCGCCCTTGAGGCGGTGCGTGATCAGCACGTGCGGCAGCAGGGGAGGATGTGGCAGCAGCTCCACGGTGCCGGCGGGGTTGTGCCTGTGGGGAATTGGGGTACGCCTCCTCCACCTCTCGGGGTCGGGCTCGTCGCCGGGCGGGCCGTGTGGGCGCAGTTCGCGCCGGAGCCCTCGGCGCCCAATAATGGATCCCTGGTGGTGTTCAATCTGGACCCCGGTGTCTCGTCGCAGTCCCTCAAGGAGGTCTTCGAGGCCTTCGGTACTGACCCCATGCATATATATAGTAAACAGGGGCAATTCTCATCATTGCGTTGCCATTTTTGTCGCAAGGATTTGCTTCTGCTCCTTTGTTTGCTTGTGTGTTTTGAGAGGGGTCGGCATATGTGGAAGTCGATGTTTCTTTTGCTCTTTTTTATTATATGGGTGTCATTAACTGCTACCTTTCTCCATCTCCGATTTTCTTGATATGATATCTTTACTTGTGATATCCTGCTTACCCATTTCGGCTTCTGACCGGACATCTCCGGCTAATATGATGGGCATTCGAGCCATTTATATTAGTATATCGACTGCAGCATTTCCAGTGAGGTCATCGTCAACGTCCATCGATCTCATACATACTTAAGAGCTTGGAATTGGTGCAATTTGGGCAGGAACCGTGAAGGAGACGAGGGAGACACCAATGAAGCCGCGCCACCGCTTCATCGAGTTCTTCGACACCAGGGATGCCGAGAGGGCTCTCGTAGAGATGAGCGGGAGGCAGCTTTTCGGGAAGAAGGTCGCGATCGAGTTCAGTCGACCTGGTGGTCATGGAAGAAGGTCAGACCTCTACCCCGACTCTTTGCTGCGGGTTTTGACATGATAAATATATATCTAACGCCGACCCAGTTTTATTTGGATGCAGCAATTACAGCAGGAAGAACTCTAATCACCAACCCATCCAATTACCTCCCAGGCTTGCAACTCTCCCTCGCTCCTCTAGCAACATCTCGTCCTCGTCCTCGAGTCACGGGAGAGCGGCGAGCCCACCGGAAGAGGTTTGTGTTCCTGCCGGGGAAGGTTCGGTGGATGGTGACGAGTGCATGCCTTCGAAGAAGGGGGACGAGTGCAAGAGGAGGGGCAGTAGGACCCCACTGAAGCAGCTGCCTCATGGCTCGAGTGGTAGCGGCAGCAGCAGACATAGAAGCTTCAAGAACATGCAACGAAGCCGGAACCGTGCGGCCATGGAGGCTAAGTTCCTAATAAGGGGAGACGATGTGGATCTCGAAGGCTCTTCGTCTTCTTCCTCATCAGGGTTTAGGGATTCCAGAACCACTGTCATGATCAAGAACATACCCAACAAGTACAGGTCGCGACAAATAAACATGTTTGCTCCCCTCTCCCTTGGTTTGGATTTTATTGTTTTCTTTCGGGATTTAATTATTGCTGTTGCGATGATTTGTTGGTCATTGTTGTGGGGCAGTCAGAATCTGTTGTTGAACATGCTTGACAACCACTGCGTGCAATGGAACGAGGAGATTGCTGCCAAAAACCAAGAGGAGCCCTTCTCATCCTACGACTTCGTCTATCTTCCCATCGATTTCAAGTGAGTAATTTGCGTGGGCTTCCTTTTCTCTCTAAACACAATTCGATCTCCCAGTTTCGGTCCACCCACATGCTTGAATTGGAAAGAAAGATCCAATCACACACCCACCTTTCCACTTTTTATCTCTTTTCCGCCAAACCATCTTCTAGGGTTCAAAAGCCTCTGATAGAGAGAGAAACCCTCAGAAGCTTGGAATGTAGTGAGCTTTCGAGTGGGGATGTGGGTGGTACCAGATGGTTCCAGTTGCAGGTGGTTGATAGAACTCAACATTAACCTGGAAATTACTATCTAGAGACAATACCCATAAAAGACAGTATTGATGGGATCTGTGGAAAGGAGGGGGGTTGTTTTTAGAGCTCCCCCAGTCTTTTCCCATCACCATTGGAACAAGGGAGGAAAAAAGCTGCTTTGGAGAGAGGAGCTTAATTCATATCAATTTTTTAAGTCCTAAATTGCAAAAAAGATAGAAAAAAGAGAGAATAATAATAATAATAATACAAATCTGCCAGATTTCTGCAAATCTATGACCGGGGCTAACAATGGTGTGGTGCTGATTGATCTCGTCACTGCCTGCAGCAACAAGTGCAATGTGGGATATGGGTTCGTCAACATGACATCTCCTGAGGCCACATGGAGACTCTACAAAGACTTCCATTTGCAGCACTGGAAGGTCTTCAACTCCAGGAAGATCTCTCAGATCACCTACGCCCGCGTGCAGGTGCTCCATCTCTCTCTCTCTCTCTCTCTCTCTCTCTCTCCACCTCCTCTCTATATATAATACCTTCTATCTATCTTTTTTCTCTTTTTAAATTCCTTTTCTTTGATTTTTTATAGGTATCGGTATTTGATTATTGCAACTTTAACTTGGTACCCATCACAATCAAAGATTGCCACTTCGCTTTTCCACTAATTCCCATGTTGGTATCCTGCATATTAGGGTTTAGAAGCGTTAATGGAGCATTTCCGAAATTCCAAGTTCGCCTGTGACAAAGACGAGTACTTGCCGGTGTTCTTCACGCCGCCACGGGACGGGAAGAACCTGACTCCACCAACCATCGTCGGCTGCCGGAACACCGCCGCCGGATCGTCTTGCTCGACCGCCGCAATCACCAAGATGGTCCTTCTGCGGGTAACCTCCGACGACGAGCCGTCAGACGGTGGTGGGTCGTCCTCTCCCGGTTCCACGACATCCCACGTTGATCCGTCGTGCCGCGGCGAGAAGGAAGAGGAGGAGAGCAACGACGATGAGTAGGGAGATAGAGGTGACAATATATATAGTCTAGTTTCTTCGGTCAGCGTGATATTGGTGTCATTTGTAGTAAGGTGAAGCAGTTGTTAAATTTGTTCGAATTGGAGAGACATAAAGGGAAGGTGGAGAGAGAGAGATGGGTTCTGGATTTGCTTCGCTTTGGCTTTGCTGTGTATTACAAAACGGGAATGGCCGCACCCCCCCTCCTCCTTCTGCCCCCATGGCGTACGGAACTCTACTCTCTCATTCTCTCTCTCTCTCTCTCTAAATAAATATATGTAGTATAAGGTGGCCATCCCATAAGCAACACACCTCTGTCTTGTCTTCTTGTCTCTCTCCCTGAGACTTGGCATGCTCCTAATGTCTCTAATTAATATATAGTGCTTGGTTTGATGGCAGACCATGTAGACACATCTCGATCCCTGTTCTTCGGCTTTTACTTACCACTTTTTTCCTGGTTATACGAGTAGTTGCTTTGTTAATAACTTCACGTTTTGGAAGAACTTGTATAAGCCAAGTGTGTGCATTGTTACATTAGTAAGCTAACGATTATTTACCATCATATGATGGGTTATAATGCGCACCGTTCTTTCTCTTTAGCATCTGGTTAGTATAACGTTTTATTAATCCAAACGATATCAGATTTAACTGATCCTTACGTGTCAAATGTTTAATTTTTAAAAGGAGTAACGTTCATTGAAGTAAAGTCTAAACCTAATGATTCCAACGTTATACGATTTAAGTTATGATACAAATTATAATAAAATTGAGATATAGTGATGATTTTTTTTTCAAAATCTGTCCTTAATTTAAATGTTGTTATATATATATATATATAATGATGATATTATTTATTGCGAAATGAATTTTCACACTCAATTAGCAATGAATATCATATTTGTTATATCATTAGCAACGCTTCATGTAGTGATGTTTATCCGTTATTTTTTTAAATATCAACTAATGATCGTTATTTTTTAGAGTCAAAATTTAGTGATAATTAATTAAAGTTTGAAAAATAGCAACGGATAAGCATCGTTACGTCGATCGTTGTTAAAGATATAATGACATTTGGTATTCGTCGTTAATTTTGAGAACGAAAAATCATTTTGGAATGAATAATATCGTTGCGATATATTTAACAATGATTAATTTAGTGACAGAATATGAAAAATCATCACTGCAGCTCCATTTTTTTTAAGTGACACATGATTTTCCTTTATTCTGAAAGGACAACTAAAAATGAAAATAATAGGTTAATTTCTCATTTTATGGATTCGTTTGTTATTATTAATTATATTATTATTAGCTCAATTGTGAAAATTGTATTCTATTGCATTTTGAAAATTCCATTTTTAATAATTAATAAAAAATAATAATAAATAGTTTCTATAAGAATTATATGTTGATCTAGTATACACACAAAATAAATATGTATAAAAAGGATACATTAATTATGAAATTTGTTCTCAAGAAAAAAAAAGTATTTAGCGGGTTTGAAAAATCTGTTGACTTTTATTACAAATAGATCCTGAAAAATGATAATTTCGTGATATTGTACCATTAACAGAAGATTTTTTCCGTTTACCAATTTGTAAACCATACTCTCGAAAATAGGGATGTTTGATAAGTGTTACTGTAAACAAGAATAATAACTAGGTCATTGCAAGTCTTTATAGCCATAATGGTGAACGGCAAAATTTTAATTTATCGCTTTAGAATAACTCTTTTGTTGAATTGACAGTTGAACCTGTTTAAATACCAGTTGCCACTACTTTATTTGCTATGAATGTAACGATAGAAGTGGGGTTTTTTAAAAATATAACATGTGTGCTTTATCAGATCTATAAACTTTATCAGATCTTTCGGATAATGCGTTGCTCGTGTGAAATTCTCCCCAACTTGACTGCAACCTATCCCTTACAAAGCATCGAGTCATCAATTTTTCTTTTAATTTTTTAGTAGTTTTTTAAGTGCAAGTATACAATTTTTAAGACGATACACGATGCAATGTTGATGTGGTTTGAGTAACATTGATTGTTTGCATTTACAAAATGCAACAATTACATCACGGAGTCACGAAATTATGCTATCAATAGATCTGATAAATATCCATCATGTTTTTGCTTATTCAGACCACTGCCTCCAAGAGCTTACAGTTCTGATTAATTGTAATCTCGTCTGGGGGATATGTAGTCGATGTAAGGTTTAAATATGCACGGTTTTTTTACTACATCGCATTAGGCGCTGTATGGCATCTTCTATGGATATAAATCTCTCAAAATTTTGGATAACTTACTCAAACCTTCAAGTGTTTGTTCTATAAAAAAACAAGAAATGAATCCATGTCACCCAACCTGGGGACTAGATTATGCATCGCAGCTAAGTGCCTGAAAAGGTATGACACAGTACCTTTGATTTAATCAGTCCCGAAAATTGAAACAAAAACAACCTAATATACAAGACTGATTGATCCATCTACAACAACTTGCTCGAGCACACCATAGTTTCCACCTACAGCAAGCTTCACAAATCACAGATCTACAACAATGTGGGCATTATCAACTCGACAGCACTGCCCCTTGAATGTGATTTGTGTAGAAGTCCCGGAGAAGGAGACAGAAACTCACGGTCATCTTTATTTCAAACTCAAAATTAAGATAAAGGCAACACATCAACAGACCAAGAGGAAGAGATTGACCGTTGATGTATGGAGACGTAATCATACGAATGAAAACATGACAACAAAGATACAGATGGTAACAAATCCAGCTTGTTAAGATAAAAAAAATTCCATGTCAAAATACATTATTTTTATTTTCAATCCGAGAACCCTTCTCAATATCAAGAAAAATAAAAAAATATAACACACACAGTGGAACACGAAATAGATCAGAGAAATCTCTCGCTAAGCCAGGACTTTCATAGACGCAGGGCAACGTGGGTGAAAGCAACGTCGGCATGCAGGGAAGCCTTGCTATGGAGCCGATTTGAGAAGGTGATGTAAGGTTGTGAGATGAACCGACACCCATTGGCATGGGGGTGACCTTACAGGATCGTTCTTCCAGGGACCTCCGCACCTTGGCGTCGATTTATGAGCGCCGGAGAGAGCTTCGGAGAGGATGCACCGTCGAGTGAGAAAATGGGAGCCGAAGATGTACCGTCACCGAAGAAGAGATCCCCTTTCTCTGTTCTGCAGCCCTTGGAAATGAGGAAAGACAGGAGGGGCATTACTCCAATCTCATCCGTTGGTGTTTTTTAAGATCCAATGGTCCATATTGATGGTTCTCATGCTCTCATAAACCCCTCCTCTCATAGGATCACTACTCACCTTAGATATTTGACTTACTTCCTGTTAGTCATCTGCTTCCCTAATTCCCAACTCGAAAGGTAATGTGGTAAAACTTCTGTTTTTCTCTGCTATTCATGTTCTCCTTTTAAGATCATTTCATATTTACCTTTTTGTTTAGTATATGTTGTTGTTTTCCACTGGTTTTTTTGAATGTTTATTAAAATTTCATCCTGCTTCCTGTAATATGCTTTTGTCTATTGATGTTTCTTATGATATAATCAAACTTCTTCTTTCCAAAAAAATATTTAGGGTTTCTGGTATTCCTATTTTAACTGATTGTAATTTTGCTACATATGCTTTCTTTATCAAATTATAAGGGATCGATATGGACCAATCGACTCTTTCAATATATCGTTTACTATAGGAGTTGGTATGATACAAAGAACATAGATGCCTGTATATAGTATTTGGTATATGTCATTAACAGTTGCTACTGTATGACTGTGTTTACCGATGTTTGTTAGTAAGCAATTTACATTTTGTTTTTAAGACAATAACTACGTCTCTTTCTTCTGCTAATTTTTCCTTTTTTTCGCAGTTCTATATGTATATGTATACATGTGTTGATATTGCAGTAAGTTATAATTGTTAAGAAAAAAAACTGCTACCGGTAAGGTTATTTCCATACTATAGTGTTCTTTTATGTTGCTGTTGTATGATTTATTGATGTTTGCTAGGATATGATGAAGCTTCTTCTTCAAAAAATTTATTTAGGGTTTCTGTTACTCATATCTTACCTGATTATATTTTCCTTACATATGCTTTCTTTATAAAATTATAAGGGATCCATGTGGACAAAAGACATAATAAACATTGAAGGTAACATTTTCTACAGTATGTAATATCTTATTTTTTTTATATCTGGTAGATGCTTGCCCTAGATTCTGGTTCTTCCATTTACTTTAGAGAGTTTATTGATTCTCTCTTTCAAAACAGGGGTTTCTTCGTAGTGGATGTTATGATATTAATTTATGTTTTCCTATACATTTGTATGTTGCTCTGTTTTACATCAGCAACTCTTTGAATATATTGGTTACTATAAGAGGTGGTACGATACAGAGAACATATATGGTTGTAGATAGTACTTAGTGGATGTTAGTAATCGTTGCTACTGTATTACTGTGCTTACTGATGTTTCTTACTAAATAATTGCCCTTCTGTTTCTTAGACAATACGTATGTCTATTTTTTTGCTAATTTATCGTTTTTTATAGTTCTATGCATATATATGTTGCCATTTCAGTAAGTCAGTGTTTGTTAGTAAACAATTTACATTCTGACTTTAAGACAATAGCTATGTCTCTTTGTTCTTCTAATTTTTCGTTCTTCTTACACACACACACATGTGTTGACATTGCAGTAAGTCATTATTGACAGGAAGAAAAATTCCGTTACAGGTACGGTTCTTTCCATACTATAATATTTTTTTATGTTGCTGTTTTACTTAGTGAATGTTAGTAATCGTTGCTACTGTATTACTGTGGTTACTGATGTTTGTTACTAAATAATTGACCTTCTGTTTGTTAGACAATACGTATGTCTAATTTTTTTTGCTAATTTATCGTTTTTTTATAGTTCTTTGCATATATATGTTGCCATTTCAGTAAGTCAGTGTTTGTTAGTAAACAATTTACATTCTGACTTTAAGACAATAGCTATGTCTCTTTGTTCTTCTAATTTTTCCGTTCTTTTTATTGTTATATATATATATACACACACACACATGTGTTGACATTGCAGTAAGTCATTATTGACAGGAAGAAAAATTCCGTTACAGGTAAGGTTCTTTCCATACTATAATATTTTTTTATGTTGCTGTTTTATGGTTTATTGATGTTTGCTAAGATATGATCATGCTTCTTCTTTCAAAAAAATAATTAGGGTTTCTGTTACTCATATCTTACCTGATTGTCATTTTCTTACATATGCTTTCTTTATAAAATTATAAGGGATCGATATGGACAAAAGACAGAATAAACATTGAAGGTAATATTTTCTACAGCATGTAATATTTTATTTCATAGATATATGTTAGATGTTCGTCCTGAATTCTGTTTCTTTCATTTACTTTAAAGAGTTTATTGATTATTTTTTTCGAAAGGGGGGTTTCTTCGTAGTGGATGTTATGATATCAATTTATGCTTTCCTGTGCGTTTGTAGGTTGCTCTATTTTACATCAGAGATTCTTTGAATATATTGTTTACTATAAGAGTTGATACAATACAAAGAACATATATGGCTGTAGATACTACTTGGTGGATGTCAGTAATCGTTGCTATTGTATTACTGTGTTTACTGATGTTTGTTGCTAAATAATTGACATTCTGTTTTTTAGACAATAGTTATGTATCTTTTTTCTGCTAATTTATCGAATTCTTACAGTTCTATACATATATATGTTGCCATTTTAGTAAGTTGCTATTGATAGGAAGAACAAAAACCGTTACAGTCAAGATTCCTTTCATATTATAGTATGTCTTTATGTTGCTGTTGTATGTTTGGTTTATTTTATGTATGAACAAAATTCCGCAATGCTTATTAATTCCTGTGTGGCTGTAAATGTATTTGATTTTTACCTCTTGGCGTCTTCTTATGGATATAAAATTTGACAGTATTTAAAATCTTATTTTCTTCATATCTTTTACATGTTTGTTGTAATCTATGTTTCCTTCATTTACTTTGGAGAGTTTATTGATCGTCTTTCTGAAAGGGGTGTTTCTTTCTAGCGGATGTTATGATATTGTTTTATGCTTTTGTATGTATTTGTGGGCTGCTATATTTTAGAACATCGATTCTTTACATATATTAATTAGTATAAGAGTTGTTATGATACGAAGAACATATATGGCTGTAAATAGTGTTGATTACATGTATGATGTAAATAACATATATGGCTGTATATAATATTGAGTACATGCTATTAGTGGTTGCTATTGTATCAATGTGTCTACTGATGTTTGGTAGTAAACAATTTACATTATGTTCTTAAGATAATAGCCATGTCTCTTTCAACCTAAGATAATAGCGTGCGGGCGTGCGGGCGTGCGTGCGTGCGTGCGTGCGTGCGTGTGTGGGTGGGTGTGTGTGTGTGTGTGTGTGTGTGTGTGTGTGTGTGTGTGTGTGTGTGTGTGTGTTCCTTGCGATTGCAGTGATTCAATATTAACAGGAAGGAAAGAAAACGTTACAGGTAAGGTTCTTTCCATACTATGGTACTCTTTTATGTTGATGTTGTATTCATAGTTTACTCTACGTGTCACCATAATTTCTTAATGCTCATTAAATTTTCTCTGCCTTTAAATATATAATATCTTTAACTATTGTTTTTTCCTTATGGATATCAACTTATAAGGGATCGATATCTCCAAAAGTGCAGAACAAACATTTAAGGTAACCTCCTCTACATCATTTAATATTTCATTTTTCTATATATCTGCTATATGTATGAGCGAAATTCATTATTACTCATTAAATTCTGTCTGCTTTTATATCTATAACATCTTTGCATGCTGTTGTTCTCTTATGGATATAAAATTTGACTACCTTCTCGATGAATGATATATAAAAGGAGCTGTTGTTTTTCCTTTTTTTAGTCTCTGACAATGAATATGGATGTTTGCACATTTATAGGATTGTGCTTATTGATAAGTACTGCTGTTTGGTTATGATATGATTAGCACTCTTCTTACAAACGAAATAGTTAAGGTTTGTGTTATTCAAATTTTGTCTGTTTCTAATTTTGTTATCTATATTTCCTTTATCAACTTACAACGTATCAGTGCTGTCAAAAGGTCGAAAAAAACATTAACGGCAAGTTTACTTACTGCTTTCCATACAACAAAGTTATTTTTAACCTGCTGCTACTTTTTCAAACTGTAATAGTTCTATATATATCTTCTTTTAAATTGCAGTTGAATAACATTGACAACAATTGTGTTACATTTAATATCTTCTTTACAATTCATAACTTCTTTTACATTTCTGAGTTTCTACTCTCATATAGGAAATACCTATTGAAGGCCTGATTGAATTAGACAAAGGGTTCTGTTTTGGACATAGTCTCCAGGAAGGAGAAATGTATCCATTGTTGACTGTAGTGCCCATCCGAATAAAACATCACGAAGAATTGTCCCAAATGAAGTCATTTTGGTGTTTACAGATATAACTTATATCATTCATCATGCAGAAATAGACATGTCTATTCCACGATATAAGTTTTTCTTCGTTGATTTTGAAGATGTCACCATGCCTATCTTCTACAGTGCATATATCATTGGTATGTTTATTATTTATAGTAATTATATCATATGAAAGTAACATATTACCTTTATACTATTTACTTGTAACATTGATATCAGTAACATGTCTTTCTCTTTTGTAGATATAATTGGATGGCTTCTTCCGGTTGACAAGACCAGAAGACTTATTACGAAGAAGGCTCTCCTGCCAAGCTAAATATACAAATCCAAAACAACAGGTTTTTTTTATATATATCAAATATTTTATGAATAATTTACTTTCTTGATAAATATTTTAGCCTCCTACGTATATCAATTTCATTATCATGTCTACTGTGAAATCAACAGCAGAAAATACTACCAGTTACTTTATGGGGGAAAATAACAGAATTTTTCCATCAAAACTTCTTCGTAACAGAGAAAAAAAATTGTCATCGTTTTGAGTGGTTTGGTGGTCACATATTACCTTGGTTAGTATTCTTCACTAACGTCTTCATTATCTAAACATATTTTCATAGATTTATCTTACATAGTTCATAATTTTTCGATTATCATAGGCGATCATGTCCTATGCTCCACTACTTCAAGTAGGTTTCATATAGACCTAAATATCCCTGAAGTATCCAGGTTTCGCCAAAGGTATAACCTTAATGTATAGTTCCTAACATTTCTATTACATTTCTTTCACAATAATATACAATTACTTTAACTTCCAAATTTCTTTACCATCTTACAGTATCGAGACAGAAAATGTTCCATCGACATCCATCACTGATTCAAATAGTGTAGACTAAAACCTGTAAGATTTATTTGTTCTCATAGTTTCTATAATTTATCTTAAGAAAACCGATAACAAATTTTCTTATTACATAACTTTATTTTTATATGACTACCAACAATTACATTCTTAAATTTAATTTTACTGTATTAACTACATCCTTTTAACTTAATTCTCATACCCTTCGTCTTATAATAATAATTATTTCATTCAACTATGCAGATACCCTTCAGCTTTCTTGCAGTACACCTTCCGCTTTCCAGCTCCGCGTTTCTACATCTTCTAAACTGTTTTAGCATACTGTTCTGTAATAAATTGCTGAACAAGTAAACATTTTCATATATGTTCCTCCTTCTGTTTAACGAATCTCCAACCTTTATATCTCAGTTATCTTCTATCCAGTACTTTCTCTCAAAGTTGGTTTGTTTGTTCATTTCTTCAGACAACACTCTTTACTGCCATGAAGAACTTCTGTTTGCATCCTACGTTGTATGCTCTTTTAATTAAAACTTTAGATCGCTACTACCAATTTTTATTTGCTTTCAGTAACTACCATCAACATATTTATTCCTCCTCATTTCAATTTTCACAAGTCCTGTACTTTTACTTAATTCTTATTTTATTTTTCTTCCCGCCGCGAAGCGCGGGTATGCTACCTAGTACCTTCTTTAAAAGTAGGTTTTTCACCCACCGCAAGACACGTGGAGAGCTCCATAGTCTTCTCCGCTTCTTGCCAACTGCTGGGTTCCTTTCCCATCTTTAAAAATCAGCACATTTTTTCTTTGTAAAGTTGGGATCCTTTCCCAGCTTTCAAAATATCAACACGTGGTACTCTTCCCTATCTTTCTATAATTTGCTTTCTATAATTAGGAGATGATCTCCATCTCTCTCTTCCCCCTCTCTCACACTTCATGCCACTCCCTCTCTCTTACTTCTCACAAACATGTTTCTCTCCTCTACTTCGAAAAAATGACGTTATTTCTACATCAAAATTTCTTCATTCGAGGTGTTGCACTTCCATATTTATTTCAGGGGTTTAATGGGATAGCCCCTAGGGAGCTAATTTAACTCCCTAAACTTTATTTTTCCCATTTTTTATTTTTTGAATTTTTTCCATGAATATTTATAACTCTATCTTTATATTATGCTAATCAAATTTCGTCAATAGAGACTCCTACGGCCTCCATCCAGACAACATTTTTTTTAACGATAACAGAATTACTAAAAACATCCCCGTCTGGATGGAGGCTGTAGGAATCTCTGTTTCGCACTAAATTTGAATAGCATAATACAGGAATATAGTGATGAATATTCACGAAAGAAACTTTCAAAAAAATAAAAAATGGGAAAAATGAGGCGGGGGAGCTAACTCAAGGGGCAACCCCATTTTACCCTTATTTTAGATCTCTCTTATTCTTATTTTAAATCCTTCACACATATGTATTTCTTATTATTCTAACATATACACATTTATTTTTACATAAAAAATCTAAATCTATACTGCAGCGAAGCGCAAGTAGTGTCCTATTTAAGGTTATAGGATGGAAGGGTATGCCTCCCATCTTATTAACACCATGACTGTGATATCGTCACTGTGTGTCTCTCTGTTGGAAGGCTAAGTTTCTTCTCACAGGATTTTATGGAATCATCCTGAGACTCACGCTGATTGTTCTCTGTGTTTATGAGCGCCTTGCAGGGTCTAAAAAACCTGATCGGAGCGGTCTGTCAGACCGGTTGGATCAGGAACTGATTTCGACTGGGTCGGTTTGACTGGTTTTGTATATTTAATTTTAAAAAAAATCGGGTCTGACTGGTGGTCAGACCGGGTTGATCTAGATGGTCGGACCGAGTTGACCTAGATTGACTCAATTTTGATGGTTTGATAAATTTTCAAAAAAATAGAAGTAAAAATAATGAAATAACGGAGTTTATCACTTGTGTCATTCTTAACTTTCACGAGATGTTATATCCCTCTCTTTTTTGGAATATACGTTGTGCCAATGCTTTCTTAGAGTAAATATCTAAAAAAATATAAATAAATGATTATAATATTGTATTCATATATAATTGTAGAAGTTGTGACTAACTTTTGTTTGTAGAGTTTTATTCGAAATAGGCAATCATATTATTCTGTTGAAAGATTTGAAATGTTAAATGATTATTTCATTGATATATAAATACATACATATAAGTATCCGCTTTTATCAGTTCAAAAAACCGGTCTGACCGGTAAATTAAACTCAGTCTTGTTTTTTCCGAGTCGATAGAAAATGATGATGACATGTTGACATCATCACGGGTTCGACCGGTTTAGACCGATTGTTTGACCTGATTGAACCAAACCAAAGACTGACCGATTCAATATTTGGTTCGATTTTTAAAATCTTGCGTCTCGATGTTCGGATCGATTGTGTACACCTTGACTTTCAAAGATAGTCTCACGTCTAAAACTCACAAAGTACGTGTGCGGATTATAAGTGGTGGGGTTGTCAAGCATTTTCGATGGTTGTCAACGGGTCCAATCAAACCTTAATCCAATAAGTTGTCAAGGAAGTTTTCCTCGATAACGAACATAACCTCGTGATGTTACAGGCGAATCTGGAGAACACAAAGAACTCATTGTCTGTCTGGTAGTAACATCACCTGATTATCATTCCTTGCATCGATATCATAATCCGTCTTCTGAATCCGGTAACGTAGATGATTATCAGTTATGTGATTGAATTCACCTTTGATTGACATACATTTCAATAAAAATCCACCTTCCATAATACTGATACAAGAGGAAGACAAATTTGTATATGCAAGCACATAAAAACAACCACAAAAAATGTGTGTATAATTTCGTACATATAGACGTCAGTCACTAAATCGCATATTTTTTAAATATACAAACTAAAACATTAGGGTTGCAAATTGTTAGTATTATGTCTAGGGCTGTTAATCGAACCGAACTGTAGCGATCAGACTTATGTTCGAGTTCGGTTTTATAAGGAAGTTTGAAAGTTCGAGTTCGGTTCGATAAATGTTCGATAGGATATGTTCCAGTTCGTTTAGAAAATGAACGTTCGAGTTCACTGCGATAACAGTTCGTTAATAATTTAACTTAATTAAAACTTATTTTATGAACAAATCGAAACTGGAGTTCGATAATGAGGTTCAATATGCAGTAAAAATAAGAAATTATTCAAATTAAAGTGATACAAAGCCCAATAAATAACACAATTTCTTTACGAAGTATATAAATACTAAGTTACATATACAAATACATACACATATACATATATCGAAGTCGAACATTTATCGAAAGAACATATGTTATGTTCATGTTCAGTTCATTAAGCTATCGAACTAAAATTTGAACTTCATGTTCAGTTCGTTTAGAAACAAACGAACATTTTTCGAACTATTATCGAACGAACTCTAATCGAATACGAACATATTCAGTTCGATTAACAACCCTAATTATGTTATATTTGTAATAACAACAAGTACAACATATATTATTCTAGTCAAATAATAAATTTCATTTACTAATTATTGCTATAAAAAGCGTGGCTTAGCTAGGACGAAGTCAGAATTGTGTGCTCGAGATATCAATATGAAATTTTTACAATAAAATATTATTTAAATAATTTCAAAAAGTATACCAAAATTACATTAATAATGCATAAATAACGAAACAAAGTTTAGAAAATTATAACTTATGCCAACTTGATTATGCATGTCTTCTTATTGATTATGCATGTCTTCTTATAAATAATGCATGCCTTTTTATTAATCATTTTAGCCATGGTAAATATTATCTTACATGAAAGTGTAGCAAACAATTAAACGTTATTTTAGTTACGATCTTACTGTTGAGCAAATCAATATGCTTGATGTGTTATAATGCAATATTACATAAGAGTGAAGTAATTAACAAATAGAAACTCTACATTATCATTAGATGCATAAATTTTAACACGTTCAATAAGCAACATTTGTGGCACACTAAAAAGTAAATAAACCATTAACTTATTCAATCATGCATTATGACAGATTTGGTTGTAATAGAATCGTCCCTTTAATAGAAAATAATTAAAAGATTCAACGATTATAAACTTGGTGAAAATGCTTAAGTAGTTGATGGTTAGAATGAAATTTTCGGTGAAAAAACTCACTGAAAAATGGGTCTTTATAAATTTGAATTTTTGGTAAACAACTCAATGCTAAAATAAAAAAAATAGCGAGATTAGATAATTGTTGGTGGTTCTTACAAATAGAATGTTTCATTTTATACTCGATGGTAAATACACTAGAAACAATATGCTCTTATTTATTTTTTTAAGAACCCTTTTTTTCTTTGCCTAGGACCCATGAAATGTCAGGAATGATACTGGTTGGTGGGAGTACAAGAACATTTTTATTAAATTGATCGCATAAGGGTATTCGGTGTTACAACGTATACTAATCATGACTGAATTAACTTGTAAGATTAGTAACATCAACATTCTTTCTTAATAATTAATATATTGTTATTACTATAATATATGGTATTTTTTACATATCCAAATCATGACCGAGTTAACCTGTAAGTTGTAAGTAGCATTAAACATCCTCCCAATAAATAATAATAACAATAATATCATTATTACACTACTGAAAGCAAATGATCATATTCCATACTTTCATGCAGTTGGTAATGGATTTCTTAAACTAACTAGCCATACATAATCCAAAGAGAATGATGGGCCTTACTTATATACCTTTAATGGGAGTGTCGCCGCAAGAAAATTGATTTATGACAACAAATAATTTGAAATTTATTGTCATATCTTTTGATGTTTAATATATACGAACATATACTATTAATTGTAAAATTATATTTTTGTTTCTTGTGATTAACAACAAATGTCATATGCTCATGATGACTTATCTATTAGCTTATTTGTTAAAATATGTATTAGCCTTTACTAAGTTTAAAAACCATTACAAAAAGTGTCAAATGATAACCTTTGTTGTACGACTCATTGTAAAAAATATAACAACAAATATGATAGGGTAAACTACAATTTAAGTCCTTATCTATGGGTTCCATCCCATAATGAGTCCAGATCTTTAAATCGTAACCATTCGGGTCCCAGGACCATTTAGGAAATGGAAATTTTGGGATTCATGACAAATATGCCCTAGTTGGGAAGGGAATGGGGGTTGGGTTCCAACTTTTAATCAAGGGCATACTCGTCATTAGCCACAAAAAGTTCCTTACATTAATGATCTTGGGACCTGAATCGTTACAATTTAAAGATCGAGACCCACTCTGGGATCGGACCCATAGATGGGGATCCAAATTGTAATTTACCTAATATGATATTTAACTATGGAAGATATGTCAACGGATGTTACATTATTAGTTGGATTTAGTTACATTTTCTTGTAGCGTGTTTCTCATGGTATGGAACCTAAGGAATTGATGCATACTTTATGTCTCATGTGCATATCACCAAATTGTGGTCAATTGGCCACAACTCCTTCAACACCGTGTGTTGTAGAACTCCTTCGATACGACGGTTTTATCTCCATCAAAATGGATAAATCTCCGGTGAAATTTCTCTCCATGTTTTCCTTCAACTGGAGCAAAACCGGCCAAATGGAACTGAATCTTATTCATTGCTTACTTTTGTGAATTCACAACAATTAACCATATCCGTTTCTTTACTCTTTGCAACAAATCTTGTAACCGCGATTATTTTTTGATGTTTTATTCTATTAGTTCTTGCTAAATTTAGTAAATATAAATATAAATATAAACTTTAATGAATATGTTAATGAAAAATTGTTGTTATACGGATCTTTAACAACAAATATGACATTCCTTGCTAATTATAAGTACCAAAAATGACTTCACGATGGTAATATTTATTGTTATTGCTTTATCATCAAAAGAGATGACAATAGAAATTTAATTATTAGTTTTCTTACTTCAATTTTCTTCTATATAATGGAAAGAAACTGGATTAGAGTTTGTTTCGTCGATATTTTTTCATACCTCACTACAAGAAAAATGAGTTGTGACCACGGAATGTGGCTACGGAAACTTGTGGCCACGATAATTCCGTGGCCACTAGTTTCTCGTAGCCATAATCCGTGGCCAAAGTCTTCATATAAGAGTTGTGGCCACGATAAATTCTGTGGCCACTTGTAGTGGCCACGGCATATCACTACAAGAAAAATGAGTTGTGGCCACGGAATGTGGCTACGGAAACTTGTAGCCACGATAATTCCGTGGCCACTAGTTTCTCATAGCCATAATCCGTGGCCAAAGTCTTCATATAAGCGTTGTGACCACGATAAATTCTGTGGCCACTTGTAGTGGCCACAGCATATTCGTGGCTAAAGAGCTCTCGCGACGAGACCTGTGGCTACGGCTACTGGTCACGATGTGTCGTGGCCAGAGCCCAATTCTGTGGCCATAAATCCCATATCCGTGGCCATAGTTCTGTAACCACAACTTGTTTTCCTTGTAGTGTATTCGTGGCTAGAGAATCTCGCGACGAGACTTGTAACTACGGCTACTGGCCACGACGTGTCGTGGCCAGAGCCCAATTCTGCGGCCACAAATCCCATATCTGTGGTCATAGTTCTGTAGCTGATAACACGCCCGACCACTAGGGTATAAGGTACAGAAATAGGGTCGTTGCGACCCTAGCGATCAGACCGTGTATATCAAAAAAAATCGACCACTCGAAACAAGTCAAATCAATCAAAACAAAGCAAGCGGTCCTGCTATATGTTTAACCTGGTATAGCACCCAGGGTCGAACTCAAGGAGCACGGGTTGGTCGAGAGGCCTACGAAGTAGTCAAAACAAATACAAGAAAAGAGAAAAATATTTTTAGTGGTTTTTTATTATTTTTATATTTTTTTGGATTTTTAATATGTAAAAAAAATAAGAAAGACAAAAACGATCACACTTCAACAAATTATTTAATGCATCAAAAATCAAGCAAATTTTCAAACAAAAATATTTTTGTATGTTTTATAATTTTTTTATGTTTTTGGTGAATTTTTGGAATTTTTCTGATATTTATTTTAATTTCTAAAAATCAAACAGTAGCAAAAAGCAATGGCACTGTCCAGCCAGGCCTAAAGTCCCTAGATAAAATACCTAAGGACCTCAAAAAGGCCTGGAGGTAATTTTCCTATAACATAGATGAAATAAGGAAAATTTAGGTACCAGATTTATTGTTTTTGGTTTTTAATGTATTTATTAGAATTTTTATGGGTTTTTGAGGGTTTTTAAGTTTTTAAGGTTTTCCAGTGGTGAAAAATAGCCAAAATTGGCTAGAAAATCAAACACACTAAACTAAACAGTACCTAATTTTTAGAGAATTTTTAAAGGAGTTTTTATATTTTTTTGTGATTTTTCAATCTAGACAGTAACAAAAATTGAGGTTTTTGAATTTTTAAAAATAGCAAACAAACTCAGAAGTGTCCTAAAAAATCTACAAAAATCCTACACCATGGCAGGAGCCATGTGTCAAATTTTCGTTGGATTTGGAGGTGATTTGATATTTTATTCAAAAGCAAAGGTAGGGCACTGTGCACAGGGACTGAAATGCAAATGCCCAAAGTTCTGGGGGTCCAGGTGTAAAATATCCAGCAAAACACGCGCCAAGCGCGCGCCTGAGGCACTCAGGGACCTATATGTAAGGAAAACAAGTCCCGATGACCTATTGGTAACTCGTACCAAAAGTCCAGGGGGCTATGTTACAAATTACCCACAAATAAACGCACATGCAAAATTAAACCATTCACAGGGGTATAAATGCAATTAATTAAAAAATTTCATTCATTCATAAACATCCAGAACTACAAGGGCATCAATGCAAATACACCAACAAAACATGTGACGAAGCACGTGGCTCACACATGCAGGGGTATAAATGCAAATATCTAAAGTACGAGGTCCAACATGCAAATTACCCTAAAACTAAACAACTGACTAAAACATTTACAGGACTAAAACGAAATAAAAGATGATGAAGGGCCTAAGGGTAAATTACCCTTTATTACGTCGAGCCGACGGATGGGCGCCACGTGGGTAGATGGACGGCTGGGGACGGGTGGCGCCCAAGGCTGGATCCTCGACGTTGATCAGACGGTCCAGGCGCTGCCACGTGGAAGATCGAACGGTGGACGGGAATAGTGGCTGAGCCTCGTTGGATCAACGGTGGAGATCGACCCTCGAAGGATCTGGCGGTCGATGCTGCTCCTCGAATGGACGAACGTGATCAAATCTGGAGCTCGGGGTCGATCGGACGACGGAGAAGGATGGTGGACGAACAGGGCTCCGGCGAACTTCGCCGGGCTCGTGACGGCACTGGTCTCCTCCTGGAAGCTCGCTGAAGATCGGAGAAGGAAGTTGCGGGCCCTCCGCGTCTAATGGAGGCCTCCGATGACCCAACAGAGTCCTGGGGAACTCCGGCGAGGTCGGCGGAGGCGGAGCAGCTGGACCAAATGGTCCAAGCCCTCAGATGGGCTTGGATGAACCTGCAAAGTGTTCCAGCAAACTCGCGGGTCGAGGGCAAAGTGCCTCGACCCCGTTAGGTGTGGTGAAAGTGGTCGGGGAGGCGAAGTGGTCGAGCTCCGGCGAGGGGATGGACGGAGGAGCTCGAATCCCCAGCTCCTGTGCGAGCTGGGTTGAACGGAGGTGCGGAGAACGTGCGCGGGAGGAAGGCGGAGGTGACGATGGATTCCGATGATCGAATGGAGGTGTGAGGTGGTCAGAATCAGCGAAAATCGATGGCGGCGCGAATTGGGGCAAAATGGAAATCAGACGAAATGGCTAAGCTAAGAGGGTACCTGGGTGGATGGGTAGACTGTGCTGGAGCTGGGGAAGCTCCGGGTCCTCGCCTCAAGGAACGTCGACGTCCGAGGCTCTGGCTCCTGCTCAGGGCGGAGCACGGCGGTGATACTCGCCGGATCGATGGAAACCTCCTCCTCGCCTCGCTACAACAGGTGGAGATGCTCGCTGTCACTCGGGCAATCGCTCTGGAGCTCACAGGGGAGAAGGGGAATGACCAAAGATGCGTGAAATGGGTGGCGAAGCTGGGCTTAAGTATGCTGGCGGGTCCGGGAAGAAGGGCGCGGGTAGGGCGATGTAGCGCGCGGATCCCGAGGCGAAGGCTCCGGCGAGGTTGTCGGGTATGACGTGAGCAATCCGGACCCTGGGTTTGGGCAAAAGGGAGTCGGGTATGCATGGGAAAAAAATCCGAGAAATGGGTCGGGCGCAGCAGACCCGTGGGAAGTGGTCCTGGGGGGGGGGGAGTTGATCGGGCGGTCAACATCCCCCAGGGCCAATGGGTGAAGGCCACGTGGCTGGATCTTGAGATGACAAATGGAGGTAGCTAGGGCCCGATTCAGCCAAAACTCAAAACATGAAATATTTTTATTTTATTTTTTTCTATTTTTGGTGATTTTTAATTAATTTTTGGAAATAAAAATAAGGTATTTACATTATATAGCTATATATAGGTATATATACAATATGTAGGCTTTTGATTTTTGATTTTTAATTATTATTTTTATACAATTTTATTCCTATTTTATATTTTATTTATTTATAGTATAAAATAAGGAATAAAAGGGTGTTTTTATTTTATTTTTATTATTCATATACATAGGTAAAATAAGTAAATATGTACATTTATATACATGGTATATGTACAATGTATTTTTTTTATATTTTGAATTTTGTAATTTTTATTTGATTTTTGTTTTGATTCTTTTTATTTTATTTATTTACAATATATAACCTAGAATATTTACAAAAAGTTTTGAAAATAACTTTATTTATTTACAAGGTTAAATAAATATAGAGGCAGGGTCTATGTACATGATGAAAGGGTATTTTTAATCTTTTTGGTTTTTACCTTTTTGTTTTGTTTTTATCTTTTATAACTATATACAAATATTTACAACTGTATTTTTGGTGAGGAAAATATTTTTATTTTATTTACATAATTATTTACACAAGAGCCCCTATCTCCCTCTACTTTGACTTTTATGCGGTCAGGCCCATGCTGAGCCCTCCCTTGGGTTAGGTTGCTCAATATTTATTCTAAATATTTCCCTCTTTTTCTTTTTAATCTTTATTCTTTTATTTTTGCACAAAAACATGCTAATTATAGGTTTTTACACAATGCATGCTTTCGGTAATTATTTATATTTACATATATCTACATGCATTTGCAAAGGTTTTTGTAGCTAAAATATCAGAATAAAGAGTGATGAATGGATATTCATCACCCCCCTATACTTAACTTTGCTAGTCCCTTAGCAAACACTTATTTGAAAAAGAAGTGAAAAAGAAAGAAAAAGAAAAAGAAAAAGAGGATGTACGTGGATCAAGGTTGATTATTAAACTTGCCTTCATTAAATTGGGATATGGAGCTCGATCAGATCTTTGGATTATTAATGTGTCGGAACCTTATTTGGACTTAAGCTTAAAACCCAACAGCCTCTAAGTTCCACCAATCTATGGGCAAGACTCCTCAATAAACCAGATCAGAACAAGTCTACATACACAAACTCTAATGACCATGAATCTTTCCATGCAGTGTAAGTGATATGTGGCTCCCCACCTCA
The DNA here is from genome assembly GCA_037367405.1 of Ottelia alismoides. Lineage (NCBI taxonomy): Eukaryota > Viridiplantae > Streptophyta > Magnoliopsida > Alismatales > Hydrocharitaceae > Ottelia > Ottelia alismoides. The sequence goes on from JAZKJV010000459.1 coordinate 378,677, forward strand.
GAAGTAACAAAGAAACAATCTCCCTCAACCTGGTAACTCTAATGCCTCGGTCTAGCAACTCTTTCCTCGAGAAGCGGGGTATTCCCTTCTAAGTTCAAGTGCAACCGGCTCAAGAAGAGGGGGAAGAAGTATAGACTTTTGGAAGCTTAGCCAGTGTAGCTAAGTCTCCCGCTGCAAGCTTCATGAGATGTAACATGGATACCATAAGCTTTGCTTTATTTGACTATATACACTCCGGTGGGGTTATTAAATTTTCAATCCGACCCACCACTTTTTTGGAGTTCTTTTTGCATTTTGCATTTTTTTTTCAAGGACTTCTATACAACATATCTACATGGTGCAGCATATTTACAAGAAATTTTCCTCTTGAGCCAGTAAACTATCCCTCTTTTGAAGCTTTATTGCAATCCACAGCTTCTATCTTTAGCCTTCATCACCACTAGACCAAGTTGAGACGCACTTCCTTCACTAGAAGAAGAAGAGAGGTTCCGCCTAGAAGTACTACCCTCATATGCTACCCCAAGCCAAAGGAAACTGCCTCCTCACCACCTCATCCGTGGAGAGCCATGTGTAAAGTGCTGGTGCAAGTCAAGCCATTGTCTCTAAGAGTCATGCGTGTGTTGTTAAGTGCTCTACTTAGGCTCATCAAGATGACATATGCTCATAGCCAAGTGGACTCAAAGAATTAAGTCCTTATGGACCTGAAAAGCCTTAACCCTAAGTCCTATAAGGTTCCTCTTAGAGTTAAGTGGATTAAGATCTTATTCAAGCTCCATTTCTCAATTTAATTCCAGGCTTGGTTTAAATGTCAACTCTCATCCAGGAAAAACTATATACATATATGTACACAAGATGCTATTTACAAATATTTTACAATCATGCAAAATTTTTGAAAAATGTTTTGAAATCATGGATGAATGATGCATGAGGTGCAAGTTTTGCAAAAAGATATTTACAAAAATTTACACAAGATTTTTGCAAACTTTTGATTTTCAAAACATTTTGGAAAAATTTTGTACTATATACATAATTTTGATACAAAATATTTACACAAGCTTCACACAAAAGATTTTTGAAATCATTTTTACAAAAATACTTTGTACACTAGCTATGTATGTGCAAGATAAGAGAAGTTTATGTACATGAAAAATTTTTAATTTTTGTGATTTTTAGCCATTTTATTTATTAACACACTCACACAAAGTACGAGTTATGGCTAAAGTATATATGAAATATATACACCCCCCCTATACTTAGCTCGAACGATGTCCTCAGAGTGATCAAGAGCGATGAAGGAGACATAACTCGTGCTTAGTAAAAGGGAAGTGAAAAGGAATGGCTAAGTACAGAAACGAATAAATGAATAGAATGAGAGGGACTCGGTGGTTTCCCCCTATACTTAGGATTAACTAATCCTAAGTATAGCAAGCTGTACATGAAGGGAAATCCGAGTGAAGAAGATACAGAGTCTGCCCCCCCTATACTTAGGGTAAAATATCCCTGAGTATAGGCAGCAAAACAGGAGCAGAACGAATGAAAAGGATACCCGCAAGTCCTACATCCCCCTATACTTAGGGTAAAGTACACCCTAAGTATAGCATAATCATAAGATGAGAAAAGGGATGTGGAACTAAAGAATAGAATGATATGGACAACTGGATCTATACAGGCGGAGGGACAGTGAAAATCAGGCGTGAGATGCAAAAGATGTGAGTCAAGAGACCACATCTCACGCAAAATGAATAGGGGCAACAATAACGTCCCGCGGCTCATGATCTAGAAATGGCTTGAGCCGCTGGCCGTTCACTCGAAAGGTACTCTCAGAAGACAACTCGGATATATCAATGCTACCATTGTCGTGTACCTTTCTGACCAAGTAGGGTCCCTTCCATTTGCTCTGTAGCTTCCCTGGAAATAATCGTAGCCTCGCATCAAACAGCCATACTCTCTGTCCAATCTCAAAATGCTTGTGGCTGATATGAGAATCATGCCACTCCTTGACTTTCTCCTTATAATGTAGGCTGCTTGAGAAAGCTGTATCTCTAAGCTCCTCCAGGGCAGCTAACTCTGCCCTCCTCTGGTCTCCTACACCATCTGGATCCATCAAAATATCTGTAACTGCCCAAAGTGACTTGTGCCTCAGCTCAACAGGTAAATGGCACGGCTTGCCATATACGAGGCGAAAGGGAGATGTGCCCAAAGGTGTCTTGAAAGACGTCCTATATGCCCACAAGACCGAGTACAAAAGCTGTGACCAATCCTTTCGGTCAGGGTGGACGACTTTCTGCAGAATAGTCTTGATCTCCCTATTCGACACCTCAGCTAGACCATTCGTTTGTGGATGGTAAGGTGTGGCAACACGATGGTCTATACTGAACTCGCTAGCAAGGACCTTTACCTGGTCGTTGATGAAATGAGACCCCCCATCAGAAATCAGAACTCGTGGAATCCCGAACCGCGTGATGATATGCTTCCTCAAAAATCTGCAAACTGTCCTCGCATCAGCGGCTCGGGCGGGGATAGCCTCCACCCAACGACTCACATAATCAACGGCCAATAGAATGTACTCAAATCCCTGACTCTTAGGGAATGGACCCATGAAATCGATGCCCCATGCGTCAAAAACCTCACAGAAGTGAATGGGCTGCATCGGCATCATATCACGCTGTCCACAAGTGCCCATCCTCTGACAATCAATACACCTCTTCACGAACTCATCAGAGTCCTTGAAGAGGGTAGGCCACCACAAGCCGGATTGAAGCACTTTCTGTGCCGTTCTCCTCCCAGAATGATGTCCTCCTGCCTCAAGCTTGTGGCAGTAAGTGAGGACACTATGGTGTTCCTCCTGAGGAATACACCGACGCCAGACGCTATCCCCTCCTTCGTGGTAAAGGATGGGATCCTCCCAGTGGTAGGACTTGGCCCTCGCAAGGAAGGTCTCAAGCCTCTACCTGGGCCAATCCTGTGGGACTTTCCCAGCAACGAGAAAGTTCACAATATCGGCATACCACAGGAGTGAGGCGATAGCAAGGATCGCCTCATCTGGGAAGGTATCACGAATAGGATCAATCTGCTCAGACTCCTCAGGCTGCTCTAGTCGGGAGAGATGATCCGCCACCACATTCTTGACTCCAGGCTTATCCTTAATCTCAATGTCGAACTCCTGGAGTAGAAGGATCCATCTAGTCAGTCTGGCCTTGGCATCCTTCTTTGCCATGAGGTACCTGATGGCGGTGTGATCTGTAAACAAAGTCACTCTAGATCCAATGATATACGATCTGAACTTATCCAGGGCAAACACTACGGCTAGCATCTCCTTCTCTGTGACCATATAATTCCGCTGGGCGGAATCCAATGTGCGGCTAGCGTAGTGTATGGCAAACGGAACTCCATCCCTCCTTTGTCCCAGCACTGCCCTTACGGCAAAATCGGAGGCGTCCGTCATGATCTCGAATGGGAGAGACCAATCAGGCGGCTGGAGAACAGGAGCCTCAATAACACACTGCTGGAGAGTCGCAAAGGATGAAAGACACTTGTCATCGACAAGGAACTCGGTGTCTTTCGTCAAGAGGTCAGTCAACGGTCGGGCAATCTTGTTGAAATCCTGAATAAACCTCCTATAAAATCCAACGTGCCCCAGGAATGACCGTAGCTGCCTCAAATTGGACGGCGGAGTGAGTTTCCTAATGACATCAACCTTGGCCGGATCAACCTCCATGCCCCTGTTGGAGATGATGTGGCCAAGCACCGTCACTTGAGTCACCATGAAGTGACTCTTCTCCCAAGATAGAACCAAATGATACTCAATACATCGCTGGAGTACTCGGTCTAGGCAGTCAAGACAGGAGTCGAATCCGTCGCCGTAGATCGAGAAATCGTCCATGAAGACCTCTAAACACTCCCCTACCATGTCCGAAAAGATTGACAGCATGCACCTCTGAAAGGTCGCAGGGGCATTGCATAGCCCGAATGGCATGCGTCGGAAAGCATATGTGCCGAAGGGACAGGTAAAGGTGGTCTTCTCCTGATCCTCAGGAGCGATGGCCACTTGGTTGTAGCCCGAGTACCCATCCAGGAAACAATAATGGCTCTTCCCTGCCAGTCTCTCAATGATCTGGTCAATAAAAGGCAGGGGGAAATGGTCCTTCTTGGTGGCTTGGTTGAGTCTCCTGTAGTCAACACAGACCCTCCAAGAGGTGGGTACTCGTGTAGCGATCTCCTCTCCCGACTCACTGATCACAGTCGTGATGCCCGTCTTCTTGGGCACCACATGCAAGGGGCTGACCCACTTGGAGTCGGAAATGGGATAAATAAAATCTGCACTCCACCATTTCGATATTTCCTTCATCACGACCTCTCTCAGGTTGGGGTTCAGTCGCCGCTGGAACTCACGCGACGGCTTTGCCCCTTCCTCGAGATAGATATGGTGGGAGCACATTGCTGGACTAATCCCATGAAGATCCGCTACGCTCCATCCGATCGCCTTGCGGTTCTTTTCAAGAACCCCCATCAAACGGGATTCTTGCTCTCCAGTCAACTCGGCGGAGATGATGACTGGGTACATCTCTGGATTGCCCGCAAGGAATCGATACTTCAGCGAAGTAGGGAGCGGATTCAGCTCTGGAATGCTGGGTGCTGGCAAATCTGGCTGCGGAAGAAAATGAGTGAAAGCTGCTAGGTCTGCCAAATCTGCCTGGGAAAGTGAAAGCGTACTCTCGCAAACTGGATCGGGAGAAGGCTGCTCAACTGCACTGTCTCTGCTCGGCTCTGCATCTACCTCCTCCTCATCTATAGGCTCAGGTGGACTCAGGTCTGGCATCTGATCATAGCAATCGGCCCAATCAGACTCTGAATCCGAGGGATCTGTATCAATCGCGGTGGCATCAGTACCACCGGAAAACAAGGTGGCCCCAGCACCACCATCACTAAACATCGTGTCGCGATCAAGGACCGGCTCTGCTGCCTCTATGGTATCCTGAACCAGGGCTGTGCTCTCCAGACGCTTCTCTGCTGTCATCTCGGCATCAGCTGTATCTGAATATGAGAGGATGGTCTGTGCTGCAGGATCTGCCCAAGCTGCCTCATCATCTGTGATCACAAAATCACAGTCCTGGTGGATGTCTGGCTCTGTGTCTGTCAGCTGCTCTGAATCTGTACTCGCATCTGAGCGGGTTCTCTCTCTAGCTCTGTAGTCCTCGACCGTCTCTATTTGTATACTCTCCCCCTCGACGCGAAAGTACACCTTCCCGCTATCATGATCAGTCACCGCTTTGGCTGTGGCCAAAAACGGACGACCAAGGATGATGGGGGTATCGGCCACTGACTCAGGGATCTCCATGTCCAACACTACGAAGTCCACGGGGAATTTCAGGCCCTGAATCGTGACGATAACATCTCGTAATAACCCCTTCGGCCTCTTGACAGATCGATCAGCGAACTGAAGGACTGTCCTGCTCTGTCGAAGAGTGCCCAACTCGAAGCGGTCGAGAAGGGCTGCCGGAAGAAGGTTAATCGACGATCCGCTATCTAGAAGAGTACGGTCGAACCTCTGCTCACTGATCTGGCATCTGACATACGGGGCCCCTGAATCTGGCCTCTTGGCTGGCAGGCGGTTCTGGATCGCAAAACACGTGGCTTTGGTCAGCACGTGAATCTCTAAAGTGTGGTTCCTCCTCCTCCTCCTGACTGTAGTCCTGTCTCTCAAAGAACGCTGGAGAAGGGGGATGTGCTGTAAAGCCTCCTGGAGGGTCAGCTGGATGTGGAATCGATCGATCATGCTCTGGCTGAACTCCTCAAGCTCTCTTTTTTTCGGATTTTCTTTTTTCTTCCCCTTCCCCATCTGAAGGGCTCTAGGGAAGGGGATCACAGGGTCCTTCTCAGATGAAGGGCTAGAAAAAGGCCTAGACGGTTCGATGACCGGATCCACACATACATCATGCACCACAGTGGGACCCGAAGAAACTAAACCTTTTCCTTTATTCAAACCAAAGTTCTGAGATACATCAAGGCGAGGAAAGACAACATCTCTCTCTATACTAACACCGGTGGCCTCAGTACCACCACTGGCTGGCTCTGCTGCTGCTGGTAGACGTCTCGCGGCGTCAGTACCGCGGGCTGGCTCGGCTGAACGGGTGGCATCAGTACCACCTCCTCGAACTGGTGAAGCGGCGGCCTCAGTACCGCCGGTGGGATCAACATCCTTGGTGGCATCAGTGCCACCATCATCATCTGGAGCGGCCTCAGTACCGCTCTCCTCCTCTTCATGTGGCGCCTCTGATGTATCCTCGTGGTGAAGCTCAGATGAGGCGCCGCCGCCTGCTGGGGTCCTACCGCTCCTAAGTGTGACAAAATCAGCATCAAATAGATCCGAAGATGTATCAACAAATGGGTCACTAGGAGTGGCGAACTCAGTGTGTACTACCTGCTCAGATTTCCTCTTGAGGTTGTTCGGATTCGGCTCAATCTGGGCTGGAATGGCGGCCTTCCCTCTCACCAAGTCCCGCATCTCCTGGCGGAACTCGTCCATCTCCCGTCTGAATGTGGCCTGCTGGTCCGTGAGGAGGCGGGCGATGTCATCCAAAGCGGGGCTCTCGTGGGCGCCCGACGGGTAGCCTCTCTGGTGCTGAGGCTGCTGGAGCTGCTGCTGGTGGTGAGAGGGATATGAGGAAGGGTGCTGCTGCTGAACTGGGTGAGCCTGCTGCTCACGTCTCCACGACTGTCCCTGCTGTTGATAGGGATGCGGACCGAAGGATGATGGCTGGTGCTGCTGGTATGCTGGGGGCTGCTGCTGGTGCTGCTGGTGATCTCTTTGCTGGGAGTACTGCCCTCCCTGACCTGACGGCTGCTGCTGGGGCTGGGCACCACCATTCCCCCACCTGAATCCGGGATGGTCTCGTCGGATCCCTGGCTGGGGGCGGTCATACCAAATCCCGTTGACATCCATCAACGGCTCTGCATCGAAGGGGTCTAGCGGCAGTACTGCCAGAGGCTGATCCGGCTGGTAGACCACCATCTGCATGTCTGGAGATGGTGGGGACTGGTAGGTAGGCATCGGCTGCTGGTACAGCTCCGCCTGTACAAGGTGAACCTGTCTAGGCTGCTGTGAGGAGCTGGAGCGTTGGGACGAGCTGCTGCTGCCGGCGGTATCGCCTCGCGACAGAAGACGGGGCTGTGAAGTCGTCTGTGCCTCCTGGAGACACATGAGCTGGGTCTTCATGTCGCTCAGAACCTGTGCCATCTGTTCCATCTGAGTGATGCTCTGGCACTGCTTCTTCTCAATCAGCTCCATGTGGTCCAACTTCTCGCTGATAATACCCATGTCCGCAGCGGATGACTCTGCCTGTGCTGCTGTGACTGCGGACGAACTGGATGGACCTGCATCTACCCGTGCTATCCGCTGGTACTGCACGGGTCCTGGCTGCTGTGGCTGGGGTCTCTGAGTATACAACCTGGTCTGGGACATCACCATGTAGTTTTCGGCCATCTCCTCGTAGATGGCCTAGACCTGGTCGTGGTCCTTGGCAAAGTAGGACCCGCCGCAAGAAGCGTTCACCAGACCCTGAAGCTCTGGCGTCAACCCGCTGAAAAAGCTCTGAACTAGGTTTGGCTTGGAGATGTCGTGGTGCGGGCATCTGTCTAGGAGCTCTCGAAACCTCTCCCATGCCTCGTGAAACTGCTCGTTGGGGAACATGGAGAAGTTGCTGATCAGGGCCCTCGCTGCATTCGTCCGCCCGAGTGGATAGTACTTGTTCAAGTACTCGGTGCGGAGCTGCTCCCAGGTGTAGACAAACTTCCCTAGATGCTTCAGCCAGGTGGCTGCTCTATCTGCCAGTGAAAAAGGGAAGGCTATCATCCGAATCGTGTCCTGATCCACGTGGCGATCATGGACAGTGCTGCAGATCATCAGGAACTCTTAGAGGTGGAGGTGGAGGTGGGGCTCCTCAGTGGCAAGTCCGTGGAAACGGGGCAGCAACTGCAAGGTGTTCGGGGGGAACTTGAAGTCCCCCACGATCGCTGGCACTACTACCCAGTGATGCATCAGAGTCGATCCGGGGTTGTGCAACTCCCGCATCGGTCGTGGTGGTCCTCCTGCCGCGACGGCTGCCGCTGCGGCGGCGGCGGCTGCTGCTGCTGCGGCAGCTGCGGCTGCGGCCTCTGCATCAGGTATCTCCTCAGGCTCGCTCTGCTGGTCTCGCTCTGCTCTGAGCCTCTCCAACTCTCGCCTCATCTCTATCATGAATGCCCCCTGATCGCGTAACTGCTGCTGAACTGTCTCGAGTGATGCGATCAGGGTGGAGTTGATCGCCCCCTGGTCTAGTACAAAATGCTCGGGCTGACGGGGGTGATCCTCTGAACTGCCGGCCATAGCGACGTCTGCAAAATCAAACGAGCCCAACTCAGGTGCTGTCAAATCTGCTAATCTCTCCTCGGGCTCATGTCTCTCAGTACCAAAAGAAAGGGGGTCGAGGGGGAACAGGGCAGAGTCGTACTCGGGCTCGGAGAGCTGGTCTCGGCTCTCACGGGCCAACCTAGATGATCGGGTAGACGTGCCCGAAAGCGGTGCAGCCAGAGGCTGCCTAAGAGACCGTCTACCCATCATCTTGATCTGGCGAGTAAGGCGGATGAGATCTGGAGTCAACTATGATCACAAACAAACCCCGGTTCACCAACACAACGCGAGCTGAAGACCGTGAAAGTTCGGTCAAATTATCTTGTCTATTTTATTTTGGTGAACACACAAAATATCAGAGCGCTTACGTGACATGTTAGGATATCCGATGCTATCCCAACCGACTGGCCCGCACGGAAGAGTCGGTAATCAGTCGGGACTAGCACCGGGAGGCTCTACCTAGGGTGCGGGTCACTCTCTCGCGCATCCAAACCATACAATGAGGGGGTTGCTCTCCCCAAGACAAAATTTTTAGGGTGAGCGGTTTTTAAGGTCAATAGTCTTAGCCAGTCCCAATTTTATGGTTTTTCTTTTTAATATTTTTCAAAATAAAAACAAGCGGCCTAACGAATTTTTCGGTTCTCCTGATTATTTAATCCAAAACAGGGGAGAAGTCGAAAAAGCCGATGCGCGAGAAATCAATGATGCATGCTGAGATAGAAATGTGTACCTTGTCTCCAGCACTCTACATGCAAGTGATCCGCGCAGAATTTAAAGACAGAAAGGAAACTACCTATATGATGCAACGGGAAAGACGAGTCCTAAACGAGCAATTTCTAGCGAAGAACCATCTAACTCAGTCACTCGCCCTCGATCCAAAGAGTCCGGTCTAGACCCACCCCTCCTCTTCTCGACAGGTCGAGTTCAGGAGTAGCGCTTGACGGGGCAGGCTCGCGGCGCGTAGGCTCTCAGAAAAGCGACTAAGTTATTTTTATTAATGATTTATTAGTAGGTCCAATTAACGTTCTATGGGAACAGATAATCAATTAGGTGTGTGGATCTTACTGACTACGGCACAATCACCAGAAATTCCTAAGTCTAGGGGCTCGAGCAAAAACCGCGTAAACACCGGAAAAGGCAGAAAGAAAATAAAATAAAATCACGAAAAGCCGTGAAAAACTGCGCAAGTCCTAAGGGTCCCCCGAGCACACCGGTGCTCGGCGAAACAGACCCGCTACGGCAAGTCCACAATAGTCCAAGTCTGAGTCTGAGTCCCTGTATTATTACAATAATAGTCAAATAACCTAATCTAACCTCACCCACTCAACTCTCTCTCTCTCTCGCTCTCTCCTGCGGCTCCGTGCAGAAGGGAGCCGCCTCCGAGTCTCGCGGTTGCGTCGGCTTCTCGAAATCGGTCGCCTCGATCCTCGGGCCCTCGCAAGAAACAGAGACAAGTGGTCAGTCCAATATTATTGTCAGAAAATATGAGAAAAATATATATACAAAAATCTATACAAAAAGCCGCGAAAATCAAAAAGCCGCGGAAAAGCTCAAAAAGCGACTACTAAGCCGTGCTCCCCGGCAACGACACCATTCTGATGACACGAAAACCCGAGCGACTAAGGTATAAGGTACAGAAATAGGTCGTTGCGACCTCAGTCACTCAGATGAGTCAATCAAGAAAAATCGAACCACTACTGAAAATAAAATCAATCAAGCACGAAAAGCGGTCCTGCTATGAGATTAACCTGGTATAGCACCCAGGGTCGAACTCAAGGAGCACGGATTGGTCGAGAGGCCTACGAAGTAGTCAAAACAAATACAAGAAAAGAGGAAAATGTTTTTAGTGGTTTTTAATTATTTTTATAATTTTTTGGATTTTTAAGTTTATTAAGAAAATAAGAAAGACAAAAACAATCACACTTCAACAAATTATTTAAATGTGTCAAAAATCAAGCAAAAATTCAAACAAAAATATTTTTGTGTGTTTTATAATTTTTTATGTTTTTAGTTAATTTTTGGAATTTTTATGATGTATATTTTATTTTCTAAAAATCAAACAGTAGCAAAAATGCAAGGTACTGTCCAGCCATGCCCAAAATCCCTAGATAAAATATCTAAGGACCTTAAAAGGGCCTGGAGGTATTTTTTCTGTAAACTAGGTAAAACAAGGAAAATTCGAGTACCAAAATTATTGTTTTTGGGTTTTTAGGTTATTTAATAGATTTTTTAGGGGTTTTTTGGTGTTTTTAAGTTTTTATGGTTTTTAACAGTGAAAAATAGCCAAAATTGGCTAGAAAATCAAGGAACACAAAATAAACAGTACCTAATTTTTATAGAATTTTTAGGGGGGTTTTTATATTTTTTTGGGTTTTCAACTCTAGACAGTAGCAAAAATGTAGGTTTTTGAATTTTTTAAAAATAGCAAATAAACTCAGAAATGTCCTCAAAAATTCTCAAAAATCCTACACCATGGCAGGAGCTATGTGTCAAATTTTCATCGAATTTGGAGGTGATTTGATATTTTATTCAAAAATCACAAGAGGGTATTGTGCACAAGGACTGAAATGCAAATACCCAAGGTTCTGGGGGTCCCGGTGCAAAATACCCAGCAAAACACGCGCGAGGCGCGTGCCTGGGGCACTCAGGGACCTCTATGTAATAAAACTAAGTTCCAAGGACCTACTGGTAACTCGTACTAGAAGTCCGAGGGCCTCAGCTGCAAATAACCCAAGAAAACACGCACATGCAGAATTAAACCATTCACAAGGGTATAAATGCAAATATTAAAAAGGTTTCATTCATTTCATAACAACCAGAACAACAAGGGCATAGACTGCAAATATCCCAATAAAACACGTGACGAAGCACGTGGCTCACAATAGGCAGGGGTGTAAATGCAAATAAACTAAAGCTCAGGGTCCATTGTGCAATTTAACCTAAAACTAAACAACGTCTCTAAATATTTACAGGACTAATGCGAAATAAGATAAATATAAGGGCCTAAGGGTAAATTACCCTTTATTAACCGGAGCTGATGGATGGCCGCCACGTGGCGATCGAACGGTCGAGGTGGAGGCGGCTCTCAACGCTGCTGCTGCTCTGGTCGATCCAACGGTCCAGGCCAGGACACGTGTGGATCTAATGGCCTGGATCTATTGCCTCAGATCTGACGTCCATGTGCTCTCCAGGAACCAACGGTTCAGATCGGACCTGGAGCGAGGAGGCGCGATCAACGGCTCTCGAGGATGCTGGAAGAACTGATGGCCGGCGAACTTCGCCGGCCTCGTGAAGACGCTTCAGGCCTCCTCTGCTGCGCCTGAATATCGGAGGAGCTCCGGCGTGAAGGTGCGCAGCTGCTGATGGTCTCCGATGTCCCAGCCGAGCTCGGGGGAGCTCCGACGATGGTGGCGGAGGTGAAGCTCCTGGGCTGGATGTCGAGAGGCCTCAGATGGCCTCCGCTGAACCTGCAAAACCCCTCAGGAGATTCGCGGGTCGAGGGCAAAGTGCCTCGACCCAGTTAGGCAACGTGGAGGTGATCGGTGCGTCGGGGCGACGGGCTCCGGCGAAGGTGAAAGACGGTGGAGCCCGGTACCCAGCTCCTGTGCGAGCTGGGTTGTGTGAGTGGGTGCAGAAGGTGCGGCGAGGGAAGGTGGAGGTGATGGTCGGGTCCGATGGTCGGGTAGCGGTCGGAACCGGAGTGAATCGAGGGAATACGACGGCGATATGAATTGGGGGAAAATGGAAATTAGATGGAATGGTCAAGCGAAAAGGCTACCTGGGTGAAGGAGTAGACTGTGCTGGAGCTGGGGGTGCTCCCGGTCGTCGCCTCAAGGGGTGTCTCTGCCCGAGGCTCGAGCTCGCTTCAGATGGCGGAGCTACGGCGAGGGTCTCGCCGGATCAGTGGATTCGCCGACCTTCCTCGCTGCAACAGGGTGGGGTGGCGAGCTGTCACCTCGCTCTCTCTCTGGAGCTCACTGGAAAGCTGCGCGAATGGCCAAAGATGCCCAAAAAGGGTGGCGGAGCTCGGAATATATACCATGGAGGGTCCGGAAAGAGGCGCGCGGGTAGGGCAATCTGGAGCGCGGATCCAGAGGCTAAGGCTCCGGCGAGGGTGACGGATATGTCGTGCATGGATCTGACCCGGGGTTTAGGTGAGACTCAATCGGGTTTAGGTGCTAAAAATCAGGGAAATCGGGTCGGGCGCCCAAACCCAAGAGAAGTGGTCCTGGGGGGGGGGGGGGGTAGTTGACCGGGCGGTCAACAATCCCAGGACCAGTAGGAAGCGGCCACGTGGCCGGATTTTGAAATTAAAAATAAGGGTAGAAAATGGTCGAATTTTCAAAAACTCCCAACATGAAATATTTTTCTTTTTTTTTTCTATTTTTTGGTGATTTTTAATTAATTATTGGAAATAAAAATAGGCTATATACATAATATGTACTAGATATAGGTATATACAATACATAGGCTTTTGATTTTTGATTTTTAATTATTATTTTTATACAATTTTATTCCTATTTTATATTTTATTTATTTACATTATGAAATAAGGAATAAAAGGGTGTTTTTATTTTATTTTTATTATTTATATACATTAGTAAAATAAATAGATATGTACATCTATATACATAGTATATGTACAATGTATTTTTATATTTTTAATTTTGTAATTTTTATTGGATTTTTGTTTTGATTCTTCTTATTTTATTTATTTACAATACAGAACATAGAATATTTACAAAAAGTTTTGAAAATAACTTTATTTATTTATAAGGTTAAGTCAATGTAGGAGCATGGTCTATGTACATGGTGAAAGGGTATTTTTGATCTTTTTGATTTTTAACTTTTTATTTTGTTTTTATCTTTTATAAATATGTAAAAATATTTACAAGCATATTTTTGGGTGAGGAAAATATGGTTTTATGTATTTACACAAATATTTACACATGAGCTCCTATCTCCCTCTACTTTGGCTTTTATGCGGTCAGGCCCATGCTGAGCCCTCCCTTGGGTCAGGATGCTCAATATTTATTCTAAATATTTCCCTCTTTTTCTTTTTAATCTTTATTCTTTTATTTTTGCACAAAAATATGCTAATTATAGGTTTTTACACAATGCATGCTTTTGGTAATTATTTGTATTTACATATATCTACATGCATTTGCAAAGGTTTTTGTAGCTAAAATATCAGAATAAAGAGTGATGAATGGGTATTCATCAGGAAGCTCCGGGTCCTCGCCTCAAGGAACGTCGATGTCCGAGGCTCTGGCTCCTGCTCAGGGCGGAGCACGGCGGTGATACTCGCCGGATCGATGGAAACCTCCTCCTCGCCTCGCTACAACAGGTGGAGATGCTCGCTGTCACTCGGGCAATCGCTCTGGAGCTCACAGGGGAGAAGGGGAATGACCAAAGATGCGTGAAATGGGTGGCGAAGCTGGGCTTAAGTATGCTGGCGGGTCCGGGAAGAAGGGCGCGGGTAGGGCGATGTAGCGCGCGGATCCCGAGGCGAAGGCTCCGACGAGGTTGTTGGGTATGACGTGAGCAATCCGGACCCTGGGTTTGGGCAAAAGGGAGTCGGGTATGCATGGGAAAAAATCCGAGAAATGGGTCGGGCGCAGCAGACCCGTGGGAAGTGGTCCTGGGGGGGGGGGGAGTTGACCGGGCGGTCAACATCCCCCAGGGCCAATGGGTGAAGGCCACGTGGCTGGATCTTGAGATGACAAATGGAGGTAGCTAGGGCCCGATTCAGCCAAAACTCAAAACATGAAATATTTTTATTTTATTTTTTTCTATTTTTTGGTGATTTTTAATTAATTTTTGGAAATAAAAATAAGGTATTTACATTATATAGCTATATATAGGTATATATACAATATGTAGGCTTTTGATTTTTGATTTTTAATTATTATTTTTATACAATTTTATTCCTATTTTATATTTTATTTATTTATAGTATAAAATAAGGAATAAAAGGGTGTTTTTATTTTATTTTTATTATTCATATACATAGGTAAAATAAGTAAATATGTACATTTATATACATGGTATATGTACAATGTATTTTTTTTATATTTTGAATTTTGTAATTTTTATTTGATTTTTGTTTTGATTCTTTTTATTTTATTTATTTACAATATATAACCTAGAATATTTACAAAAAGTTTTGAAAATAACTTTATTTATTTACAAGGTTAAATAAATATAGAGGCAGGGTCTATGTACATGATGAAAGGGTATTTTTAATCTTTTTGGTTTTACCTTTTTGTTTTGTTTTTATCTTTTATAACTATATACAAATATTTACAACTGTATTTTTGGCGAGGAAAATATTTTTATTTTATTTACATAATTATTTACACAAGAGCCCCTATCTCCCTCTACTTTGGCTTTTATGCGGTCAGGCCCATGCTGAGCTCTCCCTTGGGTTAGGTTGCTCAATATTTATTCTAAATATTTCCCTCTTTTTCTTTTTAATCTTTATTCTTTTATTTTTGCATAAAAACATGCTAATTATAGGTTTTTACACAATGCATGCTTTTGGTAATTATTTATATTTACATATATCTACATGCATTTGCAAAGGTTTTTGTAGCTAAAATATCAGAATAAAGAGTGATGAATGGATATTCATCAATAGCCACAACTTGTTTTCCTTATAGTGCCTGACAATCAATTTTCAAATATCGTTGTGACTCTTGGAATGGAATTTGGAAAGCTGGTGTATCCTCATTCCTAATATACAAGGATTTGGTAAAATGAGTACAATTTTTGTTCGATAACTATTGTAATATTAGCCCTTGTTAATGATATACCAAAAAGTTATCTGTTACTTCGGAATTTCAAAAACAAACTATGATTTCATAATAAAAAATATTTTTTTTATTTATTTAACACAATATAGCGGCAACATTCTATATATATATATAATTGAGATTAATGGGGCTGCCCCTTAGGGCAGCTAACATGACTGTTCCACGTTATTTTCGGTATTTTTTTTGTTTTTTGTTTTCAAAAAATTATTACCATGTATATTTATCTATATTCTCCTATATGTCATTCGACTTTCGTCAGAAACAGAGACTCCTGCGGCCTCCATCCAGACAGTCATTTTTGACAGTCGCATGATTTTTTAAATCGACATTATCTCGATGGAGGTCATAAGAGTATCTGTTTCTGACGAAATTTGAATGACATATAGAAGGGATATAGAGATGAATATAATGATAATATTTTTCATAAAAATAAAAAATAACACCGAAATAAGAGGCGGAACAACCATATAAAGGGCAGCCCAATGAAACCCATATTTGTTGTTTTAAATCTTTATAAGTACGAGAACATCCGCTATCTACATGGTGACCATTTAATCATCGTATGCATTACTCGTTGCATTAAATAAATCCCTGTATTTTTTAAGTTATCTGAGAAGGCAAACTGGATGATCGAGATTGGGTTAAATCGATCATTGCTTATCATTAATAAATTATAGATTCAGACTGCTGGAATTTAATGGTTATTATTGCGGGCTTCACGCAGAAAGGATCGCTCCTATTCGTACCGTCAATAATATTTCGATTTGACAAGCACATTCAAGCATGCATCTTTTTCGATACATCCAGAAAAGAAAAAAAGAAAAGAAAAATCCACAGAAATTAGGGAAAAGAAAAAAAAACAATTCCCCATAATAACCCGACGTGTTTAATGAGACGGCATATTAATGAGGCATATTTCCCACCACCGTTACAACCAGTGTTTTTGAACGAGACCGGACCGCTGAACCGATCTTGAATCGGTCCGGTTAACCAGTTTATATCGGTTCGGTTCGATTATTCAAATTTTAATTAAGTCATTCATTAAATCCATTTTTTGACTCGGTTTAATCAGGTTCAACCGAAGTTGAACCACATTTAATTTTTAAATTATTTAAAAATTTTGTTGGTAGTGGGGGTTAAACCCTTGACCTTTGGACCTTTGGTCACCTATTTGGCACTTCTAACAAACTACACTAACACAACTTTTTATATGTAATGGATTTTAAATATAATTAAATTATTATCATGTTATAGATTATCTAGTCAAAATAATATATATATGATATGTATGATATTTGATGGTGTATAAGAAAAATACTTTATGTATAGTGTGAAATATATATATATATATTATCTATGTATTTTATATATTCAAGTATATTTAAGTGTATATTATATATATTATTTCATTTCAGTTTGATTAGTCGATTTAATCACTTTTTTTCACCAATCTATTTAATCCAATTTTAAATAATGATGGTATCATCTGATTGAACCGATCTGATTATATGATTCGACACGATACAACTATTTCAACAAAATTTCCGATTCGGTGTCCGATTCTTTTTCAAAAACCTTGGTTACAACACATCTATATAATGGCGCAGCGTAGAACCCCTCAGGTCCTGACGTTAACGTGCGCCGTCACCCTCCACTCCAACCCCCTCTCCTTGGTTTCATTTATACCCACCACCACACTCTCCGCCACCAGTTGTAATAAAGCCCTCACCCCTTCTCTTCTCCGTTTCCACCCTCCCGCCTCTTCTTCTTCCACGCGATGGACGGCGGAGATGGGCCTCTGGGCTTCCGCCGTGGCAACGTGCTCGACCCTTCGGCGCAGGAATACCACCCCGCGCCCTACCACTTCAACCTCGGACAGCCCCAAATTTACTACCCGTACCCTCCACATCCCGCCCTCCACTTTCTCCCACCTCCGCCCTCCCCGCCTCCCGTACGCACGCGCCCCGCCTACGTTAGCCACGGTCCGGCGGAGGCGCTGCCGGATGCCGTCCCAACGCGCTCTATCCTCCTCAGCTCCGTTTCCCCGCACGTCTCGGAGGGCGTCATCCGCATGGAGCTCGAGTCGTTCGGCGGCGTACGCGCCGTTGAGATGGGTCGCCTCGCCGCGGAGGCCGTCGTCACCGTCCACTTCTACGATCTCAGGGCGGCGCGCGCCGCCCTTGAGGCGGTGCGTGATCAGCACGTGCGGCAGCAGGGGAGGATGTGGCAGCAGCTCCACGGTGCCGGCGGGGTTGTGCCTGTGGGGAATTGGGGTACGCCTCCTCCACCTCTCGGGGTCGGGCTCGTCGCCGGGCGGGCCGTGTGGGCGCAGTTCGCGCCGGAGCCCTCGGCGCCCAATAATGGATCCCTGGTGGTGTTCAATCTGGACCCCGGTGTCTCGTCGCAGTCCCTCAAGGAGGTCTTCGAGGCCTTCGGTACTGACCCCATGCATATATATAGTAAACAGGGGCAATTCTCATCATTGCGTTGCCATTTTTGTCGCAAGGATTTGCTTCTGCTCCTTTGTTTGCTTGTGTGTTTTGAGAGGGGTCGGCATATGTGGAAGTCGATGTTTCTTTTGCTCTTTTTTATTATATGGGTGTCATTAACTGCTACCTTTCTCCATCTCCGATTTTCTTGATATGATATCTTTACTTGTGATATCCTGCTTACCCATTTCGGCTTCTGACCGGACATCTCCGGCTAATATGATGGGCATTCGAGCCATTTATATTAGTATATCGACTGCAGCATTTCCAGTGAGGTCATCGTCAACGTCCATCGATCTCATACATACTTAAGAGCTTGGAATTGGTGCAATTTGGGCAGGAACCGTGAAGGAGACGAGGGAGACACCAATGAAGCCGCGCCACCGCTTCATCGAGTTCTTCGACACCAGGGATGCCGAGAGGGCTCTCGTAGAGATGAGCGGGAGGCAGCTTTTCGGGAAGAAGGTCGCGATCGAGTTCAGTCGACCTGGTGGTCATGGAAGAAGGTCAGACCTCTACCCCGACTCTTTGCTGCGGGTTTTGACATGATAAATATATATCTAACGCCGACCCAGTTTTATTTGGATGCAGCAATTACAGCAGGAAGAACTCTAATCACCAACCCATCCAATTACCTCCCAGGCTTGCAACTCTCCCTCGCTCCTCTAGCAACATCTCGTCCTCGTCCTCGAGTCACGGGAGAGCGGCGAGCCCACCGGAAGAGGTTTGTGTTCCTGCCGGGGAAGGTTCGGTGGATGGTGACGAGTGCATGCCTTCGAAGAAGGGGGACGAGTGCAAGAGGAGGGGCAGTAGGACCCCACTGAAGCAGCTGCCTCATGGCTCGAGTGGTAGCGGCAGCAGCAGACATAGAAGCTTCAAGAACATGCAACGAAGCCGGAACCGTGCGGCCATGGAGGCTAAGTTCCTAATAAGGGGAGACGATGTGGATCTCGAAGGCTCTTCGTCTTCTTCCTCATCAGGGTTTAGGGATTCCAGAACCACTGTCATGATCAAGAACATACCCAACAAGTACAGGTCGCGACAAATAAACATGTTTGCTCCCCTCTCCCTTGGTTTGGATTTTATTGTTTTCTTTCGGGATTTAATTATTGCTGTTGCGATGATTTGTTGGTCATTGTTGTGGGGCAGTCAGAATCTGTTGTTGAACATGCTTGACAACCACTGCGTGCAATGGAACGAGGAGATTGCTGCCAAAAACCAAGAGGAGCCCTTCTCATCCTACGACTTCGTCTATCTTCCCATCGATTTCAAGTGAGTAATTTGCGTGGGCTTCCTTTTCTCTCTAAACACAATTCGATCTCCCAGTTTCGGTCCACCCACATGCTTGAATTGGAAAGAAAGATC
This sequence comes from Ottelia alismoides, assembly GCA_037367405.1. Classification (NCBI taxonomy): domain Eukaryota; kingdom Viridiplantae; phylum Streptophyta; class Magnoliopsida; order Alismatales; family Hydrocharitaceae; genus Ottelia; species Ottelia alismoides. Next base: position 397,735 of record JAZKJV010000459.1, read on the forward strand.
CAATCACACACCCACCTTTCCACTTTTTATCTCTTTTCCGCCAAACCATCTTCTAGGGTTCAAAAGCCTCTGATAGAGAGAGAAACCCTCAGAAGCTTGGAATGTAGTGAGCTTTCGAGTGGGGATGTGGGTGGTACCAGATGGTTCCAGTTGCAGGTGGTTGATAGAACTCAACATTAACCTGGAAATTACTATCTAGAGACAATACCCATAAAAGACAGTATTGATGGGATCTGTGGAAAGGAGGGGGGTTGTTTTTAGAGCTCCCCCAGTCTTTTCCCATCACCATTGGAACAAGGGAGGAAAAAAGCTGCTTTGGAGAGAGGAGCTTAATTCATATCAATTTTTTAAGTCCTAAATTGCAAAAAAGATAGAAAAAAGAGAGAATAATAATAATAATAATACAAATCTGCCAGATTTCTGCAAATCTATGACCGGGGCTAACAATGGTGTGGTGCTGATTGATCTCGTCACTGCCTGCAGCAACAAGTGCAATGTGGGATATGGGTTCGTCAACATGACATCTCCTGAGGCCACATGGAGACTCTACAAAGACTTCCATTTGCAGCACTGGAAGGTCTTCAACTCCAGGAAGATCTCTCAGATCACCTACGCCCGCGTGCAGGTGCTCCATCTCTCTCTCTCTCTCTCTCTCCACCTCCTCTCTATATATAATACCTTCTATCTATCTTTTTTCTCTTTTTAAATTCCTTTTCTTTGATTTTTTATAGGTATCGGTATTTGATTATTGCAACTTTAACTTGGTACCCATCACAATCAAAGATTGCCACTTCGCTTTTCCACTAATTCCCATGTTGGTATCCTGCATATTAGGGTTTAGAAGCGTTAATGGAGCATTTCCGAAATTCCAAGTTCGCCTGTGACAAAGACGAGTACTTGCCGGTGTTCTTCACGCCGCCACGGGACGGGAAGAACCTGACTCCACCAACCATCGTCGGCTGCCGGAACACCGCCGCCGGATCGTCTTGCTCGACCGCCGCAATCACCAAGATGGTCCTTCTGCGGGTAACCTCCGACGACGAGCCGTCAGACGGTGGTGGGTCGTCCTCTCCCGGTTCCACGACATCCCACGTTGATCCGTCGTGCCGCGGCGAGAAGGAAGAGGAGGAGAGCAACGACGATGAGTAGGGAGATAGAGGTGACAATATATATAGTCTAGTTTCTTCGGTCAGCGTGATATTGGTGTCATTTGTAGTAAGGTGAAGCAGTTGTTAAATTTGTTCGAATTGGAGAGACATAAAGGGAAGGTGGAGAGAGAGAGATGGGTTCTGGATTTGCTTCGCTTTGGCTTTGCTGTGTATTACAAAACGGGAATGGCCGCACCCCCCCTCCTCCTTCTGCCCCCATGGCGTACGGAACTCTACTCTCTCATTCTCTCTCTCTCTCTCTAAATAAATATATGTAGTATAAGGTGGCCATCCCATAAGCAACACACCTCTGTCTTGTCTTCTTGTCTCTCTCCCTGAGACTTGGCATGCTCCTAATGTCTCTAATTAATATATAGTGCTTGGTTTGATGGCAGACCATGTAGACACATCTCGATCCCTGTTCTTCGGCTTTTACTTACCACTTTTTTCCTGGTTATACGAGTAGTTGCTTTGTTAATAACTTCACGTTTTGGAAGAACTTGTATAAGCCAAGTGTGTGCATTGTTACATTAGTAAGCTAACGATTATTTACCATCATATGATGGGTTATAATGCGCACCGTTCTTTCTCTTTAGCATCTGGTTAGTATAACGTTTTATTAATCCAAACGATATCAGATTTAACTGATCCTTACGTGTCAAATGTTTAATTTTTAAAAGGAGTAACGTTCATTGAAGTAAAGTCTAAACCTAATGATTCCAACGTTATACGATTTAAGTTATGATACAAATTATAATAAAATTGAGATATAGTGATGATTTTTTTTTTCAAAATCTGTCCTTAATTTAAATGTTGTTATATATATATATATAATGATGATATTATTTATTGCGAAATGAATTTTCACACTCAATTAGCAATGAATATCATATTTGTTATATCATTAGCAACGCTTCATGTAGTGATGTTTATCCGTTATTTTTTTAAATATCAACTAATGATCGTTATTTTTTAGAGTCAAAATTTAGTGATAATTAATTAAAGTTTGAAAAATAGCAACGGATAAGCATCGTTACGTCGATCGTTGTTAAAGATATAATGACATTTGGTATTCGTCGTTAATTTTGAGAACGAAAAATCATTTTGGAATGAATAATATCGTTGCGATATATTTAACAATGATTAATTTAGTGACAGAATATGAAAAATCATCACTGCAGCTCCATTTTTTTTAAGTGACACATGATTTTCCTTTATTCTGAAAGGACAACTAAAAATGAAAATAATAGGTTAATTTCTCATTTTATGGATTCGTTTGTTATTATTAATTATATTATTATTAGCTCAATTGTGAAAATTGTATTCTATTGCATTTTGAAAATTCCATTTTTAATAATTAATAAAAAATAATAATAAATAGTTTCTATAAGAATTATATGTTGATCTAGTATACACACAAAATAAATATGTATAAAAAGGATACATTAATTATGAAATTTGTTCTCAAGAAAAAAAAAGTATTTAGCGGGTTTGAAAAATCTGTTGACTTTTATTACAAATAGATCCTGAAAAATGATAATTTCGTGATATTGTACCATTAACAGAAGATTTTTTCCGTTTACCAATTTGTAAACCATACTCTCGAAAATAGGGATGTTTGATAAGTGTTACTGTAAACAAGAATAATAACTAGGTCATTGCAAGTCTTTATAGCCATAATGGTGAACGGCAAAATTTTAATTTATCGCTTTAGAATAACTCTTTTGTTGAATTGACAGTTGAACCTGTTTAAATACCAGTTGCCACTACTTTATTTGCTATGAATGTAACGATAGAAGTGGGGTTTTTTAAAAATATAACATGTGTGCTTTATCAGATCTATAAACTTTTTAAATTACTTTATGACTTTTTGCACAATGTAATTATCCTATTGATCCTGTAAATTACCTTTAAGAACCCTCACGAGCTTCAAACCTATTAAATGCAGGATTCATAGGGGTAAGAGTTGACAAGTTTACATGGTCGAGGGAGGAATTATGTCGGGGAGGTAATTGGTAAAGTTTATACAAGAAATTTAACCTAAGACCATAGACAGTTTAAATATGATGTATCAATGAATATTTTAGTTGTCATATCATCTTTTATATTTATAATTAGCAATAAATGTCATAAAAGGACGATTATTTCGTTGAATTATTCATCGAAATTTATATAAAATGTTGCTAAGTTTAACAATGATTAGAAGAATTAACGAATAACGATGATATATTACTCGTTGCGAGGAGTATAGCAACCAATATGATTACTTGTTATGAATTTAAGAAGTTAGTGATGGATAATATTCGTCGATATATATATATATATATAGGGAAGATGCAATAATATATATTAAATTATTCATTATGTTAAGATACTTTTCTTGTGTGATAATTTATCTCATTGTTATTTTTGGCGATCATTAGTCAAAATGGGAAATGTCATACGCAGATACACAAAACAGCAATAGAGTGAGCGTACAGAAACAAATATTTTTGGCAAAACTCATCGCAAATACATTCTTCATTGCAAGAAATAACTTTTTTGCTTGAAATTTCTATTGAATGATGTATCCATTGTAGCAAAGAATTAATATAAAAATGATCATGCGTTAATTTTTTTTCTCTAAGTTGATATTGTTCAATAATAAAGAAAACTCTTGAAAAATAAACAAATAATCACAATATATGTGCAAATTTAAAAAAAATATAATTATCTTTTTATTGAATAACATTTCTTTCGGACAAAATCCAATGAGGAACAATGTTTCAAATAATCTATTACTATACAGTATATAGATCCCTTTCGTAGGTACCAGAAGTTGGGTAATACTATGTAAATAAAATGCCAGCGATTTAATCTCAAAAAACATGTTACTAACTGAAATTTAGAGAATAAAATCAATTTTATAACAACAATATCAATCCAACATATATATATATATATATATTCTCTAACTCACCTAAATCTTCGTATATAAATAGAGGGATTACATCGAAATAAAAGAAGCGTGCAACAAGCTGCGCTGCTACTCTTTTTTGAATTTCAAAATCAATCTTTTTAATACTATATACATAAATTTAGAAACCATCATATTACTACTCATGACTTTTTTGATCACCTTCAAATGCTTAACAATTTCTGGTGTTAAGAAATCAAAAGTATTAAAAGAAAATGTTATACATATTTATCTCTGTTGACTTATTTTACAAACATGTAAATGTCACGTTCTCACAGTACAGATCCATCTGCTTGATATTAATGAGCACCCAATAGCGATAGCCAAACAAAGATTTGGCGAATGCAAACATCTGTAAATTTTCTGGTTTGGTCGAGTTTTTGTTCCTTCTCGGCCTAATGTTCATCCTGTACTTCAGTTTTTTTTGGAGGTTTTCTTCTTTTTGTTCTGCTGTAAACAAGGCCGATAGTGCCTTCTGTAAGTATCCTTTACATGGAATACATACTTATTTACCACAAAAAATGCAAACATCTGATACATTTCCCTTCTTAGACCTTCATTGCATCAGGTTTCCATGTCTCCCAGACGGCAACATCAAAAGATAAACTAAACATGCGTGGGTTCAATTTATGGTATCGTCTTCTTGTCTAAAAAGTAATAAAATAAGGAAAGGAAAGAGAAATGAAGCAGCGTTACAGGGCGCTTATTTTCCGTGCTGTTATTTTTGTTTTGAGATGTGCATGAAAAGACTGTTAGCATTAAATTAGGGCATTAGTTAATCAAGGGGGATTAATGGCGTGCAGAGGGAGGGGGCCGGCATTACAGCTTTGATTAGATAGGCAACCTTTTCCCAGATTGGCCTCTGCCCCTCGTGCCTGTCCTTCTTCCCCACCAAACCTCACCTCCATGGATGGGTTCTCCCTCTCTCTCTCTCCTACCACCGTGCATGCAAGTGGGAAGCTTGGGTTTAACCCCACCTGGGGAGCTGCTGCCATTTGGATGCTCCTCCAGAGGAGGACGAGTACGTTGGCCCATGTGGTGCACATTTAATTTCGTATATATCAGCGATGGGTGTAATATATGTAGAGACGTTTATACGTGGAAATGGGGGGGGGGGGGCGAGGAAAGGTGTAACGTATTAACCGGGTAATCGGGTACAACCCATGCAAAAGGGAGGCGCGAAGTGGGACTCGGATATCGACGTGCTGCATGTTCTGGTGGTGGAGATGGGTGACGTGGCGGACGGCGGGGGTCGAGTTGACCGGGACGTACAGTCAAGGCGCAGGGGCTGGCAGCCGGGATGCGGGTCCCACGCGCCCGTCTGGCTCTCGTGAGATCTAGCGCAACTGGGAAGGGGGGCCTATTCGCTGGACCCCAGCAGCCTGGATGGTGGCCTTTGCTGCCCCTGCCACGTCATCTCCGCCTTGGGGGGTCTTTTTTTGTAATAAATTATTGGGATATTTACACCCATAACTCTGAGTAATTCCGTAATTACCTCGAAAACCTTCTATAATAACGAATTACGTTCAGAACCCTGAATATTGCTTAACCTTTACATGGCATAACCCTGTGTCAAGTTCCGTCTTGACTGGCCGTTAACTTTGACGGGAAAAATGATATGGTGACCATTTTACCCTCTGAAATACATCAAATTTAAAACATGATGCCACTATTTATATCAAACAAAATCATGATCTCCTCCCTGACGAAAGCTGACCCGCTCTCTCACCTCCACCCCCAGCTCGCGAGGTCCAGCACCCCCTCCCCCTGCCGGCGAGCTCCATCCGTGCCTCCGCCCCCAGCTGATGAGCTCCAGGCATCCCCCCGTCATCCCCCCTCCCCCCATCCCCCCCCCCGCCCTGCCGCCAGCTCCATCGCCTCTGCAAGCGCCACACCCCCTCCCCCGCGCTACCAACCCCATCCCTCACCCCCACACCCCCTGCTGGCTCCATCGCCTCCCCCACACCCCCTGTTGCCTTTGCAAACACCGCACCCAGGTCCATCGCTTTCCCCCCACCCCCCGTCCCTCCGTCGCCTCTACAAAAGCAACCCCACCCCCGCCAGGTCCATCGCCTCCCCCCACCCCCCGTCCCTCCGTCAACTCTGCAAATGCCCCTCGCCAGGTCCATCGCCTCCCCCCACCCCCTTCCCCTGCGCTTCCAGCTCGCCCCCCCGCCAGGTCCATTGCATTCCCCCACCCCCTCTGTTTCGTGCCGACCTCCTGCCCGGCCAACCTCCTAGAAAGCTGCCGCCCCTGCGTAGACCTGCTACAAAGCCCCCCCCACCCATGCCGATCTCCTACAAATCCCCCCAACAACAGTCGAAATCCCCCTCCCGCCACCTTCTCTCTGGCAGCTCCAGCAGTTCATGAACTACCCTCCAGCAACTCCAGACGAAGACCCCCTCCCTCCCGTGCCGGCCTCCTGCAAAACCATCCACCCCCGTGCCGACCTCCTGCCCGATGCCAACCTCCTGCAAAGCCGCCGCCCTGCGGAGACCTGCTACAAAGCCCCCCACCCCCACTGCGCAAGAAGTTCTGTGGAATCCAACCCGCCCCGCCCCAGCAAGAAATTCCTTTTTTTAGTTTTGATTAATCCCAATCGTTAGATCATGAATAAGTTAGATTAACTCACCCATGTAGTTAAGTTATTCAACTAAACTAACGGAAGGTTATAGTTGTAAAACGGAGCATTTATTCAGGGTCCTGAACGTAATTCGTTATTATAGAAGGTTTCTGGGGTAATTACGGAATTACTTAGGGTTATGGGTGTAAATATCCCTAAATTATTTCACTTAATTTTGAATATATTATTTGATATTTTATAAAAAAAATACGATTAATTTTTCCTTCTTATTATTTCATTTTTAAAATAGTCAGCTGGATCGAGATATTATCTTATTTTGATATGTAAATTGCAACGTAAATATCCACTTTATTCGTTTTTATCATACAATATTGCTTGAAATAAATGATGTCACATTTGTTATGATCTAAATCAATAGAAAAAATTTTTTTCCGTGTTGAAGAATGAGTAAACACTATTTATATTGTCTTCAATGGAAAACTTGTGCATAGTATAAAGTATATCGAGTGACCAAACTAATGTAATATTTGGACCAACAAAACATCGTAAGAATATATCATATTCGCTCCATAATCATTACTGTTGTGCTCAAGAATTACTTTAATAATTTTAACAGTATTGTTTGGTGTAGCTTCTACCTTGATCACCTTCATGTATTGTCTGAAGCTATTTTTGTTCTAATATTATGAAAATTATTTGCATTATGAAAAAGGATTCATCAGACTTACTTCTTCTTGTCCTATTTGTGAAGAAAAAGGCTCACTCAGATTATGCATTGATTATCTTCATTTATTACTTGCCTAGTAGTAATATGTTTTTGATCAGTTGCAACGTGTGTATCTTTTCTAAGATCGATTTGCATTCTGAGTATCATTAAGTGAGAGTCAGACCAAAAATGTATCCAAGACAACATTTGGAACACATTATGGGCATTACGAGTTTCTCGTGCTAATGGATCTATAAAATGCGGTTGTTTTACGAAATAACGGATGATCTTATCAATATATAGACGTAGAACTTCCTGAAAATTTTGATTGTACTTATATCCATCATCGCATGAATTGGTTTTGTGCTTTCTACGGTCCCTTTTCAACCGTGGACATTGACGTATGCAAAGGAGTGTGGTTTGTTTGAAAGATTTCTCTATCTCTATACCTATTTCTGAGATGTTTTGATTTTTACGGTTTGTTCGAAAGATTTCTCGATATCTATTTCTGAGATGTTTTGATTTTTCAAAGCACTATAAATATGTAGAAGGAAAATTTTTGGACGACCAACCCTTTTCTTTCTTTCATTTTATTACCATAAACGGAGCAAATCGTAATAAAAACATAAGATGATCGCATAACTAAACATATATAAACATGAATGTTTTATATATCTCTCTTCTTTGTGCTCTTTAAGTAATTTTTTATGGATTTGACAGTGGATGTGCCCTATTAGGTGCAGTTTGTTATAGTCAGTTGAGGCTGTTGATGAGGGGATGGATCCACTGTTGTTATGAAATCTATGAACAGTCAGAAATTTTTTTTTGCAGGAATTAAGGATGGGAATCATTTTCTTCATCGGCTTATATTTAGATATATTCCTATTTAAATAATATAATTAGGGTTTTAATATCGTTTATAGGGACAATATATGCTTGCAAGGGATTGTCTATTGCATGGCACACATTGTCCATATAATAGATATTAAATTCATTATTATACTATTTAAATAGAAATATATTTAAATATAGACAATATATAATAAACTATTTGTCACCAAACGAACATAATTTCTCGTGATAATTAAGACGAGAATCTCTGGTAAAGAATTGCATGCAGACGAAGAAAAGGATTACCGTCCTTAATCTTGGCTTTTCCCTGCAAATTAAGATTAAAAAACCTTCAGAGCACTGTTCACAGATTTAATAGTGAAGACCGAGATTTGGCATAGGGAAGCAAACAGGAACACGGAAAAGCTTCCAAAGCCTGCGAGACAAATTCCAGACAGTTTGAGGAGAAAAAGGGCCGTCCCATATTACTTTCAGCTCTGGTGCCGATGCATAGCAGCCACCTGTTGATCATTAGGACAGCAATGGAGTTATTATCATCATCATCATCAAAACCCATGCTAATTAGGGCTTGGGATTACGGGGAACAGAGAGAGAGAGAGAAGCGTGGTCATGTTCCATGTTGCATGGTGTCACTTCGCTTCGCTTGGCTCCGACAACGTCTGCCCTAATTTATATGAGCAGTAGGAACCCCGACAGCCACCATCTTGAAGGGCCATGCCCCAGTATTTCCTTTTGTGAAAAACCATGCAGAGGGACATCTCGTCTCTGCGTGGATATGTGGAAGGAACCATTACTTTATGCCGGTCGTCTCCTCCTCTCAAGACAAGGGAGAGAGAGAGAGAGAGAGAGAGAGAGAGAGAGAGAGAGAGAGAGAGAGAGAGAGAGAGCATCGATGCGTTGTACGTTGGTTCTCCCTTTCCCATGGGTGTTGCGCTTTGTTTATGCCTTCGCAGTGGATGCATGCGTTATTCCTTCTTCCTTCCTTGTGAGACATGCATGTTCAAGGAAGTACACTATCTCTCTCTGTATATATAGGCAGGGGTGGTTATTTCTGATGAGTATCTATGGGAAATTATTTTTCAAAATGGTTACAGACCAAATTTTTTTCGGAATGTGGATGTATCAGCAAATCATTTAACATTCACCTACGTGACGTGACAAACAGTTTGCCATGGTGACATGGCATCGGCGACAAATCATTTGTCATGCCTTGTGTTTGAAATGCTCCCTGCCGCAAGTGTCGAAGGCCACGTCAACTCGTCGACCGAGCCACAAGATGCGACAAATGATTTGCCGCCGATGCTACATCACCATGATAAATCGTTTGCCGCACCACGTGAACGAGCGGTAAACAGTTTGCCGATACACATCCATATTCTGAGAAAAATTTTCGGTCCGTACATATTTTCTATGCATACTCATTACGAGAAATAACTATATGCGGGGGCTCCTTTTATTAGCAATGATCCGAGACAAGTGATAGATACAAAATCATTCAATGATAATAGTACTCCGCAGTTTTCTCTCTCTCTCGCGTATTTAATTTTTACTGTGAAAATCTGGAGACAGACATCGTTGTGTTCGTAGTTTAATTATTGGAACCAGCTTGGAGAGGATTCTGTATTTAGGGTGATTGTGAATAAGCAAGACAGTCATACAACATACAGATATCTGCAGTTCGATGGTACAAGAAGGAATATTGTTTGTTGTGAAGTTATTTTCTAATTTTTAAATTCGCAAAAAAGATAGCATTTGTTGCTATAAAACTTGCAATGAACCTGCATATCTTAGTTCTTTGTTGAGTCTCTTCAAAACATTTTTTGTCGTCGCTATTGAGCTAGCAACAATATGTTATTGTAAAATTTAACCAAAAAATCCAAAGATGGATATATCGACGATTAGCAAACTCGTGATGAATTACGTGAATAAAATATAGGGATATTTAGACCTATAATCTTGAGTAATTTCATAATTACCATCATAACCTCGCGTAATCACGATCTACATGAGAAACTCTGGATGGTCACTCCGTCTCACACCCATAATCCTCCGTTAGTTTAATACATTAACTCAACCACACGATCAAGTTAATCTAACTCGTCTTCAATCCAACGGTTATTAATTAAATAAAAAATCAAAAGAAAAAGAAAAAATATCCCTTCTGCCCTCCACCCCTCTCCCCTCCTCTAGGCAACACTACAAGGAAAACAAGTTGTGGCTATAGAACTATGCCCACGGATGTGGGGTTTATGACCACAGAATTGGGCTCTGATCACAACACGTCATGATCAGTAGTCGTAGCTACAAGTCTCGTCGCGAGAGTTATCTAATCACAAATATGTTGTGGTCATTACAAGAGACCACAGAACTTGTCGTGGCCACAACCCTTGTGTGAAGACTTTGGTCACGGATTGTAGCTATAAGAAACTAGTGGCCACGGAATTATCGTTGCCACAAGTTTCCGTAACCACATTCCGTGACCATAACTCATTTTTCTTGTAGTGCGAGCTGCCGCCACCCCACCTGACTTCTCCTCCCTCCGGCGTCCCCATCCCACTGCCGACCACCTCCCCCACCCCTTTCTCCTCCAGCCCACACCTCCCCTTCCTCTCCTCTGCCTTCCCTTCCCCTCGTGCATGCTCCTCCCCATCCCCATCCCCTCCCCTTCCCCTCCCTCTTCCTTCCCCTACCCTCGCGCAAGTAGCATCTGCAACCCTTCCCCTCCCTCCCCCTCCCCCTCCCCTCGTTCATGCTCCTCCCCTTCCCCTCCTTATGCCTTCCCCTCCCCTTCCACAAGGAAGCTGTACTGGTAGTCACGGAGGTGGTTGATGTTGTCGTGAACGACATTGAAGAAGTTAAGGGCCTTGGAAAGGGAGTCGTGGAGAGGAGGGGGGGGGGGGGGGGAGGGGATGGGGAGGGAGTTGTGGGAGTGGAGCAAGCGGAAGAGGCGATCTTAGGAGAGGAAGTAGTCAAAGAGGCGGTAGAGCCACATGAATGAGAGGAAGGAGTTGTCGGGAGATGGGAGGAGGGTTTGGAGGAAGTAATTCACGTGCAATCGAGGAGATGGGAGGGGCAATGAAGAGCGAAGAGGGCGTGATTTGCAAATAAGGTTGATAATTAAGGACAATTTTGACTTTTTTAATGGAAACCGTCAATTATAACGGGCATTTTAAACGGAACAAAATGTACGGTTATGTCTGTAAGAATTAACATTATTCAATGTTTTTCGTGTAATTCATGATTACACGAAGTTATGATTGTAATTACAAAATTACTAAAGATCAGGATTATGAGTGTAAATATTTGTAAAAGATAACACCGCAACAAATACCATTCTTTGTTATAAATTTAACTTCGGCATTGGACGCATCAACGATTATTCAAATTATACATTGGTACAGATCGATTTTACTATAGTAGTGCTACTTGGGCTATAAGCTTGGCGGTGCTCGATCATTTTTATCGTGGAAATTTGCTAGTAAAAAGGATATAAAATGAGATATAATGTTAGATTTATATAAATCACAAAATATTGAACTACGTTAACGAACAAATTAATGTCCGTCTCCATATCCTCTGATGTTAAAAATATTGCAATTGATTATTATGTGATTCAAAATTAGCTTCTATTCTTCTAATCAGCATGGATGTCATATTCATCGCTCAATTTTCATATAATGATAATTTATCCAATAGAGTGTTCGTTAAAGTTGTTACTAATCACTGCTAAATCAATAATAATCAGAAGACAATTTTAATATTGTAGGATTTATTATCAGCAATACAACAATGAATATGACATTCATTACGAATTTAAATAATCAAGTAACGAATGTTATTTTGGAAGTGATATACTTCCCTTCGCCTTACCAGTCACAAAGCCGGGCTTTGCAATGGAATGGATACTAGATTGAATCGGACCCAAGTTAGGATTCAATGCGTTTCAACCAGATCAATCGCTTATATTCATCAAATAAAAGAGGAGGTGGTCTTGTAAAGGGTCAGAAATGGGATTTTTTAAAAAATAATTATTAAAAAATCAGAATTTAATTAAATAGACATAAATGAAAAAAATTTAAAAAAATGTATATTGATCGGCACCTGAGATGTCGATTTGAGGCGCTCAGCCCAAATGGACACCTCAAATACCGATTTGAACTTGGATAATTTACCTAATACATTCATTTCACATTTTACTTCATATTTGATATTATAAATAAGAAAACATTCTTTTCGAAGTTCCAGCACTTGTTGCCTTTTGCAATATCGCCTTTTTTTGGGAGCAATTTGGGCAGACTCGTCAGATGGTCAAATGTTCTTCTGGCAACAAAGCTGACATATTTTGTGCAGAGCAGAAGATCGAGGTCACACGGGTTTCTTTACGAAGGCAAAAAGAGAAAAAAAACAGGTTAAATGTCAGGATAGAAGAAACAGTGCTCCTCTATTTTATCCTTACTCGAGCAAAATATGATATAATATTTCGTCCTTTTCTTTTCTTATTCAGGCCAGAACAGGCACAGCTCAAGATCGTGGAGAAGAAACAAATCGATTCCCACTAAAACCACAATCACAAAATCTCGATTGCACGAACAAGAGATTACAAGTACATAAACAACAAAGTCTTTTCCCACAATTAAATAAAGTCGGCTACATTGATTCTTCACCTTCAATCAGATCTATCTTAGGTCAATCTCGGGCTTATATCTAAAAAACTAAGATCTATTTGTATAGTCTCTTTCCAGCACTTCCTGGGTCGTCATCGCCCTCTCTTAGCCAGCTCAACATCCCAACACCCGCATCTTCTAACTGTCGCATCAACTAATCTTCTTTGCAAATGACCAAAACCATCTTAAGCGGTTTTTTCGCATCTTATCTTCGATCGGAGCTACACCACCTTTCTTTCTGATTTTTCTTTTTATCCTACCATCGAAAGTTGATAGGGCAAAAATAGGAACAACAAATTATAAGTAGCACAAAGAAATCCGTAGATTTTAGATGGCTCCTCAATGGCACAAGGGCTTGGAAAAACAGAGAAAGAAATGCCAAATAAGAGATGCCATAATGTAATGATTTGTTGAAGATGTTGAACATAGTGATTAGAGCCATTCAACTTGGAGACCGCATGATCGAACGAAAAGGTTCAAGTTGCTCAAAGATGTGGACGTAAGAGGAGGGGATGAACGTCGTGAGGTAATATCTATTGCGAGTAGCAGAAGCACACATATACAAACACGATCAACAAAGCACACACATATTTACACGGTTCATCCGTAACTATGTTACGTCCTTGAATGGTGGTGACTGACTCTGTTATTTGTGGAGAAAAAAATAGATGATGTAGTTGACCATAGAGAGTTTATATACTACTTGTAGTACAAACAGACCCTGAACGTAGATTCGCTTGAATACCCCTATGCTGATAGGATATGATGCTGCGGAAGGGTACATAATTCGATTCTTCAATTAGATTCAACAGAATAAACGGCTAAGATTCAGAGCGTACGACAACATCAACATCAAAGCTTCCGAAACAAGAGCCCTCTCTCTTCACTCTACCATATCCATATCAAATTTCAGCAATATCTTTTCATTCAATGGCATTTACAAAGAGGAGAAGCAGAAAATCAAATGCAAAAGTACTTGTTTGGGCATAGCATGCACAAACAAATAAGATTTTTTTCATCTCATGTCCATATACACAAAGTCCCGTTCTTATCGGCAGAGACGAGCGACTTGCCCAACTCACTCCAAGAGCATGAAAGAATGGAAACACCGTGCTCCTTGAGAGTCGCCACGAGGTTCAACCGTGATATCGACCAAACATGCAGAGATCCATCCGCTGATCCCGCAGCGACATAGCTGTCATCAGGGCTAATGCACGATCTGCTCCAATTTGATGCCATTCTACTGCCACTGGCTCGCAATGTCCCGCAGACTTCCAGGGTTCTCATATCGAATAGGTTGTGCAGGTTATCCCTGCCACTGGACAGGACAATGTTGCCATTGTGCGATAAGCACACGGATGTAACTGCCTGTGAATGAGCGGCCACCTCGGTGATAAGCTGGCTGTTCCGAGCGTCCCACAGCCGGATGCTTCCATCCATGTGACCAGAGCAAATGGTAACTCCATCCATACTATAACAAAGAGCATTGCAGTTGCTTCCTGATAATATGGTATTGATGGAGTAGCCTTTCTGTAGGTCCCATAGTCGAATAGTGTGGTCGTAACCTGCACTCACTATATGGCGGCTGGAGGACTTATTTGCATCAACAGCGCATACTTTGTCCTGGTGGCCTGTTAGACTGTGACGGAGTTGGCCTGACTCCACATCCCATACAAAAAGACTGTTTTTACTGCTCGCAGCAATCACCGATTTGTTATCGTGCGAAACAGCTAAATCAAGAACAGACCCCAGACAGCCACGAAGGGTCGTGATTAAGTTTCCATTCGCTGAATCCCAGATCTTGACAGACTGATCATGCCCGCCACTGATAAACTTGTTGGACTCGTGCTCAAAAAGTATCGATGCACATCCACCAACGTGTGCATTGAATGTCTGCTTGCACGCAGATGGAACGGTTGACTCTATATAATTGTCACGCCCCGATTCATGACGTCGAACCACCCCGTCAACCTGTTCCCTTGCAAGTTGCTCTATGCTGCTCATTTTCAGCCGTGCCATCATGTCTTCATACATGGCATTGACCTATTTGGAATAAGTTAGATTCAATTGAATTTGCAATTGCCATATCAGTTCAAGAGAAAATGTCATCGACAAATAACTCCGAAATTGTAGCTTCTTTTTTGTGGGAAAAGTGGGGGGTGATCACCATAGGTGGGTGGTCACCTGGAAGCTCATTTCATCAGGGTAATCAAAAATTACAAATACATTGACCATGACTAATACAATAATTTTATGCGAGCAATTACGTTTTTGACATAGCACTTGTCATGAAAATTCAACTTGTTCCCGGCTCGCCTAAGAATCCAAAGAAATGTGAAAGACATCATGCTCTCACTTACCCCTCCAAAAACACCCCGCATTGGGACTGAACTTATCCTACTATGCATGTCGGGATACTTCATGATTTATAGGTTTTAGAGTTTGAGCCCCATCTCCTAGGAACTGCTTGTGCACTTTTACTTTCTTTTGAGTTAACACCAATCCTAGCATCCCTATACAAAAAGGACTAAGACTCTCTTCAAATACTTGAAAGCAATGTGTTAAAAACCAAATTGAACCCATCGGTTCAACCGGTTAAGCCAAGAACCGGAAGAAAAAACAACCCGACCACCTGGTTTTTGTTCAGAAAATAAAAACCAATCAAAATCCAGTTAGACCACTTAAACATGATTGAATCAATTCAACCAAACTACCAGTTCAACCATCCATTTTTTTGACAAAAAAAATTCTAATAATTTATTACAATGCAAAGCTTTAAAAAACTATTCATAATCCAATCTCATTCTAACCCATAGTACATTACTCATTTATCTTTTCTACTTCCACATGTGTCAATGACCCATTATCGGCTCTCCCATCCTGTCATACGAGTATTGCCTATATTTTCCTACATTGTGCATGAGGTTGTCTACTTCCAACAACAAACGAAGAAGACATTGTCATAGTTATACTATGAGAAGCTGTAAATTAACAACACTTGTCATTAATTAGAGTTTAAATAGTTTTAGAATTATTAATTTGGGATTTTATCAGTTGTGCCCCTCTAAGATGTTGCAATTTCAGTTATTCCCCTCCCTTTTTGGGAATATCAATTGTGCCCTCAACTTTTTACTGTTTTATAACCCGTGCCCCTCCATTACTTTAATCGTCAATACTTTAAACCTAACCATGGTTTTCTCAAATCGTGGTACAGTTAAGAGGGGCATATCCGGAAAAAAAGAGACCACATACCCCTTTCACTCTTCCTTCCTCCTCCTCACCCTCCAACCCTTCTCCCTCTGACCAACTCCTCATACATCCTCTTCTCCTCCGTCGTTCACCACCAATAGCAGCATGTCGACGAAAAGGTCACGAGTTCTCGACTACCAGGCCGATCACCACCGCCTTCATCCCCTTCCCCTCCGAGGTCTTGACAACTGCAACAGAGGCGAGGAACTCGCTCTAAGCAAAGGAGGGCTCGGGGGGAGGACCTCGGGGCGAAGAGAGAAGTTAGCTTTGGGTGGAGGAGGGTACAGGAGGAGGACCTCGGGGCAGAGGTGGCCAGCTAGGTGGGGGAGGAGCTGGGGGTGAAGAGGGAGATGTGAGGGCAGATGGGAGGTGCACGGGTGGGGGGAGGACCTAGGGTGCAGAGGGGGAGATCTGTGGGTGGGGAGATGAGCTTGGGGCAGAGGAGACGGGGGCAGGGGGAGGAGCGTGGGCGGAGGGGGAGGCGTGGGGGCAGAGGCACGAGGGCGGAGGGAAGGAGCTGGGGGCGAACAGGGGGCCAAGGAGGGAGGAGCTCGGGCGTAGAGAGGGAAACGCATGTGCGGGGGGAGGAGCTTTGGGCGGAGGGAGGTGCTAGGGGCGGAGGGGAAGGAGCGGGGGAAGGATCTCGGGATGGAGGGAGAGGCGTACTGGCGGAGGGAGAGGTTGGGGGTAATCGGGAGGAGCCAGTGGAGGAGCAGGAGGTAGGAAGGAGGAAGAGAAGGGGGATGAAGAGGAAGAGGATCAAGGAGAAGGAAGAAGAAGAAGGGGTGGGACATTTCCGTCCATATTTTAGAAATAATCTCCGTTGTGTCCTCGAAGTTAACGTATGTTTGCATTGGAAATGGAAGACAACTAATCCGAGGGGACAAGTGATAAAACATCAAGAAGTCGAGGGCAGTGGGCACAACTGATATTCCCAAAAAGCGAGGGATATAACTGAAATTGCAACATCTCAGAGGGGCACAACTCATAAAAATCCTATTAATTTTATACATCACATATATATGTGTGTATTTATATGAATTTTACAAAATATGTTATTATGTCCTTTTGAGTTTTTGTAATAACATTTATACCCCTAACTTTTTAGAAATTTCACATGTGCTCATATATTCTTGAGAAATTCACAATATTTTCCTTATGTTGGTATGATATAGGAGCACAAGTATACTTATAAAAGGACACTACTATGTGTTTTGTAAAAATATAGGGGCAAGAAGGTAATTTGAAAAAATAGGGGTATAAGTGTTATTGGAAAAAAGTTGGAAGGACATCAATATACAAACCCTCTAAAGATATGAGGTAACATTTTCATATTTATTTGTATGATATAACGATCTAACTCAGTTCCACCCAGTTGAACCATACGAACCAAACGAACAATACAACAGTTCGGTCTTTCCTTTTTTTATGAACTGTTGACATCATAAGTTCGATCGGTCAGCCCCATTGGTCCGACCATAAAAATCAAAAATCGATACTTGCCCAGCTTGATATCTGGTTCAGTTTTTAAAAACCCTGCTTGAAAGCATTCTCTTCCACAAAGTATCGAAGAACAATCGTATAACAGTGCTTTGTACCTCCATTGTCATCATCACCGAAAGCTCCCTTCCCCGCCCCGAATTAGCATGTGAGAACGGTTGTTGTCACCTACCATCTCATAGGAGGACGTGTCGCCTACCCCAATAAGCCCTTAGCTCGGTTCCAACACAGTGAGAGTTTAATCCCTCGT
Organism: Ottelia alismoides; assembly: GCA_037367405.1. Taxonomy (NCBI): domain Eukaryota; kingdom Viridiplantae; phylum Streptophyta; class Magnoliopsida; order Alismatales; family Hydrocharitaceae; genus Ottelia; species Ottelia alismoides. The sequence goes on from JAZKJV010000459.1 coordinate 415,645, forward strand.
GGTAGTTTAATATTTTATGTTCATGTGTACTTTCCCTAATCAGTGTCTCTTCGTATTTAAATAGAGCGAGTGCTCATTACCAACAAATTATTCTCTCATTTATCTCTCTCCATGGTTTCAAAGCAATGGTCTCGGACTACAATTCCAAACTTAATCATTGCCTAGCACCGTCCATCATCGTCACCCTCTCAAACTCTCCCCATACTCGCCACATCTCCTTTAGAACGGGCTCCTTAGTCAGTCATAGGGCCACACAGCCTAAGAGACTTTCATAGGCCCTCACTACTTTAAGGGCTCCTGCAGTCCTACCAGCGGTAGAGCCAAACCATCTCTTACTGGCACCACTGCTAAACCAGGATGTCACTCAACCTCCTTACGAGCCAGCTCTCACAAAAGCATGTTAGCTATTTTGGTCTTTTTTGTCCATCATTTGTACCACAGTGGTCACTCTCTGTCCTCATACATTCACCGTTGTCTAGAGTCTAGACATCTTCGCCATCTCTCTACAATTGTTTAGCATGCATATTTCACATTTAATCAAAGCTACTTTCAGCACTTGAAAGTGTTTTTTTATTCTACTTGTGTACGAATTTGTTGTAGAGGATGTCTGGAAGTTGGGATTTAGGGTGATAGTGTCAACATTGGACACAGGTAACAAGAGGAACCCATGCTTTTGTCAAATCGTCAAGTTTGATGAGACCAACTATATTTGGTGTCAGTTAGAGGACAGAAAAAGCCACGGCTTATCATATTTCTTTTTTTAACTCATAAGCCCTACAATTCGGGGGTAATCGCTTTCATCTCATTCAAAAGATGTGCACATGAAGCTCATAGGGGGATGCATTTAGCATTTACAAGTGTTGGTGGCGTAAGGTAACTATAAGTATTTATGTAGGGCCCAAGTGGCCTTGAACTAAAAGAACCTCTAAGTAAAGCTATTATGTCCAACATAGCCTTGAAAAGAAAAAAAGTTAGGTTACCAAGAAAAACTTGAAATAATGTAAGGGGCAAAACCATGATCTTCAGTGTGTCCCCTTCTTTCCTCAAACCATGAACATGAAATAATGGCTGAACGAGTTCCCATACCACCTATCTTCTTTGCTCCAAAAGACCCTTTGATATCCAACTCCCTACGTTCCAAGTATGCATGATTGGATCCCCTTTAGCAAGTCTCTTGTTGAAGTCGACCAATTCTTCCTTTTTCCACCCAGTGTCAATTATTGCCAACTTGCTATTATTGTCTAAGAGCTCGCATAGAGCTTCTCCATCTCACTGCCCAATTGTCCCAAACCCATATGTTATTGATCTTCAAATTCTTTTTGGAACCTTTGGCCAATGAACGGTTCACTTGTCTTATGCGAACATTTTCAATTTTAATATCTGAGAAAAGTGTGTTCTTCAGTGTCCACTCTTCAATTTGCTTTGGTTTCTTCTTAGATAGATATTCATAATATACATCTTTTATGGTAGGGAAGTTCAAACTTGTGGCACACTTCTCAAACAATTTGTCTTTAGTGACGAAGTGTAACCATTCCTGAATTTTTGGGAGAGCCCTAATTACAAAAAACTTTCTTTTTCTTTTCAAGCTTCTCCATACCAATGTTTGTCAGGTGTATAGCATTCTTCCACAAATTTGAGATCTTCGAGAAGGATGTTGTCTTGTTTGTAAACATGGATTTTTCTTCCTATTTTCTTTCTTGTTCAAATTTAATGTATTCTCCCATGGTTTTCTAACTCCAACATCACATTGTTGTTGCCGTTGATCTTGTGGAAAAGGAGTCTCTTTGCTGCTGCTTATCAAGGCTTTGCTTCAAGGGAGCAATTATAGACAGCTACTGCAGAGGCAGTGATTCACCTAAATGTTGCTGCATCAAGGAGTACACAGAGGGCTGCTATTTCTGTAGTGACTGTGGAGAATTAACTCCACCAAGTTGCTGCTGTTGTAAAGAAGACCCAACCACCATTAACAGTTGTGGCTCCAGAAACGGGGCCACTACTGATGACTGCTACCACATCTGTGAACCACCAAGCTGCAGCTGCAACTGCAAAGGAATAGCGATCTCCAAAGATTGTTGAACCTACTTAATTTCTGAGGATTGCTGCACCAAAGATAGTGTAGCATCCAAAGAATGCAGCTTCTGATGCTGCAATTTCAAGGAAAAGTTGCCTACCAAGTGCACGTGCCGCTTCTTAAAACAAGACCCACCTCCAAGTTTATGGTGGACACCAAGGCATGCTGCTTCTTCAATGATTGTGGAGAAGATTCTCCAAACTGTAGCTGCAAAGAAGGAACTACCAAAGTCTGTTGCCCCTTGGCAGTCACCAGTGCCTGTAATTGCTGTTGAACAGCATCCACAGTGCTATAGTTTTTCAACAGGTAACTGCAATTGCCGTGTATTAATTGGCTGCAAAGACATCCTTTGCTGCTTTGGGATTGTTCAAACATAGACATCTGCTCAATAAACCCATGCTGCTTCTGTTCTACTACCGATGATTGCAAAAATTGTTTCCTTGATCTCCATCTCACCCCATTCCAATCATCACTTAAAGATTTCCTTACCACTTTCAAGTCTTTAATAGATTTCTTTTGTTCTACTATTTGTTTATTACAACAGAACCTAACACACAGTTCTTCAAAACCATAAGCTCATTTTTCCACTCCAATTGGAACAAGTACTTTCTCTATAGAAGTATTTTGCATTTGATTGTCCTGCACCTTTTGTTCTTGCTGCTGTTGCTGCATTATTTTGGTGTCACCACATGTCGAACATGTTGCATCTGTGGCTGATCAGCCATAGAAATAAGCAGCTGCTGTTTTTCCGGCTTCTCAGATTGGTTCCATTATGCAGATCAATATACCATGGAGCCTGGCACTTTGACCTTTTTTGGAGACAAGAAGCAGATTAACAGGGTCAAACAGATTCCTCTGGGCATGCCAGTTTAATTTGCTAATCTTCGCTTGTTTACTAGTTGTAAGAAATGGGAAGGTCATTTTCAACCCCTCTCAACATTTTGGATGTGTTATTGGTACCAGATTTTCCGGTTAGCCCACTAGTTGTCGGTGAAATTTGAACGGATATGCACCGCAGATCCTTCTTCGACAATGTGTCACTGATTTTCCATGATATTATGACAGGATGATTGTTCATGGTCAAGAAGAGGGGGGTTCTACCATCTTCTTCAATCTCAACTTGTTGTATCAACTACAATTGATCAGTGTATTACAATTTCAACTTCTTTGCGGCATTAGTAGAGGTCATCCATCCACGGCAAACATCAGCCTCTTCTACCTCAGTTGATAGCCTCTTCTACCTCAGTTGATTCCCACTACCAAACTGGAGTATGTGGCTTTTCAACTACGAAAGTGTTACGGAAGTTCATTTCTGCTTTGGATCATCCACATTGGCACATTCTACCAGGGCATTTGATATAGTTCATATGGACGTATGGTGATCTAGTCAGATCCCGCATTGTATTAATCATTGCTACTACTTTATATGTATGATTTAACTAGTTTTTCATACGTATTTCATTCAAAGAAGAAGTCAGATGTCTGCTCAAATTATTCAGTTCATTAATCAAATAAAGGCATAATTAGAAACCACTATCAAGATCGTTTGATCTAATAATGCTCAAGAGTTTTTCTCTAAGCTGCAGGATTTATACATTTATTTGCAAAATCATACATCAAAACTCAGCACTAGCATCAACATATACTTGACATCATTAGGGCTCTTCTTTTCTAGGAAAATGTCTCGTTGTCTTATTGCGCATATGTTATATTTACAACTTCATACCTCAACTAATCGTCTTCCCTCCTCAATGATTAGGGAGAAAATCCCTATTAAGATCTTATACCCCAATCATCCGGTCTTTGTTGTATTCCCTAGGTGTTTGCATGTGTGGCCTTCGTGCACATCTTGAGACTAGGAGGGACAAGCTTGCTCTAAGGGCAATTAAAAGTGATTTTCAACACAAGGCACAACTGATCGCCAAAGGTTTTACTTATGTTGTAGACTTTTTTGATAAGTTCTCTTGTGGCTTGCATGTTGACTCTTTGGATACTTTTTCAATCATTGTGCATACTGCAAATCTACAGTATAGAAAATGCTTTTCTCCTATCACGAGGATTCACTTTTATGCAACCTCTTCAAGTTTCCAGAAGGTTTGCTTACTTTTCTTAATGAAGGACATTTATGGCCTCAAGTAGAATCTTTGAGCACGGTTGCAGAAGGTTTCAAAGAAGCTAGAGAGCAATTCTTTGACATATTGTCCTCAAATCACTCAATATCTACCCGAAATACAAGTAGAAGCATTGCAGCATTATTCGTCTATGTGGATGACAGTCCTACATGATGATAACGAGTGTGGGATCAAAGAAGTGAAGCATATACTTGCATATCACCGCGTGATCAAGGATATGGACCGGTTGAGATATATCCATGGGTTAGCGGTAGTCCATATCTACAGAGGAATGGTTCCTATTGTAGACCTAATATGGTGTTGACCCTTTTGCAAGATACCGACATGTTAAGTACCAAACTACTCTAAATTCCTATAGATCTTGATGCTCATTTATATAAGGTCAAGCTTGTGGAGGGATAGTATTGTCAATTCGTGAGAAAGCTCCTCTATCTTGGTATCACTACGCCACACATCTCCCTTGTAGTAAGAAACGGGAAACTTAATCAGTTCATGACTCATGAGTATACACAGGCTCATAAGGATGCATCTATGATGATCTTAAGGTACGTCAAGGCTGCTCTTAGAAAGGGGTTATTCTTAGAAAGGGGTACGTCAAGGCTGCTCTTGGCACCAGTGGTAAGTTTATGGTCGGTATGGCTTAGTCGCAACGAGGCCATCTTCTCTTCCCAACGATTTTATTTGGAGAATGTGCTCTGCCGCGCGAGGGCTTTGCTAGCAGACTGGAGTGGTGCTTAGTGTTTTTTGTTTTCCCTTCTCTGATTGGTTTTGTACGCCCAGTTCTGGAGGCTTCTCGCCTCCCTCTCGGGCTCGTTTTTTTCTTTTCTTATTTCTTGCTTGTATTCCTGACTTTCTTTCCTTCTAATATATTGGGGTGAACACCATTGAGTGTATCCCCCTTTTCTTGGCTTCAAAAAAAAACATTAAAACATATTGCGTTGCAGATTATGCAAGATGTCTTATAGATAAGAAGTCAACCTCTATCTTATGCTCTTATCTTCGGAGTAATCTTGTCACGTGGAGGAGAAAGAAACAAGCAATGATATCTTGCTCGAGTGTAGAAGTGAAAATAGAGTGTTGGTCCAAGCAGCAATAACAATGCAATTGTTTGACCTTCACCTTCTACTAGACATAGTGATGGAGTTGAGATACGATAACATTGGTTCCATGCATACAGCAAACAACTCTATGTTTCATGAGAGAATAGAACATAAAGAGGTTAATTGCCACTTCACTAGGGATCTCCCCAACAAAGACTTTTGTAGACTTCCAATACTCCTTTTACAGATCAAATCGCACATATGTTTACCTCTAGAACCTCAATTGCAATATCCTAGCAACCCTGATATCCCAGCCTCCTGAACATGTCATGCATCTGCAACAGCCTTTGCCACACCAACAATGACTTTACACCACTTTTGAGGTCCCATTGTATACGTATGTGATTGATCTAGATTTTCTTTGATTCTTCTTGTGTTCTTATCATTCACAGGTTTGAAATACGAGCTGACTATTGAAACACCTTATTTTGATAATTAACAAATTATTGGTTTGAACAAGAGATGATTATTTTAGTTATTAACATGTGGAAAGAAATGAATGAGTTGATTATTCAAGAGGCCAAAGGGCTCTCTTCTATAGCAAGGAGAGGAGAAACCATAGAGGAAAAACTACATAAGAAATACAAATAGATAAATAGAAAACAGCTCTTAACACTCCCCTTAAGATGGAGCATAGATGTCAATCATGCTCAACTTGGAACAACACTTCTGGAATGGCTCCCTTTCTAGGGCATTGGTGAAAATATCTGTTATATGTTCTCCTCAGCTGACATGGGAAGAACAAATGAAGCCCTCATGTATCATGTCTCATGCGTAATAACAATCTACCTCGATGTGTTTGATCCTCTCAGGAAAAGCTGGATTGTTGGCAATGAATAATGCAACATGATTGTTGTAAAGCAATTGCATGGGAAGAGTGCATTAATAAATAGGTTTATCAGAACGGATCTGACCCACATCATCTCAATGCTCCCCTACGCCATAGCGCTATATTCGTACTCCGCACTAGATCTAGCAACCACAGACTGTTTCTTGCTTTTCCATGAGACCAAAGAACTCCTTATGAAGATTGCAAAATCATAGGTAAACTTCCTTTCTTCAAGACATCCTACATAGTCAGTATCCGCATAGGTCGCTACTCTAGATGATATTCCATATCAGAGGACAAATTGGTTATATCTTACTTATGAAGCAACGAATTATTTGGCCAAGCAGGATTTGAACCAGAGTAAACATATCGCCAACAAATTTATTGTCTGTCCCCATTAACCGCTTGAGCATCGACCCCAGAATAATCAATTCTAAGATTATTGATAATTGATAATTCACGATCAACTTCCTTTCATGTACCCTCCCCAAGGGAAAGCCAAATCCCCGTTGCCTCCTTGAATGAAATGAAACCTTAATTTGTTTTGAGTTGTAAGTAAATAGTACATCAAGGGGTTCGAGCAAAAAGTACTGATTTTTTATCAATCAGGAGGAAGAATCTAGGGTTAGTGCCAATCAATAAGTTGTACCAACTTTGTAAATATATTTTTTATATTCTATATAGAATGTAGAAATTGAAAAATGAATTCTAACCAATTTGCAAGTTTGAAATAAAAAAGACAGATTTGTTGGAAGCAAAATTAGTAAAACTTCTTCAATCAAAAGTGTATCATAAGATAATCTCCATCGTTCCTATAATCTTTTTTCTTTCTAAATTCTGATATTTTCGTATTTTTTTCTTCAAGAAAATTGGTAGTGAGAAAGGAATTTCTACAATAACCGCACCCCCCCAATCATTTGAGAAAAAAGATGATTATTGTGTCCAACAAATAGATTTGGATTAGAATGTTCATATTGGCTAATGATTGTGAGACCCCAATTCTTGACTGGAAAAGGCCCCAAAGGCCTTGGCCTCCCTCTTTATCAAAGGATGGAAGGGTAGTGTTTTTTTTTGTTTTTTTCATGTTGTCTAACAGTTGAGCAGTGAAAAAAGAAAAAAAAGGCAGTTTTTTTGGATTAAATTGATAAAAACATTTTTCCTTTGATTTCTCTAAAATGAATGGAGCTTATTTTTAGGAATAGGGTGAGGGGAAAATCAGAAATTTTGATTTTTGAAGAGGAAGAGGAAGAAAAAAGAACAAAAGGGGAAAAAGACAAAAATGAGCGTATATCAAAATCATAAGCCTAAGATATATAATAACTCAGGCATCTATTCCACACGAGTACCCCATTTTTACGCAACGCGGTTATGAAAATCCACGCGAAGCGATTGGACGAATTGCATGTGCTAATTACCATTTAGCTAATAAACCCGTGGATATAAGTTCTGCAAGCTATACTTCTTGACACTATATTTGGAGTTGTTTTATAATCCCTTATGAAAAGCAATTGAAATGATCATTGAGAAAAAGAAGAGTCCCATGATATTGAAGTACAAGTCTCAAGTGTAACCTTATAAATCCACCACTTTCATGCAACATAATACCTTATTATTCTATTACAAGATCATTCATTAATAAGATACATTTTGATATCCATATCTGATCATTACACCAGAAATATGGTATCCTTTATTCATTCTATATTGTTTCTATTATTTATTCTTAAGGGGTACCATAAAAAGAATGATTTTAGAAAGGGATATAATGAAGTTCTTTGATTAGACCCTCTGAGGGGAAAGCTCTATTTTATGATGTATCCAACAACAGAATAAAAAATGGAGTGGCTTCATTCGAATCGCCATGTGATCTTCAACCAATTGTGTGCTTTAATATAATTACCTAGAGTAAGTGCTATAGCTCATTTCCACTTTCTGATACTCGTTGGCTTGATCGAACCAAGCCTCCGCAATTTCAAAATCGCCCCTGTCGAATGGCATGTTCTCCTAGATCAGAATAGGTAAGTAAAATTCATTTCCTTAGAACCGTACTTGAGATTTTCCTATCACACACGGCTCTGCAATCAATTCTTTTCATATCCCATCTTAATCTAACATATCTAACTGAATTCTATTTTCCAGAAATTTATTTCATTTTTTCTTAAGTTAGCCAGAAGAAGTTAATTATATAAATTTCAAACTCTAATTTTCAATAATAAATAAAATTAGTTTTATCCTTTTTCCCATCTTCACTTCATAAGAATAAAACATAGGTACCATCTATATAAATATTCTTAGAATTTTTTGAAAGGTAACTATCTCAATTTCATATATGATATATTTTTTTTGAAAAGGACTTCTAATAGTGGAGACATTATGCTTTTCCACAAACATTCTCACTTTTTATAGTATTATAAATATACTAAAAATAATAAAATAAAACTACAAATCCAATTATAAAAAATTATATATAGGAAATATAAAATGAATATAAATATATAAATAGAATATAAAAATAAAACTATAATAAAAAACTTATAATTATAAAATATATACTATAAAAAAGAATTAGTTCAAATAACTAGTTAAATTTCATCATGCACCATATTATATATATTATATATGTGTATGTGTGTATGTAAATAAATATATAAAAATAAAAATAATGAAATCATTAGATTTTTCTCCCCTTGTCTAGGAGTTCTATTTTCTTCCTTAATTTCTATTTTTCTTAATTGATTTTGATTCGTTGAATTGTGAAAAACTCTTACACATAAAAATAAAAACTCATAGTTTCCATACAAAGATTAGAAACTTTGAACCTCTACTATAACTGATCCCCGCGAGTCTCTGAGAATACCACTTCGAAATGGACACTTTAGTCCATCTCTCTTTTTTCGAATGGTGTCGTTTGTAGAAACAGAGTCATGACCCATTTTGTTACATTAGAAAGATTGGGACCCATATTGAGATTGGGCCCATAGATGAGGACACAATACATAATTTACCCTATTTATTTTGTTATTTTCTCTTTTTCTTCTCTGATGGGCATTTATGCAATCATGCACTTAAACCCTAGACTTTCTCTATTCCATATAAGAGGGACGTAGTATCTCACATAATAATTAAGTTGTTCAATTCATCCCACGCTAGTGTCAATTCATTTAAACTGCACACTCAATTCATTATGCACATCATAAACGGAATGAAAAAGATTCCTCAAAAGACTAGATGGATAAAATATTGAAACTTCGTATCATTTCCATCTGAAGTGACCTTAATTGAGAAATATATTAAGGAAAATGGAAGGGGAAAACTGCATGGCAAGTCACAAAATTGATTGCAATGAAGCTCAAAAATAAAATCAGTTACCTCATTGAGTTTTTCAGCATCCTTCATTTTTTCAAGCATCCAGCGATCAATCAACTTCTTGTTTTCAGTTTCAGCATTTTTCGCCTTCACTGTCATATCACCAAGTTGCACTTTAAGTACTACATTTTCACTAATGAGAAGATCCAATTCTTCTGTCTTCTTATCTAATTGAATTCTCAATTGAGAACATTCCTCCCTGAGGAAATTACTCGTATTAGTTTTTGAAGGGCCAACTTTAAAAAAATGGTTCAAATGCCTGCTCATATCTAATATAAATATGTCAGGTGGGAAAAACAAACATTTTAAGCGACTAAACCTTTCTTCAGAAAGTTCATTTTGCAAGACAGTCAGAGACGACTCATTCTCCTGCAGGGACGCTTTTAAATTTCTGCACTCTGCCACTTCAACTACAAGCTGTTCAGATAGCCGAGATTGTGCTTTGTAGCATTGCTGAAGCTCCAATTCAAGTTTTTCATATTTCTCTTTCCACTCTAGGCCCTACATAAGTTAGAAGGAAAGTTATTTATTTCGTCCCAAAGCATACGTAAGAAACAGTGTACACAGTAGACAGCAGATAAATATGTTGAGGGAAAAAAAGAAAAGTTGTATTCTATCTAACCCTAGAGATCTCTTGTACAGGAGAAAAGCTCAGAGGCTAAATTACATAAACAGGACAATAGAAACAAACAATATGGAAAGAGGACAAAATAACATAAATATCTGAACACTCCCCTTCAAGATGGAGCATATATATCTATCATGCTCAGCTTGGAACAACAGTGATGAAAAGGACCTCTAGCAAGAGCTTTAGTAAACATATATGCAATCTAGTCTCCTGACGCTACATAAGACGTTGAGATAAGCCCTTTTTGAATCAAATCACGAGTGTAGTGACAGTCCACCTCTATATGCTTTGTCCTTTCATGAAATGCTGGATTATTGGCTATGAACATGGCTACCTGATTGTCGCATTTGAGGAGCATAGGAAGAAGCACATCAATCGTTAAATCGGTCAATACAGACTTGACCCACATCATCTCCGTACTACCTTGGACCATTGGCATATATTCTAATTCCGCACTAGATCGAGCAACAACTGTTTGTTTCTTACTCTTCCATGAGACCAAAGACCTGCCAACAAAACAATGAAGCATGAAGTAGACTTCCTATCCTTAGGACACCCAGCATAATCTGCACCTGCAAACCCTGTGACTGAGAGAGAACTATCTCTTCTAAACAGAAGACCTGCACCTGGAGATGATTTCAGATATCTCAAGATCATGAATATTGCATCCATGTGCGCCTGCATGTGTTGCTCCATGAACTGACTTACTCTACTCACAACAAAAGATATACCAGGCCTTGTAATAGTAACATACAACAATTTTCCTACCATCTCTCCGTACTGTCTCTTGTCTACCTCCTCAGATCCGTCATCATGGAACTTCACATTAGGATCCATCAGGGTAGTAGCTGGTCTACATCCCGTCATACATGTCTCAGATAGAAGATCAGTAACGTACTTCATTTGTGTCATAACCATACCCTGCTGATTTCGTGCAAACTCTAAGCCAAGGAAGTGACGAAGCGTGCCAAGGTCCCTGGTAACAAACTGCTGTCCAAGAAAATCCTTATCTGCTTGAATGCCCTTTTCATCGTTACTAGTGATAACAATATCATCAACATAAACCAAAATGACTACAATCATGACCTCAAATTTCCGTGAAATTCGATCGAATTTCTGTCGAATATCGATATTCTGTCGAAATCAAAATTCGACTGAAATGACCGAAATATGGGGGCCCTAGTACAAAAAATGACCGAAATTTCGGTCGAATTTCGATCGAAATTCCGTTTCCGTCGGTCATCGAAATGGTGACCGAAACCGACATTTAGGGCCATGACTACAATACCTCTTTGGTTTCTCTTTACAAAGAGAGTATGATATGTAGTAGATCTGACAAACCCCTTCTGTTCAATCAATTCTGAGAGCTTCTGAAACCAAGCTCTCGTACTCTGCTTAAGGCCATATATAGCCTTACTAAAACGGCACACTATACTGGACTCCCCCTCAGCAACAAACCCAGGTGGCTGCTGCATGTAAATCTCTTCTTGCATATCACCATACAAGAAAGCATTCTTGACATCCAATTGGAAAGTGGCCAATCACGTACCACCGCAACAACAATAAGAATCTGCAACGTAGAATGGCGTGCTACAGGGGAAAAAGTGTCCTGATAGTCCACTCCATAAATATGGGTAAACCCACAGACAACCAACCTGGCCTTGTATCTGTCTACGGTACCATCAGCTCTATACTTCACAATAAATACCCACTTGCTTCCAACAACAGACGCACCTGGTGGAGCATGGACCAGACTCCACGTACCTCGTGACTGTAACACTGCCATCTCTTCTATAGCCTCCTGATATGATCGTGGTATCTCTATAGCAGACAACCCCACAACAAAGTGCTGAAAATCCTTGGATAGACGCTCCAAGGAAACATGAGAACCAACGGGATGCATAGTACATGCCCTTTTCTGCTGTCGAAGTGCAATAGACATATCCATATCCTTAGCAGGAGTAGTAGAAATAGTATCTGCATCTTGTACCTCATTCTGTACATGCAAATCACCCGGTGTCATTAAAAGAACTCAAATGCTCAGTACATACCTTGGGCGTGCTGGATGATGGAGGAGGCGCATGAGCATGGGGCCTTCGCTGGTAGACCTGTGGAAAGAAAATAGAAGACGGGTGGTGGAGGTGGTGGTGGTGGTGGAAGCGATGGTGGTGGTGGAGATGGAGATAGAACAGAACATGGTAATGACGGAGGAGGAGGCATATGGATCTCTTCTCCATCCTCTAAAGGAGTAAGCATGTCACCTGTGGGAGAAAATACATAATAGACTCAAAGAAGGTGACATCAACACTAACATAGTATCTTCGTCGAGCAGGGTCAAAACAACGATATCAATTTTGGATTTTGGAATACCCAACAAACACACATTTGACTGCTATAGGAGAGAGTTTGTCAAGACCAAGAGAGTGTTGATGAACAAATGCAACATAACCAAAAACACGAGGCGTAAGTGAGAAGAGATCTGTCTCGGGAAACACAATCAAGACGAGACCTTCTCCCCAAGCACCGAAGAGGGCATACGATTTATCAGATAACAAGCAGTCAGAACCCGCATCTCCCCAATAGGAATGTGGAGCACGATTCTGAATCAAAAGGGTTCTGGTAACATCCAATTAGATGGTGGTGTTTCCTTTCAGCCACCCCATTCTGTTGAGAAGTATATGCGCATGATGTCTGATGCACAATACCATTAGACCTAAGAAATTGAGAAAGTTGAGCATTGCAAAATTCTAATGCATTATCAAAACGTATGAATTTAACTTTTGCAGAGAAAATGTTCTTTATTATTAATAAAAGACTGAACAACAGGACCAACATCAGATTGTTCTTAAGAAGAAATACCCAAGACAAAAGAGAAAACTCATCAACTGCAACAAGATAAAATCTTATCCCTGATGATCAGGACACGACTAGGACCTCAAATAATCGAAATGGAGCAACTCAAAAGAGACTATGACTACTTGGACCCTGACGACTATGGAAAGTAGATCGATGATGCTTCCTAAGTTGGCAGGGCCTCGTACTGAAAGGTGGAGCACGGAGAAATCTGAGGAAGAATATGAATCGACTTTTGCCGAGGAAGATGACCCAATCGCAGATGCCACATATATGGAGAAACAAATCCAATGTGGATAGAAGAAGAAGAGACGTCAACATACACAGACTGCACAAGTCTGTAAAAGTCCTCTTGCTCACGGCCAATTCTAATCACTCTGCCCGTAAGTATGTCTTGAAACACATGAGCAGATGGATCAAATATGTCACGACAATGTAAATCTCTGGTGATTTAGTCGACAATGTAAATCTCTGGTGATTTAACTAATTGATAATAGATTCATAAAAAAATCAAGAGCATAGAGAACATTCGAAAGCCTCAATGTAGAAGTCAACTACACCTCCCCCTGACCAGTGATGGGGGAATGTGTTCCATCTGCTATCACAACTGATCGTCCAGGCTGAGTGGGACGAAAAACACTAAACTGACCTCTGTCACCACAGAGATGATGAGATGCACCAGAATCCATGATCCATTCAGATAAGTCTGCCATGTAGCAACTAGTAAACGCATATCCTATACCTGATGTAGACGCAGATGCTGATGCAACACCTCAAAGGATCCTGAAGGAGAGCTAGTGGATCCAGACGTGCCAGGCATAATCTCTCTCAGTCATGCTACAAGCTTGTCAAACCTCTGATCAGATGCAGGAGATGAACTCCCAGTCTGTTGTGTTTGCTCTGCAACCATGGCGGACGCAAGAACCCATGCTTTAGAATAGCAGGTTTCCTCAGAGTGGCATGTCCTGTAGCAGAAGGTGCACTGTCAACCACGGCCGCCCCCTCCTCTACCGCGGTTGAAACTTCCCCTACCACGATATAGTGTATGGCTGCCTCTACCACGTGACGCCACCATAGCTAAAGAAGTCTGGTACTATAAAGTACTCCCAGACGTTATAGATAGTCTGCTTAATCTGTGATACGCCTCCTCCATAGGAGGTATGGTAGCATCAATGAGGATCTGGGCACGAGCTGCATCATATTTCGGATCCAGGGCTGCTAGAAATACCCCGGTCATCACAGACAAGGTTGCAGAAAGTGGTAGTCGGTACTCGATCGGCGGGGTCACTGACTAAGGACTAATTGGCAGTCGGGCAACTAATCGGATTTAGTCGGTCATTAGTCGGTTTTGATTTTTTTAATTATTTTAAATATATAAATCATTTTTATACATAGATTTGTACAATTTCTATACTTTCATAATGAAATAAAAGAAGTAATTAACTTTTAAATATAACATAATTGCATATTAGAATAAGTTTACTTATGCATTAACATATATTTGTATATTTTCTATACTTACATAATGAAACAAAGAAGTAAATGACTTTAAATATAATATTAAGCATATTTAGAATAAGTTTGCTTTTAAAAAACAAAAAACAAAAAAAGTATAAAAGCTTGTTGTAAAAGTTGGCCGAGTAGTCGGCCGACTAGGCCGACTAGTCGGCCTGATTAGTCGAGTTGACCGACTAATGGCCGAGCTAGGCCTAGTCGAGTCGGCTACCCCCCGACTCGACTAGTCGGACCGACTAGTCGGCCTAGTCAGCCGATTTTTGCAAGTTTGATCACAGAGTCTCTGTATACCTTGAGCTGCTCTGGAGTGGCAGTCAAGGGTATGTAGCCATGTAACTTCTCGAACATACCTCTCAAAGAATTATAGAGGGTGTGAAGAGGGTGACATTCTGCTTCGATATGAAAATATCATGCTGGAGCTGGAGTATCTTCGACTCATTCTTCATCGGAGAGTATGTCGCGACAAGAATGTCCCACATAGCCTTTGCAGTAAGCTGACTCAGTATATCATTAGCTATCTCTATGGATACAGTCCCAGATAGCCAAAACGAGGATACGCATCATCCGCCTCCCATGAGGCGTTTGTCCTAGTCTTGTCACGTGGCTCCTCCGCCATGAGGCGTTTGTCCCAATCTTGTCATGTGGCTCCTCCGCCATGAGGATGTGCTTCTTGCTATTACACTGCATCAAACTCATGAAATGCATGGCCCACAGTTCATAGTTGATCCCATCTATTTTGACAATGGATGCCGGACCTTTGAAGGCAACCAGGGATGGAACATCCACCTTGTTGTTTGACATGATGACAACTATCGTCAAGACTGGCTAGCAACAGTAGATACCAGCGTCTACACTGACATACAGGAAGATGGTTATGGGTGTAGACTCATACCACAATCTCTTCCATTCTTTTGGAGAGTCATTTGAGTAACTAGGGTATTTCTAGGGTTTCACGTCACACCTTAGGTAGCCACAACTTTACGAAACAGCAAGGACACGTGAATACACCAAGGCAAAAAATCACGCACACCAAAGCACTCGGCTCGAAGAGGAGGAGCGATCGATGAGACCGAGGCTTGACACGTGCGCCGGTGGGCTAGAAGCACGGGCGGCGATCAGATATGGCCGAAACGACCAGTAAGCACGGGCGGCGCTGGGCTAGTCATGTCATGCGAATGGGAACACGGGCGACGCTGGGCGCTGGGCTCATTTCCCGAGGTGAGCACGGGCGGCACGTAGCCCGAGGTGATCACGGGTGGCGTGTAGCCCGAGATGAGGGTGGCGGTGAGCACGGGCGGACATCTAGGGTTTGGTGGGGTAGGATTCTAGGGCACAAGCTCCGATCTAGGACTGTCGCTCTGATACCATGTTAAGGGAAAAAAAAGTTGTATTCTATCTAACCCTAGAGCTCTCTTGCATAGGAGAAAAGCTTTGAGGGTAAATTAAATAAAAAAAAACAATAGAAACAAACAATATGGAAAGAGGACAAAATAACACAAATATCTGAACAAAATACATGCCAGTAATACAACCATCCATATTTTTCATTACGATGATAAACAGTTTAATAAAATAATCGTGTTATGATATTATCTGCTTAGCAAATAAACACCAGAAAAATATCAATCCGATTGGTAACAGCAAAATGAATGCAAATCATACAGTCCGCTTCGCGCATAATTCACCACAATGCTAACACAACAACAAAGCCTTTTCAAAAATTAAATAAGGTTGGCTACATGGATTCTTTGACTCCATTCATATCTATCTTGGGCCACACTCGGGCTTAGATTCAAAAACTAAGATCCCTTCGGATAGTCTCATTTCAATACTTCTTGGGCCTACCTCACCCTCTCTTAGCCGGCTCAACATCCCAAAACACGCATCCTCTAGCCGGTGCATCAGGCGACCTCCTTTGCAAATGGCCAAATCAACTTAAGCGGTTTTCTCGTATCTTTATCCTCGATCGGAACAACACCAACTTTCCTTCTGATTGCATCATTCCGAATCCATTCTTTACATGTATGTCTACACATCCACCTTACCATTTTCATTTTTGCTACTGCCATTCTCTGCACATGTCTATGGTTCACAGGCCAACATTCAGATGCATAGAGCATAGCAGGTCTCACGGCTGCTTTGTAAAACTTTTCTTTGATTTTCAAAGGGATTTTCTTATCACATAGAACAATAGAGGCTCTTCTCTACTTTAACCAACCTGTATTTATTTTATGAGTAACATATTCATCAATTTTCAAGTCATATTGTAAAATAGATCCCAAGTATCTAAAAGAATCTTTCTTCTGAATGTTATTATCGCCAATCTTCACATTGATTCTTTCACCATTGCTTCAATCAAAAGTGCACTTCATATATTCGGTATTAACCCTATTTATACAAAAATCTTTAGTCTCTAATGCATGTCTCCGAACCTCAAGCTTCTCATTTACTCTGTGTCTAGTCTCATCAATCAACACAATATCATCAGCAGATAACATACACCAAGGTATCTCATCCTCAATGTGACTAGTCAACTCGTCCGTAATCAAAGTAAAAAGGAATGGACTCAGAGCTAAACCTTGATATAGACCATGTTGATGTAAAATAGTTAGTCTTCCCAGACGAGATCCTTCCTTACACAAGATGAAGCACTGTCATACATATCGTTTACGAGGTTAATGTATAGGACAGATACTTGTCTCTTCTCCAAAACTCTCCACAATATCTCCTGTGGGACAAAATCATAAGCCTTCTTCAAATAAATAAAAATCATGCTATGAAATATCGTGATATATCGATGATATACTGTCAATATATTGGTATCGACATCTTTGTATGGCAATATATACTTCTTTTCTGGTTCTTTCTTCACAAAAATGTGTCAATGTGGGCAATATCCTGACAACATATCGTTGATATATTGTCGAAACATTGTATCGACACCAAGGTTCAGAAATGTGGTATGCGGTATTCGTTCGATCCTGCGGTATAAAGTGAGTAAACAGATACGCGGAGGAGTACACGAAGGTATATACGGTTTATAATATTTTAATTTAAAATATTATAAAGTACAACAATAAAATGTGATTATATGAAAAAGTTATTGATCTAACAAACTCTAAAATCAAAAATTTCAAATAAGATAATATAATCAATAAGATATATAAGCATGATATTAGAAATTGATTATTTTAGTGTGTATTTTGAATTTAATGCATATATATACATATACAAATTTATATTCAACCGGGAACACATGCATCTATAAGAAAACCTTTAATGTATATATAAATCATGTAGATAACAAAAGCTAAAGAATAATCATAGGTATACAAATCATACACCCAAATTACACATATATGTATCTCCAATGGACAAACGTGTTGACACAAAATATAGGGGGAAATTCTATTTGCATATAAAATTTATTAAAAGCACAAAAATGTAAAGTGCCAGATTATTAATCAATTATTTCATGTTTTATTTGAAGAACTAGAAAGAATATCATTTTAGATATAAATTCAAAAGCAGTAAATAGTTCATTAATAAGTGTTGAGAACAGAAAAATGGATGAGAAAAAACACCTTAGATTATATTCTCAAATGCAACATATACGAGAATAATGAAAAGATGCATCAATGTAAATGATGATACAAGAGTTGCTTGGAAAAAAATCGAGTTAATGTGTCATCAACATGTCGTGGATTAACATGAATCCTATTATATATGACGCCGCATGCATATGCCGTATATTCGGACCGCATATGTGTTTTGACAGCATATTGTCACATATGGCATATGCACTTCGATCAAGTTATTGAATACGCATATGCGTCAGCATGGACCGTATTACCGAATACTGATCAATACCATATCGATATGGTGTCGATATCAACATTTCCTACCTTAATAAAAACTATATGGAGATTGTTCCTTTTAGCTCTATAAATCTCCTCAATAAGTGGATGTCTTCAATAATTGAGCGACATGTCATGAATCCCAATTGGTTTTTTTTTACTTTGGAAACTTGGTTCAACTTTCTTCGATCGCACATTCCCAAATTTGCATAGTGTGACTCATCAACTTAATACCTCTGTAAATCGAAAAATTTTGAATGTCCCCTTGTTCTTATAAAGAGGCACCACGATGCTTCTCCTCCATTCCCCAGGCATTTGCTTACTTTCCCAAATAACAATGAGTAAATTTGTCAGCAAAGTCAAACCACGCTCACCTAGAACTCTCCATACTTCTATAGGAATGTCATCAGGCCATATACCTTTCCCGAGTTTCATAACCTTCAAAGCCTCCTCTACTTCATTCATTTGTATTCGTCTATAGCATGCACGATTCAAGTAACTTTCACTACTAGCTAGATCTCTCAAAGTGATCTCTCTATTTCCTATCCCAATGAAAAGCTTATGGAAATACTGCTTCAATCTAGTCTCCATATCCTTCTGAGTAACAAACATATGTCCTTCCTCATCCTTAATGCATCTCTCTTGAGAAAGGCCTTTGTTCTTTCTTTCTCTTTCTTTGGCTAATTTGAATATATCCTTCAAACCCTCCTTGGAGTCGAGAATTTTATGCAAAACTTCATAAGCTTTCGACTTAGCTTTGCTTATAGTTTTCTTTGCTTCCTTCTTCGTTATTTTGTAGTTTGTGTCGGTTTCATATGTTCTATCAACATATCTTCAGATATAGCTTTACAACATGTTCTTTAAATAATAGAAATTAAATGTGCAGTCAGATTAGCACTATTAATCGGATGCAGTTCCTAAAATAAAAAAATGAGGAGCGATATATTTATGTTTACAAGGATTAAATGCATGAAGATTTTGTGCCAACCAAAACTAAACTTTTTACCAGGATAAGTTGGATCAACAACTTGGATTCTTTGCCTCATTCAGAGCATGAGGTTTTTTCAACAAATTAAATTACAGCCTTTGAATTTTATATAATGCAAACCAAGTTAGACAATTGTAGCCTATATAAAAAAACGTCACCATAGCACACGTGTTTTTCATTTTTTACTCAACATACTTCCACATTTTCTTTTGTGGATGCGATAATATGGTTCACGCACACGCATCAGCATATAAAATGCAGAGAATTAACATGAACAAAACTAACCCAAGTTGAAAATGCTCAGAAGAGTCTGAATCCAACTGGCTGAAAAAGCACATAGAAGAAGTTTTGATGTGACGTACACGCTGAATTGAACCAGAACATGATGCAGGCCTCTTTTGAATGGCAGAAGTAACAAAACTAACCCAAGTAGAAAATGCTCAGAAGAGTGTGAATCAAACTGGCTGAAAAAGCACATAGAAGAAATTTTGATAGGACATACACGCTGAGTTGAGCTGAAAAATGATGCAAGCCTTTTTAGAATGGCAGAAGTGGGCTTAAATGCTTTTTTTAGGAAAGGAAGTGGGTTTACGTGTTAGGATGCTCAAACAGAAAATGCATTAATGCTGAAAAGAGGATAAGTTATTGGATGCTTAGGCGAGATTAGTTATTGGATCTCTCCATAATTTAATTAGTACTTCATCCTATGTTTAGTTCGACATTGATTATAAGTATGGTTTGCCGATTATGAATGACAATTCTTTTTTGCAAGGAAAAAAGGTGCAAGGTCATAAAGACGAGCACCCAGAAAAAATTTTTATTCACAGGTTAAAATTCAATATTATAAGGACCAAGATTTATGAAGAATCTTCCATGGCCGGCCAATTTTTACATAGCATCTCTCCCCCCCTAAAAATAATATCATTTCTCGCAGGCCACGTCGCCGAAAGGATGGCCACTTCGGAATCCTATCAATCATGGAGACAGCCTTGGACGACCCAATAAACTCCTAGTGTTGACACTGGCACACTCTGTGTCAATACCCAAACCAACTTCCATCCATGTGATCCTCGATGTATACAAAAATAGTGAAGTCTTCTTACACTATAAGTAGGGTCAGCTACATGGATTCTTGCTCCTCGATGTATGGCATGAAAAAGAGGGTGGTCCAAGTCCATCTCCTTGATGAATCCCCATTTCATCACCTTTATTTTTTTCATTTTGACCTTTAAACCCTAGCTAAATGCATGTAATAGCATTGTTTTGCACAAATTAACATTCATTATTTATTGTATAAATACTGCAAACAAAAACATTATTCAAAACCAAAATAAAAGAATAAAGAAAAGAAAAAGAAATAAAATGCCAAAGGTATTTTATGACCCCTAAAACCCAAGACCTATAGGCATCTTGATGATGATGTTGATAAGGAATAAAATAGATGGAGATAAGGGCCAAATAATCAATAAAAACCCTAATTTTTAGCCTTCAATAATTACATTTTTGGGACCTATTTTATTTTCTATCATTTATACCTCAAATAAAGAAAATTCATATATTAAAGTTGTAGATAAAAACATAAAGAAAAATAAAAAATTGAGTTCACACAAAAATAATATACATAGTACTTTTTATACTCATAATAAAATTCCCAAACTCAAACTTCCCAGACCCATATCTTCTCCATATGAACTCAAAATGCATTAAAATCATCTTTAATTGTATGTAACTTTTAATAAGCTATTTAATGAAGGTGGTTTCACTTAATTTGGAGTTAAGATGTGAAAGTTAGATTTTGAACCTCTATTGAACAATATACATGTATATAAATAAAATGGAAAATTATTCTTTTATTTCTTTCATTCTTTTATTCATCTTATAGTTTTCTACCCTTATAAATATTATTTATATTCTATTAAAAATATAAAAATAAAATAGAACCATAAAAAATACAATAAAATAAAGTAGATATGAAAATACATAGATGAATATACAATACTTATAAATATATAATAAGTAGACATATTTATTTAAACCTCTATACCGTGACAACAAATTCGCTACATAAATTGCCCCGAACCATGTGTTCCATGAGCGAACTAAGCATATAGAGCTTGGTTGTCGTTTTGTTCGTGACATCGTAAGAGTTGGCAAGATTATTCATTTTTAACACTTTTTCATGCATTTGTTAATTATTCATTTTTAACACTTTTTTCTATTCAAATAAAAAATAAATAAGAAAAGAAAGGAAATAAAATAAAAATAAAAATAAAGGATGTATTTATAAAATAAATGCAGACTGATCCGAACCTCGAGAAAAGGTCAAGACTTGATCTTATCGACCAGGAATAAAGTAGGGGAGATAGGGTCTTTAATCCAAAAATAATTTTTAAATATTTTTCCTTTTTCTGAATTTATTCTTTGTATATATGTATAAAACTTACACTATTTTTGTTGTATATAATTTGATCTCAAAAAATCTTTTTTCTTAACGCAAATTGTAAATAAAAATATTTTCTAAATAATAAAAATGATTGCAAAATAAAACCATGTATAGAGTAAAAGTATCCACACCCAGAAAAGTCGTAAAGTGACAATTGAAAGACCAATTCCAGCTCCATACGAACTCAAATCGAATGAAACTAACTTCCATTGTACTCTAAATTAAATTATCTTTAAAATGGTTGTGGTTTCATTTTTTGGAGTTATGGTTGAAAAGTCATTTTTTTGGGTGGTTTTTGCAATTTGACCATTTATTTATTTTATTTATTTTTTTATAATTTATTTTTATACATATTATATTTTTAATAATTATAAATATTGCTCACAGTAATTTAAAGTAAATAATTTTTTAAAAAACATTGTATGTAAAATTATTTCCTTATTTGTACATGTGTATAATTTACATTATGTTGTGTGATATGTACAAAATTAACCTCCTTATATAAAAACCATCAAAAATTAATATCTAACATTAATTAATTAAATTAATATAATTACGAAAATTTGAGTTATTTATTTATTTGTTTGATTGATTGATTTGAAACCTACCATGTATATAAGATTTGATTGTATACCTTAAATAACCACCATTAAGGTGGCTAATTAATTTTTACCAATTAATTATTTTATATATTTTATATAATTACGAATTTCATTTTAAATTTATTTATTTATTTTATTTAAAAAAACCACTAAACACTTTCTTTTTTTGTACATAATTTCTTTTTTTGATTTATTTTTCATTTTGATTTTTCTTCTTCTTTTTATTGAGCTCCTCTCCTTTTTCTCTTGATCAATCTTTGGTGGAGAAGGAGCCTCAATTCCGAAAATTTCGTCGGTCGATAGAGGAGCCACGGTGGTCCCCTCCGGACCGCCCGGATCCCACGAGTGAATAGAAAATTGGATCCACATTGGATCTCACCTTAATCGCCCCATCTATCCTCCTGAGGAGAAGTTTGGTTTCAAACTCCGATTCGAACAAGAGTACGCCATGCTAATGTGCCTTCGATGATCCACATCTCAGGGTCAGGCGCTAATGAGCACATTGAACTATCCATGTGGCTGAGAGCCCTCACAGCCCAGGCACAACGCAATTATCAGGGGTGCGCTCTACCACTTTGTTAGTAGCCCATCGTACGGGCTTGACGGGTCTCTTTGTTGTTAAGAAAGTGCACGAGAATGGAAGTGTAGATATAGCTGATTTCACAGATGGTGCACAATCTCATGTGGTGAATGGACAATTGTTGAAGCATTTTGTTGATTCGTAAGAGCAGTTAGTCCAAGTCGAGGCCATCAACTTCATGCAGAGTGAGCACATAGCAGATACATCATATCACTCGTCATGAAGATGCAGCATCAAGATTCAACATCTTAGAAGATTCATTGCTCTTGTACATTCTCCCTTCTTTGTATATTCTCCAGATCACGTAGCTTCTCACACTTACTCTTGTCCTATACTTATGCTGACCATAGCCTAAGTATAGGGGAACAGATGCCCTCCATGTGTATATACTCATCCATTTCTCCTCTTGACCGCGTCCGCCCCATTTTTGCTCCTCTTCTACGCTTAGGCTACCAGAGCCTAAGTATAGGGGGGCGGATCGACTTCTATATTATGGGAGGCCCGCACTGCCAAAAGCGAAAGAAACCCCCCCCCCCTCCCCCACCCCCCCCCCCCTCTTTCCTTTTTGTTGCCCAGTCCCCGAGCCGTCCGGTGACAGTAGACCGGATGTCGTCGAAGCCATCACGGCGCCCGCCTCCCTCGGATTAGATCCAATTTTTCCGCATATTTCATCTATAACGTAGTTTTTATTTAAAATCTCGTTGTAGATATAGATTCGTAGTTTTAATCATTCATTATTAATCCCAATCTGATTTCCGATTTTTCACTCATCTCTCGAACCTCTCCCTTTCACATTCTACCGTGCACGATCTCTTACCTCCGACCACGCACAGTGGTTGGAGAACCAATTCCGACCCCTCACCTCCGTTGGAACCTCACCCACTAATTCCTCTTTGATTTTTGCAAACTGGATCGCGTGCTCCAGTCGATTTTTCAAATCATTTTCTTGCAGGTTCAAAAAAATTGAAAAAATATTTTTACTGTTTTAAAAATATTTTTTTCATTGGTTTCAAAAAAATAAAAAATATTTTTTAAAAAAAATATTTGCTATATACTGTCAAAAAATATTTACAAATAAAAATAAAAATTGGACGGCAGCGGTCATAGTCGCCGCCAGCTCCTCTGCCCGAAGGAGTCTCGCCTTCTCCGCCTGATCGTTGATTGGAGCCCCGACCGCTATCCTCATTGTACTTACGCCCGCTGCAACCCCCGCGCCTGAAGCAAATCCAACTTGGGCATGTGCCGCACACATGCACATCTCGAACTTGTAGAATTTGCATTTGGGATGTACCTGAATCTGGTCTGTAGAATATGATTCTAAACTGTAGAACTCTACATAATACTCCCTCGTTCTCCCATACTGGTCGGAATAAATAATGTATACCAAGTTGGGATAAGATATCAAGATGGGAAAACATAACTGTTGGAGTATACGTGTTGTGTGCCACTTGAGTTGTAGATGGGTAAATGGATCACTCCAGGATCCATTTACCCCATCCATGTGTTCAGTCCCACATTTACTAGTGGCGGGACTTGGAGGCTCTGTGGAGGCTATATAAGGAGCCCCAGACCTCATGTATCTATTGAGAGAAAGTGCAATGCAACATATGGCCCTTTGAGGCCTTCTCCTGTGGTTTCATCCCGCTACTTAGGGAGTAGGGTTCCATATAAAAATCTCGTTGTTTCATATTTCTTTTTTATTTTTATTCTGATACACTTCTGCATTATATTTTCTAACATGATATCAGAACGGGTTTGATTCTCGAGGTTTTCATGTTCTTTATTTATTCGAGATTAAATTTTGGTGTTGAAGAATATAATATTCCTGATTATTCAAGTTCGACGGGTTTTGCTTATGGGTTTTTAAAACCCTAATTTCTGGAGTCGTGTTGTATCAGCAAGATCTAGGGCCCCTACTGCAACTATATTCCAATCCAGGAGGCTAGCAACTCATCTGATCGGCAACATTGTGTCCTGGCGATACATTCCATGCACGCAGACGGTATCGCCACATCCAGAGAAGACCTGAGGCTCTGGTGGAAACTCACGACCCCCTGTATGCATCTCCAGTTGGATGCGCCATCTCTACAGGACATGGCGGCAAAACCCTACCCGTAGTTTCATAGCCGATGAAGCCCATTTCATCCTCCGAGAACCCATCCAGGCGGAATAGCATCTCCAGCAGCAAAAGCATGCACATGCAGCGCCATCTTTCTTCCTCCTCATGTCCAGGCGGCACTTATCCACCACACCTCCACGCGAGCTTCATCGCTCCTATTTCTCGAGCAAGGTGGCTGCCCCAAACGCACATCTCCTCCATGCGCTCTAATTCCAGGATGCATCGTGGCGGCGACAATCCTCCTCCAGGCCGCATCGCGAGCGATGCTTCCCCAGCAGACCTGGAGCAGAAATTAAAAAAAATGGATGATAAGCGAGCCCACGGAGCCCTAGCCGCATCAGCCCCACGCTGACGACACACAAGCAATGTTCCACCTCCCATCACAGGCGGTGAGGCCTCCCCTCCAACCCGATCCCCAGGTACGATAGGCTCCACCCACTTGCAGGCGATGATCTCAGGTGATGCAGCGTGAACTGGAGAAATAGGGCCGCGTTTTTATCCACTTTTTATCCGTTAATTTTATTTATGTTTATTTTGAGTCGTAATTTTATTTTAAAATAAGAGATCGTGTGTGATCTCTAAAGTAGTTAGTTTCAATTTGAATTTCAAATTAGTCGGTTAGAGTCAAATTAGGATAATTAATTTGAATTTGAATTTGAGTTTCTATTTTTGTAATCCCATCCCTCCTATATAAAGGGATGATAGATTAGTTGTTTAGGAAGTTCAGTGATATGAAAAATTGAGATTTTATTCTCTATCTCTCCTTCTCTCTCCCCTCTCTCTCCCCTCACGTGGTCTTCACGTTTCTTTTCTCCATCCCCTCGTGTTCCTGACGAGCTTCTCCTCTCAACCCCTCCAATTTATTCCTCTCTCGTCTCTCTCCTCCCCTACGCGATCTCCGCGATTCTCTTCTCTAAAATCCCTCGTTTTTCCGACGAGCTTCTCTCCTCAAGCCCTCTATTTTTTCTCCACCAAAAATTCCACTATCAAAATATTTTATTTTCCGTCGCCGAATTTCATTTTGCATCAATTGGTATCAGAGCATGGCCTACAGATCGTCCTCACGATCTGACGATCCATCCAGACATTCGCGCCGACACGGGACGAAACACCATCGTTCGTCGGAGCGAAATTGGGAGATTCGACCAACAAGCCATGAAGAAATTCTCCATCAACAGCCCGAAGATCAAGCAATTCGTCGGGAGACGAATTTTTTTAAGCGGAGGAGAATTGATGCAGCGTGAACTGGAGAAATAGGGCCGCGTTTTTATCCACTTTTTATCCGTTAATTTTATTTATGTTTATTTTGAGTCGTAATTTTATTTTAAAATAAGAGATCGTGTGTGATCTCTAAAGTAGTTAGTTTCAATTTGAATTTCAAATTAGTCGGTTAGAGTCAAATTAGGATAATTAATTTGAATTTGAATTTGAGTTTCTATTTTTGTAATCTCATCCCTCCTATATAAAGGGATGATAGATTAGTTGTTTAGGAAGTTCAGTGATATGAAAAATTGAGATTTTATTCTCTATCTCTCCTTCTCTCTCCCCTCTCTCTCCCCTCACGTGGTCTTCACGTTTCTTTTCTCCATCCCCTCGTGTTCCTGACGAGCTTCTCCTCTCAACCCCTCCAATTTATTCCTCTCTCGTCTCTCTCCTCCCCTACGCGATCTCCGCGATTCTCTTCTCTAAAACCCCTCGTTTTTCCGACGAGCTTCTCTCCTCAAGCCCTCTATTTTTTCTCCACCAAAAATTCCACCATCAAAATATTTTATTTTCCGTCGCCGAATTTCATTTTGCATCATCAGGGGTGTGCTAGACCCTCTCGATCTCATGCAAGAAGCAACATAGCCTCCTCTTGATCTCCTGAAGCGGAGCTTCTCCCTCGCGTGTGCATATCCTGAAGTGGAGAAGAAGAGGAGAAGTATCCCCTTTGGTAGCGATGGCGTGAAAACAAAAGGGGGAGAGACCTTTTTGGGAACCTTAAAGGAGGGCGTCCCACCCCTTCGATTAATAATGTATTAAGCCTTCTCCAACTATAAGTAGGGTCGGCTACATGGATTCTTACTCAAATCCATATTGAAAGATTCGACTATTTTTTACGATGGTCGTCGACTACCTAACGTAATCCCTGCAAGAGTGGGATTTGAACCCTGATCTTTTGTGTGCTAAACGCACTGTACTACCACTCCTTCGATTGTTTGTTAAAGAAATGAAATGAGAGCCATGCTGCAGTGGCATTAAAAAAGAAGGGAAATGCTAGTGTGGGTTGCGGCATTTGAAAGAAGAAAAATTTTCTTTGAAAAGGCGCGTACAAAAGAAAAAGGCGTACGCATGTTTCCAAAAATTTTGTGAGAATGAAAAGTCGAAAAAAAAGAGAGAGAGAAATGGCTTAAAATTTTGTTTCAAAAAAATGATGAAAAGCCAGAAAAAATGAAATGAGGATCGACTTATTGCTTTCATGTTTTCCCCATTTTATTGTCTTCTCCCAACATAGTCGATGTCATGTATTCTGACTAGTATGTGAGAAAGGGGAGTATTGTGTAGAGTCACAGGGCTGTTGCAGATTCAGATGTCATATTCCAGATCAGCCAGTTGTTCAGACTCTACAGTACAGATATTCAGACTCGACGTTCAGATGTTTTCCGAGTCTGCAGTTTGATGTGCACATGTGTGCCATCTTTGTCGTGGTCCCCATATTTTCTGGTCAGTCAGGGTTTTCATGTGATCCATAGGGACTCCATAGTAGAGATCTCATACCCTATGCCATGTGGACTAGGGTTTTCATGTGGTTTCATATGGACTCCAGAGTAGAGTACTATCCTTTGTGCCAGATGGGAGAGACCTAGTTCTCTGATGAGGAGACTTTCATACTCCATTCTCCAGTGATTGTGGACTCCGACGAGGATTACACTCCATGGCCTTTTTCAGTTTGGCCCTTTTTAGAGATGGAGTAGTTGTCCACATGTTGTGGTGGGTCAGAGTTCTTTCGTCCTCCTCACATGCACGGCATGGGAAGCAACGTCCTCGATAGAAGCCGACAGTTGTACGTATTGAGTTGATATTGTCTGTAGTGTCATGTATTGTAAGTTGATATTTTTTTCTCTTTGTCCAAGCTGAACATTGCATGCTCTAGCTTGAGGGGGGTGTTGGAGTATATGTGTTGTGTGCCACTTGAGTTATAGATGGTAAAATGGATCACTCCAGGATCCATTTTCCCCATCCATGTTCTTAGTCCCACATCTACTAGAGGTGGGACTTGGAAGCTCTGTGAAGGCTATATAAGGAGCCCCAGACCTCCTCTATCCATTGAGAGAAAGTGCAATGCAACATATGACCCTTTTAGGCCTTCTCCCGAGGTATCATCCCGCTCCTTAGGGTATAACGTCACAGGCTTAGGTCCCCGATCCGTTACCGAGGAAAACTGGCCCTGACAACTTGTTGGGTTCGGGCCCAAATGAATCCATTGACAACCACCCAAAATGCTTAGGCCCAAGTTGTCAAGTAGTCGTCCCCATCACTTATAAACCATACCCACACTTCGTGAGTTTTAGATGTGGCACTATGTTTGGGGTTGGGGTGTACAACCTCCCCCACTTATATTCGCAACGTCCTCGTTGCGACATGACTCATTCACTTATTCCCAGTGACAATGGCGAGCATGCTGGGACCCTTCGGGTAGCCCTTTCCACTATCATAGGGAACCCGCTCTGATACCATTTGTAACGTCACGGGCTTAGGTCCCCGATCCGTTATCGAGGAAAACTAGCCCTGACAACTTGTTGGGTTCGGGCCCAAATGGATCCATTGACAATCACCCAAAATGCTTAAGCCCAAGTTGTCAAGTAGTAGTCCCCATCACTTATAAACCACACCCACACTTCGTGAGTTTTAGATGTGGCACTATGTTTGGGGTTGGGGTGTTACATAGGGAGTAGGGTTCCACGTAAAAATCTCGTTGTTCCATATTTCTTTATTATTTTTAATCCGATAGCTTCTGCATCATGTTTTCTAACAATACCCAATCTCAAATAAAAAATTTCAGTTATTTCTTTTTTTAACCATCTCCCTCTTTTTTTCAAAATATTTTTCCTTGAAAACTCACCGTCCAATACAGGCCCAAAAACTTGCAGTCTTTTTTTCGCAGTCCCAGATTGACCCAACTCTTTAAATGGGCCCAAATCCAATGGTAGTTCTCAAGGTTGTCCCTTTTCTTTCAATTTTTTTTCTAATCCCAATACAAGTGTTGCTCTATTGGGCCCATATAAGTATAAGAAAAATAAGGCCCAATCAGCCATAATAGAGAAAACATGGAATATCGAGGGTCCTTTCTCCTAATCAAGGTTTCGATCCTGGCTATCGAGGGTTCCTCCCCCTCCCGATGGGAACCCCATCTCTCGTACTCAAAGCAGAAGAGGAAGCTTCGAAGAAGACTCCAACGGGAGGTGGCCTTTGGGCGTGTGGTTGCAACATGCAACCCCCACTCTCTCTCGGCGATGGAGATACGACAACACATGAGGAGGGTGTAGAAGATCTGCAGTCGGCAGTGTAGTGATGAATCTTCCTCCCATTACCTAGAGGACTTTGATACAGGGTTATGTTGTTGATCATCGGGCTCACGCAATTAGGTTGAGCATCCTTGCTTGTGGTCATGATCTCCTTTTTCATGTTCTTCTTTGGATTACAGGGCATGTGGCCGAAGATGCAGCTTGGACTAGTATAAGTGTACTACCAGTTGCGTGGAGATGCATGAATCTAGTACCAAAATGAACTTCCTTGATGTTGCTTGAAGAACTAGGGTTCCAAGAATTGAAGTTGTGCGGGCAATGACAAATGAGGAGGAGAAGCGATAATGCCATCGCCTTCTACATAAAAATGCATCTCATGCCACCTGAAGAAGAGAAAGGTGGGTTTGCACCGCCTGCGTAAGAGCTTGTACGCGAGTTGGCAAGCATGGAGGTGCATCTGATGGTGAGCACCTTGCGAGATCTGGAGCCTCCGCCAGGAGGAGATGTTGGGACATGATCTACGTCATGCACGAATTTTAATACTGTATCTTGAAAAACTAGGGTTCCAGGAACCCTAAGAGATAGGGCTTCAAGAAAAACCTTAAAATCTTCACCTTTTGACAATCTTCAGAATTTTTTGCAATTGCCGGTGACCTAGGATTTCCAGAACCCTAGATGATTATCGAACCTGAGAATCGTGTTAAGGCCGCTCATGAAACCCTAGAACTTGGCATTTGATGATAACCTTCAAATCGTTGTTGTCGATGATGACGAAGAATTAGAACTGAATTTCCAAATAATAATCTTCAAACCAAAATCTGGAACTAGTGGTGAAGAACTTCCAACATATCTTGAAGACAATAATAACTAGAATAAATCTTCAAGAATATAATCAGAATAACCTCCAAAAATAACCAAGAATCAAGTACGTTCTGTTTATCGAATCTCGAACAAATCACGAACATAAAATAAATCCTCGAAAATCAAACCAACTCTGATACCATGTAGAAAACGATAATGTAGAAGATTAATATCATAAATAAAGAAATATAAACATGAAAGACACGTTGATTTTACGTGGAACCCTACTTCGTGAGGAACGGGATGAAACCACAAGAGAGGGCCTCTCAAGAGCCGGATACTCAGTTATTCCTTTCTCTCATCTGTGACAGGTGGTATGGGGCCTCTCAAGAGCCGGATACTCAATTCTTCCTTTCTCTCATCTGTAACAGGTGGTATGGGGCCTCTCAAGGGTCGAATACTCAGTTATTCCTTTCTCTCATATGTGATAAGTGGTGTCAAGGTTACAAAAATTGGTAGTCGGTACTCGATCGGCGAGGTCACTGACTAAGGGCCATATGTGTATTGACTTTCTCATCTGATACAAGGAGGTATGGGGCTTCTTATATAGCATCCACAGACCTTCCAAGTCCCACCTCTGGTAGATGTTGGACTAAACACTGGATGTGGTAGATGGATCTTGGAAGGATCCATTTACCCATCTTACATATGACGCCATATACTCCAACACTTCCCCTCAAGCTGAAGTATGCAATGCTCAGCTTGGACAAACAGAAAGAAATCTCCACCTCACAATACAAGACACTACAAACAATATCAAACTGAACGCGCACAACTATCGGTTGTTGTCGAGGACGTTGCTTTTCATGCCATGCATGTGAGGAGGAACAAACGGGCTGGAGTGTGAGTCAAACTAAATCTACTCATCGAAGAGCATGTGCTATGTATTGTGCCTGTCAGAGTCACTGTAACTGGAAATGAGTCTCCACCTGAAGAAATCTGGCCCGCCACATCATCTAAACAAAGGATCCATCTCTGAAAGGACTGAACTGAAAAAGCCATGGAGGCATCCCCGTCGAAGTCCACGGTCACTGGAGAATCGAGTTTGAAGAAGTCTCCTCGTCGGAGAACTGGATCTCTCCCATACTAGCTTATAGGAATGGGAACTCTACTCTGGAGTCCTTATAGAACGCATGAAAACTCCACCAAAACAAAAGATGGGGACCACATAAAAAAGGATCGCACATATGCATCTGAAAGAGACTCTCTCTGGAGAACTCAGAGAAAATGGGTCAAAATATGGAGTGCCTCGAACTTGGACTCTAAACCAATCCTCAGAGTTTGAAATTGAACTGTAGAATCTGGAAATTCTGGCCTGGAGAATCAGAATCTGGAACAGACATGTGACTCTACATAATACCCCCCCCTTTTCTCCCCATATTTGTCAGAAAACAATGACATCGACCAAGTTGGGGGGAAGACAATAAAGTAGTGAGGAACAGATGCATAAGTCGATCTCATCATTTTTTCAGCTTTTTCTTTCATTTTTTTTCGAATCATTTTTTTCAAATAAGACACTCATTTTTTTCAACTTTTCTCCTTTTTTATGTACGACTTTTCTTTTGTACACTCCTCTTCAAAAGATTTTTTTGAAACTTGCCCCAACTAGGGCCCAAGAATGCAAAGCAGCCAACTGTGGCTAAAATACTCGACGCTCTTCTCTTCTTTTTCTCTCTCCTCTCCTCTTTTTTTATATATAGGTAACTCCCCATTTTTTAAGGGACAACCCACTAGGTCTACTCTCTCCCTTTTTTTAGGCTTCAACATCAACCCAGATTTGGCCCATTTTTTAAAACATACATAGCAGAGCCCAAATTTAGGCCTAAAAAGAGAGCATAGACCCCCACTTAAGATGAGGTATCGTGGCATAGGATTCCCCGAGGGGGGAGAATCCAACTTGTCGCTGCCTGCTGGAAGGGGGGCATTTCCTCCCATCGCTCGCGTGCCGTCGTCGGAGAGGAAGTCATCTGTGGCTATTGGGTGTCGTGCCGCTTGCTGAAGATTGCAAAGGAAGCGGCGATAGCCACTGGAGTACGTGCGTTGGGAGGGTCATCGCCTGGAGCTACGCCGCTGAAGCATATGGGCCTGGAGCTGTACTCGTGCCACCGCCGCACATGAGTGTTGGTGCTATGAGAGGGCTCCTCGTCGCCTGGAACTGGAGATAGTGTTGTCGCCTGCAGTGGGAGGATCCTGCATGGGGATGGGTGTGTTGTCGGTAAAGCTTGAGGGTTCTGGAGAGGTGCCTGAATGGGTCTCGCACGTGCGGTTTTCACCGCCTAGAAGATGCGGCGGAGGTGACTTGCAGCCCAGATATGTGACAAACGCCTCGCTTGGAGTTGTATCGGCTTTTAGAAGAGGTGGTGCCGCCTGTAGGGCTGGAGCCTCGAGAAGGGCGATGGGAGCAAGGTATAGCATCGCCGCCTGGAAGAGGATAGACTGGGATTTTCATATCTTCCCGAGATGCTTTTACAAGCTCATAAAATTAAGGTTTCTTAGAAACCCTAGAAACTGGATTGAAAACGAACGGAAACGATATGCTCTTGATAATCGAATCTCGAACAGAATATAAAAATAAATGTTTTTTAGGCTCAAAAAAGGGGGAGACCTCTTTGGTGTTCGCCCCAAAAATGTATAAATGAAAAATAAAAAAGTTAATTACACCAAAAGGGAGGAGTAGGAGAAAAAAGAGAGGAAAACCCAAAAGAAGAAAAGAAGAAACAACCGAACAACACCAGCCAAAGGAAACCACGGCCCAACGCCTACACAGTACACCAGTCACCAAGAAAGCGCGAGCAAAGGATAAACCGCTGACCGGAGAAGAGAGCATCGAGAATCGAACCTGTTCTGATACTATGTTAGAAAACTTGAATGCGTAAGCGTATCAAAAATGAAGAATAACGAACCATGAAGAACGCGTGATTTTACATGGAACCCTACTCCATAAGGAGCGGGATGAAACACGAGAGGATGCCTCAAAAGGCTATATGTGTCTATTGACTTTCTCATCTGATACAGGAAGTCTGGGGCTTCTTATATAGCCTCCACAGACCCTCCAAGTCCCCACCACTGGTAGATGTGGGACTAAACACTGGATGTGGTAAATAGATCTTGGAATGATCCATTTACCCATCTTACATATGATGCATATACTCCAACAATTATTTTAAATATATAAATCATTTTTATACATATATTCTTATATATTTGCAAGCTATAAACGAATACAAAGAAAGGAAGTAAAGGAGGTTTTGAAGGTTATGAGACCTGTAAAATGTGTTGGACCAGATGATATTCTTATAGAGATCTGGAAAGTTTTAGGTGAGTGTGGTTTGACTTGGCTTACAAGTTTATTTAATGTTATTTCGCGAAGCAAGAAAATGCATGAAGATTGGAGAAGTATCGTGATGCCTCTTTATGAGAACAAATGGGACATTCAAAATTGTTCAAATTACATATGTATACACCTGATGAGTCACTTTATGAAATTTGGAAACGTGTGATCGAAAGAAGGTTAAGGCAAGTTTTCAAAGTAAAAGAAGACCAATTCGGATTCATATCAGGTTGCTCAACCATTGAAGCCATCCATTTGCTGAGGAGAACAATGGAAATTTATAGAGTTAAAAGGAAAAATCTCCATATGATTTTTATTGATTTGGAGAAGGCTTATGCTTATTTCCCACGTGAGATATTGTGGAGAGTTTTGGAGAAGAGACAAGTACATGTGATATACATTAACCTCATAAAGGATATGCATGATAGGGCTTTATCTTGTGTACGGATCCAATCTGGGAAGACCGGCTATTTTGACATCAACTTTACATAAAGGTTCAACTTTGAGTCCATTTCTTTTTACTTTGATTATGGACGAGTTGACAAGTAGTGATGCAGCATGATAGCCATTTTTTATGAACATTTGTGTTATTTATTCGAGTTAGTATTTGTTTATTTGATTTTATTGCATGCCCTTGTAAAAGGCTCATTATAAAAGGCCTCTTTTTATAATTTTTCCTTTGATTTCTTCTTCCCTAATTTTAGGGATTTTGTTGCTTCTTTTGAGGGGAGCAGCCTCTATAAAGGGCTCCCTTGTATTAGGGTTTTGAATCAAGTTGAATTAAGTTTATTTCCTCACTTATCTCTCTCTCTCTATACTTCTCTCTCTCTCTCAACCCCGTGCGCCTCTTCCCTCCCCTCCCCGATTCTTTCTCTTCCCCCCTCGTAACCCTAGTCTTTCCCCCCCCCCCCCGCCGCCTCCAACCTCCCCTCTTCTCAACGCCAAACCGCCGCCGGCTGCCCCCTCCTCGCCTCGCCACTTCACCGGGCCGCCCCCCCCTCCGCAGTCCTCTTCTTCCCCTCCCCGCCAAACCGCACCACTCGCCCCATCCCTCCGCCTGCGCCTCCTCCCAACGCCGCCACCTCCACGAAGCCCTCCAGTATCATCCCGCGATCGCCAGCCCGCCTCTGCGCCGCCCCACGCTACCGCCCTCCCCAACCTCGCGACCTCCTCCATCTCGCCAGCGGCCCCCTTCCAGCGCCGCTTCCTACCTCCCAGCCCTTCCAGCGCCGGACCGCCCCCTCTCAACCCGACATCGCCATCGACCCCCGCCTTAGCCCGCCTACCCAGCAACCTTGTTCCCGCGCCGGTATCGCCCGACTCCAGCAACCCCGCCCGTAGCCTGAGCCGGTCAGCGAGTGTCGTGGCCATAGCTCCGCCAGTTCGCCTTCCCGTCGACCCGACCAGATCTGAAGCGCTGCTCCAAACTCCGTGCCGGTTGTGGTATGAGTGACAATTTCCACCTCTAATTTCCCACTGCATAATATTAGTTTTGTGGCCTGTTATATTGCTGTTTAATTTGGTGATTAATTGAGATTCTAAACCTGCAACATCGCTACTAGTTTTCCGTTGATCAATTAGCTACTTGATTGGCCGATGTTTGTGGAAAAGTCGGTGTTATACTTCGATTACCACGTCCCTTATCGTTGCTGATTTTGCTTATCGTTAGTCATTTATCATTATCGTCATTTTGTTTCATTAATTACATTGCTTAAATCGTCATTTAGGTTATTGCATACGTTGATTGCATCATTTGGTATCAGAGCCTCACGATTCTGCATTTCATCTGCATCTCATTTATTCGTTGCATATAAAAAAAAAAACACAACACAAAACCACAAAAAAAACCCACAAAACAAAACCCTAGGATAGCCATGGCCGACAAATCTAGTGGCTCAAAACCCCCCTACACCCCACCCCCTGAACTATCACTGGAATCCCTAGCTGCTCACATGCAACACATGCAAAAAATGATTGACCAGATGTGTGGACAAATTGCCACCTTGAATAGTCACATGATAGGCAACAATCTTGCTGATGAAACTCCCAACAAAGGTCGACGCACTCACCGGAAATCACACTCCCGGAATAGCACTTCTCGAGACTCTAGCTCTTCTACTTCTGACGAACGTGTCAGCGAGTATCATTCACAGGAAAGTGAGGAAGAAGGACCCAGAGAATACACTCCCTTCATTCCCAAGATCCCGGATCCATACCCCTTTGGCTATACTCCACAAACTAATGGTGAACATCCACATCAACCACGAAATGGAACCAAAACCGACGATGGATGGGATCGAGGTATCCGTCTCGATGTCCCAGAATTTGACGGAGGACGAGATCCTGACGTCTTTTTGGACTGGCTCCAAGCCGTCGAACACTTCTTTGTGTGGAAGTCCATGCCTAGCGAACGTAAAGTCCAATTCGTCACTATAAAATTAAAGGGACATGCGCTGCTATGGTGGGATCGTTTGCAATCTGAACGCAAAACGGAAAGGGAAGAGTAAGATCCGCAGTTGGAGCAAGATGAAAGCCAAACTAAAAAACCAAATTCGTGCCGGAAGATTACAAACGAGATCTATACGCACGACTGCAATCATGGAGACAAGGCACCATGAGTGTGAGAGAATACACCGAAGGGTTCCAATCCCTAGTCCATCGCAACCGCTTGCAGGAGACTCCTATTCAGGAAGTCACCCGCTACATGCAAGGCCTCCGCCAGGCCATCCAGGAGGAACTCTACCTCCACAATTGCCGCGATGTCGATGAAGCCTACAAGGCAGGCTGAACGAGCTGAGATCCAACTTGCTAAAGCCCAGACGAGGAAGATGCCTTTTTCTGTGAACTCTGCTCCTCGTACCAGCACCACGACGTCCTACTCCAAACCCATGGGTTCCTCAGCTGTCATGGCGGGTAAAACCCAAGCCAAACCAACAACTCCTGCCGTCGCCCGACCACCTGCTGGAAACCCCGGCCAAGGCATCTTGGGAAGCCGACCTATTGTCGGGCCTGATACTTGCTTCCGATGCTATCAAAAGGGCCATCGTGCCGTCGAATGCCCAAACCCTAAGGCTAGACCCGTCCATCTATGCACCACCGACGACTCTGAATACCCCGACCCTGACCAACAAGAATCCCCTGAAGAGGATCCGACTGCGTTGACCGCTGACACCATGGGAGCCGATGACTATGAACCTCTGGGAGTGGATGGAGACGACTCTGGCCCGTTCCTGGTGATTGAACACGAAGACTTTCTCGCTCCCGACAGCGCACCCACGAACATTCTGCTCACCCCCGCTGTCCACGATGCTGATAGCTGGCTGCGACGCAGCATCTTCCAAACCACCTGCACCTCAGGAGGACGACGTTGTTCTCTAATCATTGACGGAGGAAGCGTTGAGAACTTCGTTTCCCAAGAAATGGTGGATAAGTTGGGTCTGCCAACGCAACCACTCGAAAAACCGTACAGCGTGGCATGGTTTCGAGGTGGTACCCAAATCCCGATCCACCGCCAAAGCCTCGTTAGCTTCTCCATTGGCCCCACATATAAGGACGAGGTGTGGTGCCATGTAGCCCCTATGGATGTCTGTCACATACTTCTAGGGAGACCGTGGCAATTCGATCGAGACACCGAACACCGAGGAAAACCGAACACGTACACCTTTCTCATAGACAAGGTTCGTGTAACCCTCAGACCGCAACGTGAAGCCCTTAGCCCTCGCCAAGTGGCTACACTTCGAGCTGCGTCCAACCAAACCGGCAACAAGACCCCACCAGCAAAGACTGCGACCACGGGCTCTGTGTTGTTAATGGAAGCCCAAACATTCCAACGTGAAGTTCAGGAGAGCTCCACCATCTATGCCCCTAATGGGACGCGAAGTGGACAACCAAGAGTCAACTCCGCCTGAAGTCCCACCTGAGATAAAACCCATCATCCAAGAGTTCGCTGACATCATGCCTGAAGAGTTGCCTGAAGGACTACCCCCGTTACGGGACATCCAACATCACATCGATCTAGTCCCTGGAGCCAGCCTCCCTCACTTACCCCATTACCGAATGAGCCCAAGTGAGCATGAAGAGATGAACCGACAGGTTACTGATCTGCTGCGACGTGGGTATGTTCGAGAGAGTATGAGCCCCGTGGCGGTTCCTGCTCTGCTGACCCCGAAGAAAGACGGTACATGGAGAATGTGCGTGGACAGTCGAGCTACCAACAAGATAACGATTAAATATCGTTTCCCCATTCCTCGCCTTGATGATATGCTTGATATGTTATCAGGTGCCAAACTGTTCTCCAAGATGGATCTCCGCAGTGGATACCACCAGATCCGCCTGCGACCTGGAGATGAATGGAAGACTGCTTTCAAAACCAAAGAAGGCCTGTATGAATGGACAGTCATGCCCTTCGGCTTGTCAAATGCCCCAAGCACCTTCATGCGGACAATGAATCATGTTTTGCGACCCTTTATTGGTAAATTTGTGGTCGTGTACTTTGATGATATCCTGATCTACAGTTTGACCAAAGAAGACCACCTATCTCACTTACGACAAGTCCTGGAAACCCTGAGAGACCACAAACTGTACGTCCACCTCAAGAAATGCTCCTTCATGTCTGACACGGTCCTCTTCCTAGGATACATTGTCACCGCTGATGGACTTAAGGTTGATCCCTCCAAAATCCAGGCCATTCAGAGCTGGCCCGTACCCAAAACACTCACGGAAATTCGCAGCTTCCTGGGATTAGCTTCTTTCTACCGGCGTTTCATACGGAACTTCAGCACTTGTGCAGCTCCGTTGGTAGATTGTACGCGGAAAGGCGCACCCGCCTGGACTCTCGAAGCAGAGACGAGCTTTCAAAATCTAAAACATCAATTGACGCATGCCCCTGTTTTGGCACTCCCCGACTTCACCAAGATTTTCGTGGTCGATTGTGACGCCTCACATGTCGGGATTGGCGCTGTCCTCAGTCAAGAAGGGCGACCTGTCGCCTTCTACAGCGAGAAACTGAACGATGCCAGATCACGGTATTCCACTTACGATGTTGAATTTTATGCCGTGGTCCAAGCTCTCAAGCATAGGAGACATTACCTGATCCAGCGTGAATTCATCCTTAACTCTGATCATGAAGCCCTGAGATATTTGAACTCCCAGAAAACTCTTAACAAGCGTCATGCCAAATGGGTTAATTTCCTCCAAGAATACACCTTCCATCTCAAACAACAAAGCCGGAACCCTGAACCGTGCGGCCGACGCGTTGAGCCGACGAGCACATGCCCTGACCACGATGACCGTCAGCACGACAGGATTTGAAACTTTCAAGGACCTATACCCCACTGATCCTGATTTCGGTCAAATTCATGCCGACTGTGTTGGTACTGGGCAGGACCCAACAGCCACTTTTGTTGTTCATGAGGGTTTCCTATTCAGAGGCCACCAACTATGCATCCCGGCCACGTCCCTCCGAGAGAACTTAATTTCAGAACTACACAATGGAGGTTTAGCTGGACATTTTGGACGAGAGAAAACCTTGATCCTTCTACAAGAACGATTTTATTGGCCACAGTTGCGAAAGGATGTAACAAAATTCGTACAGAAATGCCAAACATGTCAAAGATTCAAAGGCCAACGGCAGAACACTGGGCTATACACACCCCTACCCATTCCTCTGCGACCCTGGGAAGATATCACCATGGATTTTGTGCTAGGGTTACCCCTCACTGTGCGAAAAGTTGACTCTATTTTTGTGGTTGTGGATCGATTCTCTAAAATGGCACATTTCATTGCATGTAGGAAAACCTCAGATGCATCTCATGTCGCAGATTTGTTTTTTCGTGATGTCGTCCGTTTGCATGGAGTCCCTCGTTCTTTTACCTCTGACCGTGATACCCGGTTTTTGAGTCACTTTTGGCGCACGCTGTGGTCTCGTCTTGGTACTCGTTTGCAGTATAGCACCGCTTATCATCCACAAACAGACGGGGCAAACGGAAGTAGTTAACAGGTCATTAGGAAATTTGTTGCGATGTCTTGCAGGGGACTCTCCGTCCAAGTGGGATCTAATTCTTCCCAAGCTGAATTCGCATATAACAGTTCCACCAATAGGTCCACCGGAAAATCCCCTTTTGAGAGTGTGTACGACTTTCCACTTACTCAATTCCTTGACCTAAAACCCACAACCGTGCAAGGGAGAAGTAGTGCAGCTGCTGAGGATCTGGTCGAACATCTAACCCACATTCATACTGAAATCCGAGCCAAACTCCAATCTATGACCCAGAAATACCAGACCCAAGCCAACCTACACCGAAGAGAGAGCGAGTTCAGAGTTGGAGAGTTAGTGATGGTCCACCTGAAAAAAGAGAGATTTCCTCTGAGAATCCACCAAAAATTGAGCGAACGAAAGATTGGTCCATTCCGAGTACTCAAGAGGATTGGGACCAATGCTTATTTACTCGACCTGCCGCCAGACGTCCAGACATCGCCCGTATTCAACGTATCAGATCTCTTTTTATATCATGGAGATGAACAGACGGAGGCCACTACTCCAGCAATTCCTGATGATGACATGCGCCCCCCGCCAGCCGCAACCGATGCTGATCAAATTGAAGATGTTGCAGATATCCGAGACATGACGACTAGACGTGGTCTCTTCCGACGATATCTCGTCAAATGGAAGGGACGACCTCTTACCGATTGCACCTGGATCGACGAAGATGAACTTCAACAACTCCGCCCCGATATACTTCAGAATTTTCACGATGCCATCTCGACGGAGCGAGATTCTTTTCAGCAGGGGGGAGTTGATGCAGCATGATAGCCATTTTTTATGAACATTTGTGTTATTTATTCGAGTTAGTATTTGTTTATTTGATTTTATTTGCATGCCCTTGTAAAAGGCTCATTATAAAAGGCCTCTTTTTATAATTTTTCCTTTGATTTCTTCTTCCCTAATTTTAGGGATTTTGTTGCTTCTTTTGAGGGGAGCAGCCTCTATAAAGGGCTCCCTTGTATTAGGGTTTTGAATCAAGTTGAATTAAGTTTATTTCCTCACTTATCTCTCTCTCTACTTCTCTCTCTCTCTCAACCCCGTGCGCCTCTTCCCTCCCCTCCCGATTCTTTCTCTTCCCCCCTCGTAACCCTAGTCTGCCCCCCCCCCCCCGCCGCCTCCAACCTCCCCTCTTCTCAACGCCAAACCGCCGCCGGCTGCCCCCCTCCTCGCCTCGCCACTTCACCGGGCCGCCCCCCCCTCCGCAGTCCTCTTCTTCCCCTCCCCGCCAAACCGCACCACTCGCCCCATCCCTCCGCCTGCGCCTCCTCCCAACGCCGCCACCTCCACGAAGCCCTCCAGTATCATCCCGCGATCGCCAGCCCCGCCTCTGCGCCGCCCCACGCTACCGCCCTCCCCAACCTCGCGACCTCCTCCATCTCGCCAGCGGCCCCCTTCCAGCGCCGCTTCCTACCTCCCAGCCCTTCCAGCGCCGGACCGCCCCCTCTCAACCCGACATCGCCATCGACCCCCGCCTTAGCCCGCCTACCCAGCAACCTTGTTCCCGCGCCGGTATCGCCCGACTCCAGCAACCCCGCCCGTAGCCCGAGCCGGTCAGCGAGTGTCGTGGCCATAGCTCCGCCAGTTCGCCTTCCCGTCGACCCGACCAGATCTGAAGCGCTGCTCCAAACTCCGTGCCGGTTGTGGTATGAGTGACAATTTCCACCTCTAAATTTCCACTGCATAATATTAGTTTGTGGCCTGTTATATTGCTGTTTAATTTGGTGATTAATTGAGATTCTAAACCTGCAACATCGCTACTAGTTTTCCGTTGATCAATTAGCTACTTGATTGGCCGATGTTTGTGGAAAAGTCGGTGTTATACTTCGATTACCACGTCCCTTATCGTTGCTGATTTTGCTTATCGTTAGTCATTTATCATTATCGTCATTTTGTTTCATTAATTACATTGCTTAAATCGTCATTTAGGTTATTGCATACGTTGATTGCATCAAGTAGCATTCAGAATGAGATACCTTAGTGTATATTAGTTGTTGATGATATTGTATTTAATTGATGAGACTAGAATGGAATAAATGAGAAGCTTAAGGTCTGGAGACATGCATTGGAGACTAAAGGATTTCGTACAAGTAGGCTTAAGACTGAATATATGGAGTGCACTTTTGATGGAAGCATTGATGAAGGAACCGAGGTGAAGATTTGCGCCGATAACATTCAGAAGTATTAGATACATGGTAACTATTTTGCAACATGATGGAGATGTTACTAATAAAATAAATGCAGGCTGGCTAAAGTGGAGAGGAGCCTCTCTTGTCCTCTGTGCTAAGAAAAATCCTTTGAAAATCAACGGAAAATTATACAAAGCAGTTGTGAGACCTATGCTCTATGGATTTGAATGTTGGCATGCGAACCATAGACATGTGCAGAGAATGGCGGTAGCAACAATAAAAATGCTAAGGTGGATGTGTGGACACACACATAAAGATTGGATTCGAAATGATGCAATCAGAATGAAAGTTGGTATAGCTCTGATCGAGGATAAGATGCAAGAAAAATCGCTTAAATTGATTTGA